>OY723389.1:7119032-7231532 GCA_963210295.1 Ophion ellenae | reverse complement strand
TTTAATCTCTGTTTAGGCTGGATACACATGCTTCGACTTGCATTCCTTCTGATCCATATGCGTCAACTAGATTCAAGATGCCATATATAAAATTTAAATATGGTGGACCCAACTTCTGCATTTGAGTGCACCATCCAAACTGCCTGACTAAAAATACGATGCTTCAGTTACATAGAATGTGTAAGACTTTTTCAATATTAAATAATATGCAATTAGTGTTGAAACAAAAGTGGAAACAGATTTTCTGCAGAATTTTTACTGACGCTGTATACGGATTTTTTTGAACCGTGCCTATATTTTTTAAGGAGTGAGGTCTAGTTAAAAAAAGGCCCTTTTTCGGATTTTTTTCGGCCAAACGATAAAATAATTTACAACAAAAGTTCTTCCGTTTAAAAAATATATATTTAATGTAAACATTATAATTTTTTTAAAGAAATATGTTTCAAAATAAGCCGATACGTATCAATGGCCGAGGACGCTGCAAAAAACACAGGTTTTGCGGTGATCACTCTCACGCTATGACGAATTATCTGAAACCAACAAAACAGGGGGAATCTTTAGTTAATGATATAATGCTCCGGTTGAACGAAGGGTTTTGAAAAATATCGATTTTTCACAAAATGGCGGACGTTGAAAGTCGAAAGTGTTGTTTTGACCAAAATTTCACTTACAAAAATTGACTATAAAAAAAAAATTGTAAAAAAAAAATCCTTCGTTCATCCGGAAGAAAACTATGTATAGAAGAAGTGATATAAATTTCAACCCGATCGGTAAAGTCGTTCTCGAGTTACATTGATCACCGACTTCGAAAACATGGTTTTGAGAAAAACGAGTTTAAAGTTTTGAGTACGATTTGCATGCAGATAAAAACTTTTTTTGTAACTTACGTAGAGTCGTCTATTCCTGGGCCATATAGTTCGCCTTCCTGCGCTTTATTAATTGCATCTGAAGCCATTTTTAGTTGCCGCCGAGCTACCCTCGCCTCTCGAGTGTTTTCCAGGAATCGCCGGTTAGCTTTCTCGACTCGAATACAATCTTCGGTCTTGGCAAACGCGTGGGCGTGTGGTCCCAACTTGATCCCCATGGCATCAAAGACAGCTAGCAAACCGTATGTACCCTCGTTAAAAGAGCAGGTAGCGATGTAAGCGGCTATGCTGACGGTAGTATAGCTGGCAGGTAATGTTTTCGGCATGATCTTCCAAACGATTTGGTTTAAACTTTTGTTGCTGTTCTGTGTGAAACCTCCAATGCATCTTTGCAACAATTCATCGTTTGTGAGACTTTCAAAAATAGGTTTTATTGCATCGAAGACTTGCTTCGCCAACGCAGTGTAATCGTGTTCGAAAGACTTCAACTTCTTCTCGGCCGTTGCTTGTTGATATTTGCACCACGAGTCAGCACCTCGCGGACACTTGTGATGCTGCGGTTTCTTGTCGGTTGAAATCTTGTGATAGAGCGTAGCCCAAATAGCATCCTTCATTTTTTTGACTGAATCAGAGTTGTCACGAATAGCCTTGCCAAAATACACAGATAATTGGTCAATCAATTTAGCAGTCAGTTTCCCTTTACCGCCGAGTCCTTTAGTATTTTTTTTTATACGAACGTAGACGGGTGCCCATCCGTTTTATAATATAACCAACACATTATTTTTTCATCACTACAGTTTCTCCATAAGGAGCAGCTGTAACAATGCCAGAGTAAATCTTTGAATCTCCATCCCCGACGTAATACAAAAATCTCACTCCAAGATTTTCCCACGAACGACGAAACATTTCGATTACAGCATCGACCTCCATCTTTCTCGCACTGCCTATATGATTCGCCGAACAAGTTTCTTTGTGTGTTTCATACCATTCTTCAAATTCTTCCGTGTCTTTTTTATCTTCCCAAACTTCACAAGCCTTGCAGTAAGAACTTTTTACGAGTACGTCAAGAACTTTGCCCGTAAAATGTCCTATTAGCGATGTGACGCCAAACAGAGACGAAAATCCGTGTTTGTGCCACGTTCCATCACCCGACACAATCAAATCAGTATTCTTACTTTCCCTGGTAGTAAAATTCAAGTTTATCTCTTCTTTAGAAGCCTTCTTCATAAAAAATTGAGCCATATTTTTACTCGCTTCACAAATATGCTCCAGTAATATGTAGTACGTAGATTTAGCCAACCATGGCGGGAAGTCCATCAATGCGCAACATGCACCTTCGCCTATGACACGCATTTGCACCAACGCCTATGACACGCATCGCTAATGCGAACTTTCGATTAATTTCAAAAGAATGGTTAATAAAATCGCATGACGGTATGTATTGAGGAGTACACTTATCACATACAACAGAAATGTTGAACCCAAGTCCACGTTCGCTTACTATTCGCTTACCAAATTACTTCGCTTACTTCGCTTACCAAATGATATTTTGCTGTTGCACTTTGCACATTTCACAAGACTCGTGATCACCGAAAAAACGGTAGAAAAATTGATTATTCTGTAATGGACTGCATCTGTTTTTGGCATCCTGATCCCTCAATTTTTTTGCTGACGTACTCGCTCTACCATCATTAGTCTCCGCAGTTTTTGGATTAAAATGCTGTTTCCTTTTTAAGGTTCGCGACTTATAGATTCGTCGATTTTTCCTGTCTTCTCGCGATACTTTTTTATCCATTTTGCACTAAAAAACTCAAGAAACTGTTCCGAATATAAACGTTCGCACGGGTCAACGTTTCGAATCTAACTGCTTCTGAAACAGTATTTCGAACTACAAAGGTTTTCCTTATTTTCTATATATATATATATACATATATGAGTGTGTGTGTATATATATTATGACGTCCCTGGCTGGCTACACTGCCACCTAAGGGGAGGGAAAGAGGGAAGCGGGGGAAAAAGGGGGCTCAAGAGTACCACAAAAAAAAAACCAAAAGAAAATAGTCAAACATAATAAAAAAAATAATATTTGATATAAAACAAAATTAAAGCGCCGGGATACAAATTGTGAAAATACTTAATTAACAAAATAACGAGGGGAACGCAATAACAATGGCGCGGGGGGGGGGGGGGGAAGAAGGGCTCGTACACGCGAGGGTGGCACTCAGTCCAGGGGTCTGTCGCAAGGGTATCGACTCGCGCACTTTGGGGCTAGCTCGCGGTAAAAAGGAAGGAAGAAAGAAAAGAAGAAAAAGAGAAAAAAAAAAAAAAAAAAAAATTATTAAAAAAAGATAAAAAAACTCAAGCTCAAAGGGGTTACGGCTCGGTGGGCGCCAGCTCCTTACGGGGAGCGATTCTCGATCTTTGCTAGTCCGCGGGAAAATGGGAGGGGGTTGCGGGATGACTCGAATAATTCCACCAGAGTCCGAAATATTATTTCGGACTCTGTGATAAATTTTAACGGCCCTTATAGCGGCTGGCCTCGCTTCGTAGGTGAAGCAAGGCGTTGTTTACCTAGGCGAAGGTCGCCCGTCGGCCGGCTCGGTGCTCGCGCGCGCGGCGAATATCGTTCTAACGAGCCGGCGGGCGAATGACTTCGCTAGGCCAAGGGGGAAGGGGTGGGGAGGGGTACGGGAGCACGCACTGCACGGGGAAGCGGTATTCTTTACGCTCGCAATTAATATCCCTCGGCTTGAAGGGGGTGGGGAGCCGCGATAGGGAAGATTATGGGAGAATTCGAGAAAATTGGCGGCGGGCGTCGTAGAGGCAAGGGACTTACCGGCGTCGACTCTCTGCTAATCCCAAACAAAAATGCCAGGCCGATCGTCCTCCCCCTCTCTCCTTCGCTCACACCTTCTCGTACGCGCCGAGAGAAAGGAGACAAGTAAAAAAATTGAAAGAAAAGTAGTGCAAAAAAAAAATCAATAATAGAACGCAAAAAAAACTAAATGACTTAAAGGAAGGAATAGCTCTAATTGCTCAAATACGCTCGAAATTATTGTTCGCTCGCTAAAGGCTCGATGCTGACTGCCTTCTTCGCGTGCTCGTCACATCCTCGAAATTTTCCAAGAGGGTTGCTGGCGTCTCGATGGGGGGGCAGCACCTCCCGGGCGGGCGAGGATCTATTTCGTGGGTAAATCGATAGCGGGTCGATTTCGGGGTAAGGTAGGGCGGGTAAGGTAGGGCCGGTAATTATCCAATTTCTGGATTTGGGGAAATAGGGCTCCGCTCTATCAGTGACATCAGCGTGACGATGGATGGCAGCAGCGTGCCAGTTAAGGACTCGCTCCAGCGACGGACGACGCTCTTTCTCTCTCTCTCGTACGTGACTCGGGCAGGCGAGGCTCTGAAGACTCAGACGGCGGTTTTCCCGCAGCCTCGCGCCGTTTGGTGTGGCGGAGACCGTAGGGGACTGGCGGCTGGTGGCTCGGCGCCTCCGCGGGATGGTGGACTCCCCGCGGGGGAGGACTGTAGCTCGATGTGGAGAGGCGCGAGGGGCGGTGGATCCCCTGCGGTGGAATGACGTGGGCGGCTGGTCCAGGGACGGCTGCTGCCTCCTTTCACCAATCTTCTCGAGCGGGGGAGCGGGTGGGCTATTCTGGGAGGGAAGGGGAGGGCTGCTGCGGCGATTATGGTGTGGAGGGCTCCCGCGTCGTCGATGGCCGGGCTTACCTTAATGTACATTATTTTTCGGGCCTCGCGGGGCCACACATTTTCGCGGCTTAATCAAAAAAAAATGGAAAAGCGCAAAAGAGGGGGGTATAGCAGTGCGTGAGGGGGGAAGGGAATTACGGGGTTTTGCGTGAGCCAGCGTCGAAGCCTGAGCGATTGTGACGCAACGTCACAACTCCCCCCTACTTAGAGGGGAGTACCTCTCTGAAAAAGACAAAGCAAATGCGAGTGAAGCGGTGAGGCAAAAAAAAAAAAAAAATAAAAAATCGAGAGTTTGGACCCAAGCCGCATGCAAAGCGAAACTGGACCCATCACCAAGCGCAAAGCGGGTTTGGGTCGGGGAGCGGCCCTCGCCTCCACTCGGGCCATCCCTCGTCTCCCACGTCGCTCCTCGCCAAAGTTTCAGGAGCTGTTTATGGGAGGGGAGGGGAAGAAAATAGCGAAAATTATTGTGCGAACCTTTACCTGAAGCTTAAGCGCAATGCTGTCCTGACGTTCTTGCTGGTCTTGGGCTCCTGAGCCGGGCGTGCTGGATTTGCGTGTTAGGCTCCTGGGCTTCTGAGCCGGGCGTGCTGAACTTGCGTACCGGGTCCTGGGTGAGGGGCCAAGGGTGCAGGGGCTTAGGGGTTACCGGGCACGCGGGCTAGGGGCGTCGGGGCTGGGGAAGAGGGCTGGGCTGGGCTGGGGCTGGGGGGCGTTGGGCGTGGGCGGGGGTCTATCCCCGGGGAGGGAAGTCGGTTGGGAAGCGAGGACGGTAGCCCATTAGGGGCAGGGGGCCGGGGGGGCGGACCACCGGCCAGGGTTCGAGGGCTGGGAGGCCGGGGGGAGGGGACACGCGGAGGGACATTAGGGGGGGAATGGCGGAGGCGGGGCTCGGCGGGGGCACCATCACCACTGTGGGGCAGTGGCGAGTGCGGTGTCCCGGCTCGCCGCATTGCCGGCACCAAATCGGTGGGGGCGAGCGGCGGGCCGGGGCAGGCTTGGCGGGACGGTTTGGCGGGGAGTGGGGAGCCGCGACTTTCAGTGCGGTCGGGAGGGCGGGGAATTCCTGGCGGTAAGGGGGGTAGTGGGGGGCTCGGGAGGGACCTGGTTGTGGGGACGGGACGCGAGGTGGGGGCGGGGATTTCTTCCCCTTAGGGGGCGTGGGGCGGCGCGGCGGCGGGGCCGTCGCCGATGGGGGGCAGGAACGGGGCAGTGGGGGGTAGAGGGGCTCAAAATTGTGGGTGAGGGTCGGGGGCAGGGGCTCCTCGGGGAGGGACTCCCCCAAAGGGACCCGGTACGAGGGCCTCCCGACGGGGCGGGCCGGTGCCCGGGCTCGGCTTCTTGCCGTGATCATTCCCACTGAAAAAAACAAATGCGTTTAGTGGGGTTTACTACTCGCGGGGGCGCAATTGTCGACCACTTGTGGAGGGACGCGGGGCGTCGGGGTTGGGGGACGGGTCACGAGCGGGGGTCGGGGGTGGGGGTTCACGATCGTGGGACTCTAAATAGTGTTTCAGGTCGGTAATGTGGACCTTGGGGTTCTTCCGGCTGGTGGGGTCCTCCAGCTCGTACACGACTGGGGAGAGAATGCGCAAAATTTTAAACGGGCCGCTATACTTCGGCGCTAGTTTGGCCGCGAATGCTTGGGGCCCTGACGAGAGAACCCGATTTTTCCTCAGGACCATCTCTCCGACGGAGTACCGTGTATCGCGTCGATTACGGTTATAGTACTTGGCCTGTCGGAGAGTGGCCTGCTCCAAATTCTTACCTACCCAGTCGTGTAGGAGGGGTAGGCGTTTCATCCGCTCGCTCCACACGGCGGGGTCTTGCGGGTCAAAGGGCTCTCGGGGCTGGGTTTCGTCTCGAAGGCTATGGGCAGGGCGGGGGTTTCGGCCGAAGTTCAAGAAGGCAGGGGTCATGTGGGTGGAGGATTGGACCGCCGTGTTAATCGCGAAGCAAAATTCGGACAGATGGGCGTCCCAATCGCGATGGTCCAATCCTACATACGCGCTAATCATAGTTTTTAGAGTCCGATTGACTCTTTCCACCGGGTTGGCTTGGGCGTGGTAGGGGGGAATGGTCGTTTGGTGGATGCCTGTCTCTGTCAATCGTTTCGTCATGTGGTTGTTCACGAACTCAGTCCCGTTGTCCGTCAGTAGGTATTGGGGGCAGCCGTATCGGTTCAGTACCAGTGTCTCAAGTGCCGTCATTATGGTCTGTCCAGTCGCCGTCCTCAGGGCTTTGGCTTCAACAAACTTGGTCTTGGAACACCACCAGGTACTTGTTCTGGGCTCTACTGGGGGGAAGGGTCCCATGACGTCGGCCGCGACAACACACCACGGCCCACCACTGGTACGCTCTCGCATCAGACCGTCAGGGGGGGTTTGGGGGACTTTGTGGAGTTGACAATCGGGGCAGTGGGAGACGTACCGGGCAACGTCCTGGAAGATTCCTGGCCAGAAGAAGTCTTGCGTGACCCGTTGGTATGTCTTGTCAACCCCGAGGTGGCCGGCTTGGGGGTTGTCATGGGCGTCACGGAGGGCTCGGGCTCGGGACTCCTGGGGCAATACCATTTTCCAGGCGTCGAGGTCGGGGAGGGCCGGGTCGATGATGGAATGGGGGCGATGGTAGTAGAGGTGGGCTCCCTCTATCTTCCAGTTGGGGTATTTGTAGGGGAATTCCCGGACGTTCGCCATTTTGGTCGAGTACCATGGGTCGTTGGTATTCGACATGGCTTCCAGGTCTGCGGCTTCGCCCTCATACATGCGGGACAGGGCATCTGGGACTACATGGAGGGCTCCCTTTCGGTGTTCGATGGTCATGTCCAGGGCTTGCATCGCTAAGGCCCAACGGGCCAACCGTCCGGAGGGGTCACGCAAATTACTCAACCACCGCAGGCTGCTATGGTCTGTGATGACCGTGAAGTGCGTCCCCTCGATATAGGGACGAAACTTCTTCACGGCCCACAGTACTGCCAAGCACTCTTTCTCGGTGACGGTGAACTTTTGCTCTGCGGTGGTGAGGGCTCGACTCGCGAAAATGATGGGGTGTTCGTCACCATCGAACACCTGGGTAAGGACCGCACCGACGGCGGTGTCACTCGCGTCGGTTTGCACGGTAAAGGGGCGGTCGAAATCAGGGCGGGCTAAAACGGGGGTTTGGGTTAGGGCTTGCCGCAGGGTCTCAAAGGCTTGATGCTGCTCGGGTCCCCAGTGCCAAGCAACATCTTTATTCAGGAGGCGGGTTAGGGGTGCACGGTCAGGGGCGAGGGTGGGGAGGAAACGGGCATACCACCCTACCATGCCGAGGAAGCGGCGTAGTTGGCGGAGGGTGGTGGGTGGGGGGTATTTTAGGATAGGGGCTACTTTGTCTGGGTCTGCTTTTAATCCGTCCTGTCCGATAATGTAACCAAGGTAGGAGACCTCCGGGCAGAAGAATTCACTCTTCTCCCGGTTGATCTCCATACCTGCGTCATCGAGGGTCGTCAGTACCCGTCGCAAATAGTCAAAATGGTCTGACACCGTCTCGGTCGCGATAATAATGTCGTCGAGGTACGCAAATACATGGGGTTCCCATGCGGGGTCAATTAGCCTGTCCATCAGTCTCTGAAATGTCGCGGGAGCGTTCGTCAGTCCGAAGGGCATACGTCTGAATTGAAACAGTCCTCGTCCTGGTACCGCAAAGGCTGTAATGGGGCGACTGTGGGGCTCAACGGGGATCTGGAAATAGGCCTGGCTCAGGTCGAGTTTGGACACGTATTGGGCTCGTCTCAGTCCGTCAAGAATACGGTCCATATTGGGGAGGGGGTAGGCGTCTTTTACCGTAACGCTGTTGACGTCACGGTAGTCCACGCAAAACCGGTATTTGCCATTGGGCTTTTGGACGATTACCGGGTTGCTAAGCCAGGAACTCTTTGACTTCTCAATAATACCTTCGTGGACCATTCGGTCCACTTCGGCTTGCGCTATTTTAAGGAGGTAGGGGGAGATGGTGCGGGACTTCTGGCGAATGGGGGGGGCATCCTGGACATTTATCGTATGCTGGGTTAGGGTGGTCATCCTCAGGGTACCCTGAGATGGCGGGGGGATATATTTGTCCAGGAATAGCCGTAGTTTGTCCCGGGTTTGGTCGTTGACCACGACCAAACCGGCACACTCGGGGTAGGTGGGGATACTCCAGACGGGGCCTCCCTCCACGTCAAACGTTCGAAGACGTCCGCTTCGGACGGCCCACGTCTCTCGGCCGTAATCCACTACGATGCCCATGGTTCTGAGGAAATCCATCCCCAGAACGCATTCGTAGCTTAGCGCCGCAACACGGACCTGCAGGGGTTGTACCTCCTCCTCCATATCGAAAAGGAGCGTGGTTTCCCCTTCCACCGGAATTACGGCATTGTTCGCGACTCTCACGCCCTCGTCTAGTGGACGCAGCGAAAGCCTTAGCCGTTGCGCTGTTTCCACACCGAGGTACGTGTAGCTTGCTCCACAATCCACTAATGCCCGTAGGAGAGTACCGCACACGCTCAATCTCAAAAAGTGGCGGTTGTCTCCGTGAAGGGCGCTCAAAAGGGTATCGACAAAGCGGTAAGGGCGGGGGCTCAACTGGGGTGTCTTGGGCTCAAAGGGGGCTTGGGGGTTGGATGCGCAAAGGAGGGGTGTCTCTACTGCTCGAATCTGGCTCAAAGTTCCTAGGGCGGCAACCACTCCGCCGCTAGGGGTGCTCAAGATTTCGGGGGGTTTACGGTCTATCGGCCCCCCGTGGGGAAGTTTCCCGAACGGCGACGGGCGCAAACTCGGCACGAGTTTACGTCCGCGCCGGGGTAACCACAAATGCGGCAAAAATATCCGAGGGGTTCGGGGCATTGGCTGTACCGATGCCCCGCCCGACGGCAATTGAAGCACCGGTCAGCTTCACTTGACTGGGGATTTGGGGACTCCTGGCTTGGCGCGGGGGTAGCGCGTGGTGCCACGTCCGCCAGACGTGGTACTTCGTAAGTGGGGCGGGGTCTCGTTAGCGGTTGAGGCTGGGGTAGTCTTGGGCTGGTGGTTTGTCGCGGGGAGGGTTTCCTGGGCGTTGGGGGTGGCGGCCGTGAGGACGCCGCGTCCACCGCGGGCAGGGGTGGGGGTGCGCTACTTACTTCGGGGGCCTCCTTCGGGCCTTCCATGACTGCCATTTTGTAGCTCTTCTCCTTGGGCTCCGGGGTGTACGCAACGGAGGGGAGGGCCAGCGCGCTAGGAGCTGGCGGGGGACGGTACCGACGTACCTGTTCCCTTTCCTCCTCCCGGCGCCTTCCCATCCTCGACAAATCACGGTAGGAGTGGACATCCTCCCGGTGGATATAAACGCTCAAGTCTGGGTTTAGGTTGGAGCAGCAAAGCTCCAACTGTTCCCGGAGGGACATGGGGGGGCTCAAAAGGGCAAACATCGCCTTCATCTTAGTGATGAAACTGCCGATGGGTTCGTCCGGACCTTGGGTCCGGACCTCTAAATCCCTGCGGAGCCGCTCCTGTAACCTTGCGGTCGAGAACCTCTCCCGGAAGTGGGACACGAATTCCGTATAGGAGGTCCACTCACCTTGCTCCACCCTATGCCACATCAGCGCCTCCGCTTCCAAAATTTCGGGGAGCGCCTTCAGGACGTCGGGTTGGCTCAGGTCTCTGCTATGGGCAAACTCGTGGAGTCGGCAGAGGAACTCCTCCGCATCCTCCCCTTTCTTGCCCGAGAATTTGGGACCAAATCGTCGCCAGTGGACCCCGATCCGAGGATCTCGGGACCAACGGGACTCACCATAATGGGGGGTATGCGTGACAAAAGTTTGGGAGGGCTGGGGTAGTTCGGGATGAAGGGGGGGTAGGGGTGGAGGTGCTGGGCTCATGCGGCTGCTAGGCCCACAGGGCGGGGGATTGCGTCGGGTGTAGGGCTCCTCCTCCCACTCCTCGGAGGGCTGTAGGGGCAAGGGTGGGGGGCAGGTCGGGCGAAAGGTGCTCGAGGAGTGGGGGAGATGGGGTACGAGCCTGGAGACTCGGGGGAGTCCGGGGGGAGGGTTGCCAGTCGACGTTTCTCGGGGCCGGGGTATGATGTGGGAGGACGGGGTGGGTTGGACCAGTTCCCAAAACAAGGGATCATGCATGGCTGCCGAACACGAGAAGGGGGGGGAATCACCCCTCTCATCCCTCTCCGGGTCCCACTCAGTACGGGCTTCGGGTACCTGCTGCCTAACGGCGTGCCTGTAAAGCCGGTCCTTCAATTGGAGCGCCGATCCCCTCACCGACAGGCTGACCTTATCGCAGGCCTCGATCAGGTCCTTGACCTCGTCGATGGCCTCGATGCGCTCGAAAATCTCGGTCATCAGGTCGCCAGGGGTAGGACGGCTCCTATCTGCTCTAGGGGAGGGGGCGGGGGCATGGGAAGTCGTAGCGGTCGTCGTGGTCACCGGTCCCGTGATCGTCGCCGTCGTCGTGGTCGCGGTTGTCACGGGAAGAGGGTCCATGGCGCGGTAATAACAAAACGAAAGGGGGGAAAACTGAAGGGCGAGAAAAAAAAACGGATCGGTGGAAGAGGAAAGAAGCTAACAGAAAGAAACAAATACTCGAATCGGTGGGGGGGGGTTGAAAGAGTCGCAATCGGGCGAGGGCAAGGCCGGGGGGGGGGGGGGTAACTGAAATTTCTGGTAGCGGGGGGTCGGGTTTACTTGCAATTGGTAGTGGGGGCGGGGGGGGAACCTGAAAGTAAAGCCGGACACACAAACAGAAGCGAAGCGCAATGACGCAAAACTGGAAAACGCAAAGAAAAAACCGGGGCAATACAGTGCGTGCGGGGCGGGCGGGTACGCGGTGGGGGTGGGCTGTGCAGGCGGGCTCTAACCCAGCGTGAAAACCAACAAAAAAAAATTTAAAAAAAAAACCCAATAAGAACAATAAAACCCAAAAAAAACAAAATTCCAAAAATTTGGCAAGCAAAAAAAGTGAGGGGATGGTTTGGGTTTGTTTGGGTTCGGTGGGTTTGGGTTGGCTCGGATTGGGACTCAATATGGTGCGAAGGGAGAGAAAATAAAAAATAATGACTCAACGGAAAGGAACCAAAAAGAAACAGAAATCTCAATAATCTGGCAAAAAAAAAAAAAAGAAGTGGGGGGTAATAATGATAAGCGAAAGGAAAACCAAAAAGAAAGAAAAGGGGATAATAATAATAAAGATAATAAACTTGCTGGGCTTTGGGTCGTGGGATCGTGCGATAATGAGAGAAAAAAAAGAAATGAAGAAAATTAACACCGGAAAAATTTAAAAAAATTTTTTTTCGGGCCCCACGTTGGGCGCCAATTTATGACGTCCCTGGCTGGCTACACTGCCACCTAAGGGGAGGGAAAGAGGGAAGCGGGGGAAAAAGGGGGCTCAAGAGTACCACAAAAAAAAAACCAAAAGAAAATAGTCAAACATAATAAAAAAAATAATATTTAATATAAAACAAAATTAAAGCGCCGGGATACAAATTGTGAAAATACTTAATTAACAAAATAACGAGGGGAACGCAATAACAATGGCGCGGGGGGGGGGAAGAAGGGCTCGTACACGCGAGGGTGGCACTCAGTCCAGGGGTCTGTCGCAAGGGTATCGACTCGCGCACTTTGGGGCTAGCTCGCGGTAAAAAGGAAGGAAGAAAGAAAAGAAGAAAAAGAGAAAAAAAAAAAAAAAAAAAAAAATTATTAAAAAAAGATAAAAAAACTCAAGCTCAAAGGGGTTACGGCTCGGTGGGCGCCAGCTCCTTACGGGGAGCGATTCTCGATCTTTGCTAGTCCGCGGGAAAATGGGAGGGGGTTGCGGGATGACTCGAATAATTCCACCAGAGTCCGAAATATTATTTCGGACTCTGTGATAAATTTTAACGGCCCTTATAGCGGCTGGCCTCGCTTCGTAGGTGAAGCAAGGCGTTGTTTACCTAGGCGAAGGTCGCCCGTCGGCCGGCTCGGTGCTCGCGCGCGCGGCGAATATCGTTCTAACGAGCCGGCGGGCGAATGACTTCGCTAGGCCAAGGGGGAAGGGGTGGGGAGGGGTACGGGAGCACGCACTGCACGGGGAAGCGGTATTCTTTACGCTCGCAATTAATATCCCTCGGCTTGAAGGGGGTGGGGAGCCGCGATAGGGAAGATTATGGGAGAATTCGAGAAAATTGGCGGCGGGCGTCGTAGAGGCAAGGGACTTACCGGCGTCGACTCTCTGCTAATCCCAAACAAAAATGCCAGGCCGATCGTCCTCCCCCTCTCTCCTTCGCTCACACCTTCTCGTACGCGCCGAGAGAAAGGAGACAAGTAAAAAAATTGAAAGAAAAGTAGTGCAAAAAAAAAATCAATAATAGAACGCAAAAAAAACTAAATGACTTAAAGGAAGGAATAGCTCTAATTGCTCAAATACGCTCGAAATTATTGTTCGCTCGCTAAAGGCTCGATGCTGACTGCCTTCTTCGCGTGCTCGTCACATCCTCGAAATTTTCCAAGAGGGTTGCTGGCGTCTCGATGGGGGGGCAGCACCTCCCGGGCGGGCGAGGATCTATTTCGTGGGTAAATCGATAGCGGGTCGATTTCGGGGTAAGGTAGGGCGGGTAAGGTAGGGCCGGTAATTATCCAATTTCTGGATTTGGGGAAATAGGGCTCCGCTCTATCAGTGACATCAGCGTGACGATGGATGGCAGCAGCGTGCCAGTTAAGGACTCGCTCCAGCGACGGACGACGCTCTTTCTCTCTCTCTCGTACGTGACTCGGGCAGGCGAGGCTCTGAAGACTCAGACGGCGGTTTTCCCGCAGCCTCGCGCCGTTTGGTGTGGCGGAGACCGTAGGGGACTGGCGGCTGGTGGCTCGGCGCCTCCGCGGGATGGTGGACTCCCCGCGGGGGAGGACTGTAGCTCGATGTGGAGAGGCGCGAGGGGCGGTGGATCCCCTGCGGTGGAATGACGTGGGCGGCTGGTCCAGGGACGGCTGCTGCCTCCTTTCACCAATCTTCTCGAGCGGGGGAGCGGGTGGGCTATTCTGGGAGGGAAGGGGAGGGCTGCTGCGGCGATTATGGTGTGGAGGGCTCCCGCGTCGTCGATGGCCGGGCTTACCTTAATGTACATTATTTTTCGGGCCTCGCGGGGCCACACATTTTCGCGGCTTAATCAAAAAAAAATGGAAAAGCGCAAAAGAGGGGGGTTAGCAGTGCGTGAGGGGGGAAGGGAATTACGGGGTTTTGCGTGAGCCAGCGTCGAAGCCTGAGCGATTGTGACGCAACGTCACAATATATATATATATATATATAAGTATGAAATACAATAAAGACCTTCAGCGATCCTTTTTGGTCGAGCGCACAGCTGCCCCTACCTGTTTACTTTATATGGCTCAAACACGGCGTCCTTCAAAGTTATGTATTTCGGCGAATAATGGTCTGATTTACATTCAATTAGTCGGAAAATACTCGTAAGATATTATACTTTTAGAAAATGAAAAAAAAATCGATTTATTGAAAATTCTAACTAGACCTCCCTCCTTAATATGGTGGTATTCGCAATGCAATTTATCAGTGTGAAAGCAAAATATTCCAATTAAAAAAAAATAGATTATTTTTTTCAACTTCATGGAGACATGCATATCAATAGTTGTTTTCATTGCTGACCGCTATATTAATCTTATACCGCTTTGTATCGACATTGTTATTTATTGACGTCTTAAGACAATTAACTCTTAAGACATTATGGACAAAATTCGGGTAGGCGAATGGTGTGGTCCAGCATGGAGTGGTCAAGTTGGATGAATAAATCGAGGTCAGCTTTTATCGAAGGTCGGTTTACAATTTAAAGGAAATGTTTATATTTTTTCAATGGTAAAAATGTTTATTAAAAGTACTGTCTGTCTAGGCTTATGTGCACTGTGAAATTAAGGATTTTATACTGCACATAAGTGAGAGTATTTCCAAAGATGGCTCGGAAGAACCGGTGGAAGCAAATAAAAAGCATAGATGCGTTAGGGTCGATAAGAATACGTCAGCTCGCATTGCCCGCTACTGACCCATTTGCATCTACACTTTTGATTTGCTTGCACTGGTTCTTCTGAGGTATCTTCGGAATTACTCTAGCTCATGTGCAGTATGAAATGCTTGTTCGTATCTAAAATCGAGAAATAAATTTTTCAATCTCTGCAGTCAATATTTGAAATAAAAATGTCAAGGCTAAAAATACTCTGTTTGTTTATGGGCTATTTCGTTCAAGAAAAGGATGTTAAAAACTCAGTATTGGAACCCAGAGAAATATGTAAATCTGTTATAATTTCACTATCACATTACTTTCGAGGTTCATGATAATTGAGTAAATCCTATATCAACAAATATCTATCTGCTGTGGGATTTACAAATTTGTTGGTACAGCCTTTCCTTTTGCAGTAGCAATTGATTTATGTTGGTTACAAGTATTTTCTACTTCGCTGCTATACAATTTATTTAAATGGACAGCAGAGCACCAAAATCGAAAAATAGTGTTGGCAATAGTATCACTGTACTAACTTCTACGACAAACGCAAATTTTGACTTTTTTGAACCCTCAACGTTTTAATTTTTTACCACGTTTAGAAGCTTCAAGCAACCGTAACTAACCGGCTATTCAAGACCATTGCTCGAGCACGATTTTCAGTTTTTAATTTTTCGTTACTACTTTGGTGTCGTTGCCGCTACCCTGTCTTTGAGCGATAAATGTGCGACATACGAATATGCGTTACTAAATCTTGCGTTTCCAGCACGTGGCTATTTCGGTATTGTAGTATTCTGTCAATGAAGAGCCACATCAAAGTCATTGTCCTTGCAACACATGAAATTAATCGTATTTTCAAGTTAAACTCTGTAACTTTCATAGTCGTTTTCGCTGTGAATACTCGACATGAAACCCAAACAAACCTCCCTTAACCTATCTGTTACCGTAAGCGGAAATCGAGTGCCGTGATGGTTCCATAATCTAACGGTTACGGTACAAATATATTTCGGTATGTGTGTGTAATGGCCTCATGCAATCGAATATTTATTCCGCTTGCAAGTGTAACGTTCCGTGATTCTAGCTGTAAGGGCGCTGCGGACGCCTCTCGATAGAATTGTTTTGCAACACCATCTATGCTTCCTGTCGACCGCTCATAAATTCCGAACTATGTTTATCACTTACGCAAAGATGATCGCATTTATTTATAACAACATTCATATGCAAATGTGATGAGATGTAACTACAATGTATAATCGTTTTCTTTACATTTACTTTTGTTACAGAGTAATCAATAACATGCTATGTACCGGAAGGTGGAGCAATAGAAGTGATCATAAAGTATAAGGATCATTTTCGCTGTGGCGAATATCCACCCTGGTCCAGTGATGTTTGGAAACGAATGTCTCAAGATTTGGGGAAAAAGTGGAGCTCGTCATGTGTATACACAAACATGCGAGAAGATAGTCGGTCGATTATGACAAAGGCCAGCAAAATAATTAATTTGCCAGTTCCGAAACCCACGGATCAAAATAATACTGTCACACTATCCGAAGAATCTTTGTCACGTCGGGAAGGGACGTGGGCATATATTTTTGATTCCCTCCTTTTTTGCCTACGACAAGCGCAATAGCACGGGATGAGGGTAAAAAGGGGTAGTGCTTGGAATGAGTTGAAATTAGGAAATCATGCAGTGATTTGGTATCGAGAAATAATCCGACAAATTTGTACACACTTAACTATAGTCTTATTACAAATAAGTGATCGGGTGAATAAGGTGGCTTATACAGAAAAATTGACGATGAAAATATAACTATAAAGTCGGGGGAACAATCGGATTAACATAAAATGAAATTTGTCGCTTACATTGGTCGCTGTGTTCGTGAGTGTAGCAGTGTGAAGGTATGCTCGCTCGCAAGAGTATCGGTTGTCGCTCGCAGATAAGGGTCTCGTTGACGGACGCCACGCTTAGCGTTCGGAAAGCGGTCACCAGCACCAGATTCTTGGGGCGCTGAGAGTGTTTATGTATATGCGCGTAGTAAATAGCACTTGAACTGTTTTATGGACTCGAGGCCGCGAGAGTCGACTAAACGTTTATACGACACTTCGGTCAAAACCCGAAGATGTATAATATTCAAAACTCTATGATACCGGTTCTACACTTCGAATTCTGTCAGAACAAGATTAAGAAGTGAAGTTATTTTGATAGAAGATTTTGCGAGACTGAGATCTGTATTTGATGAAGACTGTCGGGAGACTAACATTTATACTTGATAGAAGAACTTGAGTCGATGGTAGTTGTTGGAAGACTGACTTCAGGAAGGAAGTCTTTCTTGATATGAAAATTAGGAGGGGTTCGATAGTGGGAGAAGGAACTTTAAGGTTTAGCGTGATTGGTCGCGAATTCATGATTCGCAGAATGGATCTCGATCATTCCTTATATAGAGTTTGCACGCGTGGAAGGTACGAGACCTTTGTCCCGTGTTTCGGCGAAAAACGCATGGGATATGACCTAAGTATGCGCATGATCTGTGTTATGGTAAAGATTATATCGGGTGCGCGAGGAGATCGAGCGTCGGCGAGTTCTCGCTTCCTGTCGGCACCATGCTAAATAATTATCGGCCGGGACTTATTTAGGCTAGACGTCTAGGCAAAGTCTTCTCGTATCATTCGAGTGGTGCCTCGTATTTCTTCCTGGGACTTCGATATTTACGCCTTGAAGAAATGCGAGGTTATAACACGAGGCGGACCGACTGAATAAAATGAACGAAAAATATGCTCGCGGAACGTACGCAAGTTCCGTTTAATGTTGTTACGCGTCTTATTCTTAGATTTATACATTTAATACGCTTATGGCGGCAAATGAGGATATTGGGAATAACCGAGAGAAGGCACATTCGCTAGGATGTAACATCTTCAAGCAACTTTGCCGAAAGTGATAGTGATGACTATGTGCCAGATCCAAAAGACCATGAAGAAGGTCTAGAAAAATGTACATTAATCATTACCGAGGAAGAGTGGATAGCGATGACGCCAGAAAATGTTCAGTCCAATATCGATTCTCCGCATGAAACAACAAATATAATATTAGGGCCAGGGGTATGGACGAATACGAATACAAAATGCACAGGCGTTTCGGCTTCAGTATCGTATGCCGTGTGCGTCTATCGCCATTGAACGATTCTTTTTCATCCAAATTCGCGGAGTCTGCAATAGCAGATCATGTAACAACCCCGTCAATGGATATGGTGGAAAGTTTTGCAATGAAAATGGGCTGATTATCCAAGTTAGAACACGGAACACTTAATATTCCCAACATGAAATCGTTAAGCGACCCTTGAATGGACTGCGCCGTGACGGAGTGAAAAAATAATAAAAATCTGAAGGCTGCTCGACGTGGAGAAAACGACAAGCGCGCGAAAATATTCGTCCTGGTGAGACGGAGCCGTTTCATTTACCACATAAAGACGTTATACGACAAGCTAAAAAGAAACAGCGAATGCACAGTAATGGCATGAAGAACGACGATGGCCGCGAAATCCGGAATACGGCGGTCTCATTCATGATCTTGGCTCACTTCCATTTTACGTTTTTCTAGTTCGCAAGCCCAATTACATGCCTATAAAGAGTACAAGCGTATTCATAAAACAACGTCAACGATTAAAATTGATGCAACGGGTAGTCTGGTCCATAGATTTCAACGAAAGAATTGACAAAGGTCTGCACACATTTTTCTTTATGCCATAGTGATCAATTTTGAAAAGACAACGATATGCGTAGAACAGATGTTATCCGAGCAGCACAATGCACAATTTCTTGAATTTTGGCTTCGAAAGTGGCTACTGCGTGGAGCTCCTCGACCAAACAAAGTAGTGGGCGATTATTCTCGGGCTCTCCTTTCCGGTCTTAGTATGGCTTTCAACAATCAGACCATAAAAGTGTACATAGCCATGCGTTTTCAAGCCATATCAGCTGCTCGCTCGAATCCGACGAGGCCAGCGACATATATTCGCGTGGATGGTGCCCACCTCATGCATATTGTGAGTCGATGGCCCTGATTTCATAAAAGAGCACCACGTGAAATGAAGGAATTCTACCAATTTTGCGTCGCGCTAGTCGATCGATGAGAACACGAAAGAGATAGTGACGCAGTCAAAACTGGCTAATCGTTTCGAGATGACGAAAGCGACACCGAAACTTTGGGCGAGACTGGTAGTCCACTCAATATCTGGATAGATAACCTTGTCGTAACAGCCGACCACCCGTCTGCGAGGGAAAAGATTTGAACGCCTTTCATCTGACTATGTTTGTTGACCATCTCCTAAAACTTGACAAAGAATTCCCTTTATGGAGCAGCGTCGGATTGAGCTATAATGCTTTCCACGCCACTTCGAGCCACGTAAGAGGCTATTTCAATGACCTAAAAACGAGAGTTTTAGCAGGTTCCCTTCCTGTCCGTGTCGACAAATTCATATAACGTCATGCAGACAATATAAAAGGAGCCACGCTGCTTTTCGCTTCGAATTTAATCGCTTTTCATAATGTACAAAACATTGAAGGTGAACAAAAAGTCACAGCAGGGCATACTGATATCGCAGAGGACAAATTCATAAACGTTGCTAAAAGTGAGACAGATAGAAATGAATTTATTTGTATGGATCAATCAAAGGTCAGTCACGGTAATGGCAAGTGTAAAACGGAAAGTGTAAATAGAGTTTTATACAATCTGGACTTTCCGCACGATATTTCCTGTTATGTTGACGTGACAGAACATATCGACGCGCACGATGACTCGGATGTAAAATCCGTTAAAAACTGCAGGGGGAAAGCGTCAGAAGTACCTTACATTGATCATCGATCCGTGGACGCTAACAAGATTTTTAATGCCTGGGTCGTTCAAGACGATTTAAGCCCTGTGCTAAGAGAGGAAAAAGGTGATAACGATGCTGACCTGATTGGTGCATAAAGAAATGATCACTCTTACTACAAACTGAAAGCGTCCGAAGATGTAGATGCTCCGGACATTACCCTTTATCCCACGTATAAGTCCTTTGCGTTGGGGGGACAAGAACATAGAACATCGACCCCGAACAAACGCAAGAATAAGAATATGCAAAAAGGAGGAATCTGAGGAATAGGAGAAAAAGGATGCGATAATTCCGATCCGCCGAAAAAAGGAAAGTTTCTTAAAACATATCCTGAAATTCGGCAACGAAATCAACTGTTATTAAATGGCCTCCTGTGTCCTCCGGTAAAAATTGATGGAACATCGTATTTCCTGCAGAATACTTGTTCGTTTGACGCAATCGTTCACGTATGAATGCTTTCCGGGACTGAGGATGTTCACTACGCAGATTTGTTGGCAATCCCTGGCAACACTACGCTGAATTTCGTACACCAAGTGATCGAGATGGGGATTAAGGGGTGAGATGCAGGCAGAGGCGTGAAAAAACGAGTATTTGTAGTTAATTTTTTTATTGTAATTAAATTTGTTTTACAAAAGTGGTTACACAGACTTTTTATGTTATATTTCAACTGGACTCGTACAATTTTTTTAAGGAAAATATTGATTATTTATAAAAATCCTTCGATTAAGGACTAATGACGACGCCCACGTGGAATATCGCTGATCCAAATTTGCAATTCACCCCCATGATAACGTACTCGCAGCCATTTGCAGAAGTTCTCAAGGCGTCATCCACTTGGTGACGTCTTAGGCTTATGGCAACTTTCCGAACAATCAGTCGAGGGACCTTCACTCCTTAGTGGCAAGTTTGCTCGTGTACTTAGGTTCTCGCGAATACGATCGGTGTTTTCCTTTCTATCATTGAAATCGTGATCGCAAAAGAACTCTTCGAATGAAGAAAATATCGTAGCGGCCCTACATTCACCTTCGTTATATTTGTTTGCGACAATTATATACCTTATAGTAACTGTTGAAAAATATTGTTATTTGGCTCAATACGACTTCAGGAATTTTCCACTGAAATGTGAAGAGCGTGCGCAGAAATTGTACGGCAGGTAGTCTCGTTTCGACTCTTCATGTGGAGTTCCGTCGTTGGCCGTTTGCGGTTAACGGTGACTTTGAGGAGTCCTCACAGAAAGAAGTTTGGGAAGTCAAATCGAATGATCTAGTAGGCTAGGAGATCGGCTCCCTGCGAGCAATATACCGATTATCGAATGCTCAATTCAAGTGATCCCTTTCTAGGATCCTACGCTGGTATTATTTGGATCCCTCCTGTTATCCAAATCGACATTCACCAAAAGCTGCAGTGAATCAGTCTGGAGAAACACAAAGATCACAATGCCTACACATTCAACTACGACTGGTTTTTGTGGTCAATTTGGCGCATCCAATGTGATTTTTGCATGGCCCCGTAATATCGGTTTGTTTGGGTTAGTGTGCAAAGTGACCTTACCTCTAAAAAGGACATGATCGAAAAATTCGGGTTGCCGTCGAATTTCCTGGTCATATCCTGCTCAAATAGGGCCTGAATAAACATAATATGGTATGAGTAGTGACCGGAAAGGCTGTAGCACTCGCGAGGTTGTCGATAAGGACACGCCCAGCTCACTTTCAATCAGGCGAATGCTGATGTATAGATCATTGCGCACCATCGCCACCATAGTCATCATACGATTATAAACGTCATGAAGGTTGGCACCATTCCGACGCCGTTTATAGCGAGTTACTTTACCACGCCGAGCTCTTTATTATATGGACGTTATGGTGACGACATTAGAATACCGCCGATTAAAGCGGTTTTAAACCTACAGTGCCGGGGTATTTTACGCATATTAAGATATGTTTCAACTAGCAACATGAACTTTTATGAAATACTTTATCAAAATCTATACAGGTTATGCGCTGTCATGCAGATCGTGGCGTAAAACGCTCGTCCAATCGGGCGCACGGGTTGCGGCGATCCTAATCTGAAACAGAAGAACAATTAAAAAAAAATCTATTTGAATGTAGTTATCGTCTGAACTAGATTATTTCATCGGAATCGCAACTGTTTGAAAATTAAGGTTTAATTTTTCCGAACAGTTGTCAACTGAAACATGAGAGCGGGGCTAAAATATTCAAGCTATTGGTATCATTCTAGATCAGACTATAGGTGAAGGTTTTTTCGAAATGTGTGCAAAACCCGAAGTCAATCGGTCCAATCGTTTTTGAGAAAATCCTCCGCCCGACTTGAAAAATGTCGTTTCAAGAAAAAGGCGTTCGAAGTTTGCCATATATTTAGCACTAATACGGCTCAACTTACGGTGGATAACGACTGATTTGCGTACCTTGTCCTTAATCAGCTACAGCGGGACCATACCACCTTCCTCAGCTTAAAAAAAAAGAATATTGAGTCGCATTTGCTTCTCTTCTGGCGGACCGCGCCTCATTAGCTGCAGTAGACGCCCGGCTGTTGGACCGTTGTATACGCTCGTTGTCCCCACACTCTCCGTATTGTTTTGCGTTAGGGCCGATTTTGATTCCCAATACATCCATAATTTTTAGGATTTACTTGAATTATTCATAAAAAATGACGACAGCTGAATAATTAGAAATATCTATGGTGTTTTTGTGACAGCGCAAATGTATACTGACAGAGCTTTGCAGAGCTCAAAAGTATTGTAGGAAATAAAAAGGCAGTCTGTTTAAATTCGAATTTACCGCGCGCAAATGACCGGTGTATTTGAAAAGACCGCTAAGTTAAAAGGAAAAAAGAGAGGAAGCCACTGTTCCCGGAAAGAAAAGTCCTATGTGGCTATGTCCAAGGAGCGAGAAGGCCTCGTCCATTCTGGTCGCCGGCGATTATCGAGTGAACACGTGTTCTCCTTCGCGTCATCGTTAAGTGACACGCACGTGGTAAAAGCCGTATCGGTCTAATAGTCGACAAATAGTGCCGAATCCGTTCCCTAAACTGTGAAATCGTAAAGCCAGTGATCCATCAAACAAGTTCACGTCAATATTTTTGGATAACGGATCGAATTTGTCTGAAATCCCGAGCCAACTCAACGCGTGCACGAGCACGTGCCCCGCCGTCATGGGTAATCACCTAACATGGTACGCAGTCACCAGGATGACTCCACAATCAGAGTAATCCGAATCACATTTTCGCTCAACATCGATCGAAAATTGTGTGCACGATTGGGGCGGTCGAATCAGCGTCTGGATATTCACCGGAAAAACAGCCCCTTCAACGTCGAGAATTCTGAAACTGCCATCTTCAACATTGAGCGAAAAGGGGACGCATCAAGATCCGAAAAGTGCATTAAAACATGCAAGACCAAAATCGATTCCGTCAAAAATCATAATGAGCATCGACCAAATAAGAAAAAACCAGTCAATCGCCGTGTAAACTAAAATTCTTTACAAATTTGGCTCTTATAGTTTTTATGGATATTGTAAAAAGTAATAAAAAGGAAATACTTCAGTCGTAATCGTTAATGAAAATAAGAGCAAATAAAATATTACGGGTTTGCGTGCTGGTGTATTCATTATGCATTAAGAGGTGAGGTAAGAAATTGGTTCAAGAGGAAAATCAGAATATCGGATCGCGGTCCGGAACCCGTAATGTCCAATCGTATCATTCACCTTATTAGTAATATAAATTGACAGGTAAAGCCAAGTGGAAACCTGAAAGGAAAAATACACCGTTGTCAGGAGATACAAATTATAATTTATAAGAATTTTGCAATACCTGTGAAATGTTAAATCGATAGCAAATAAAAACAAATTCGCAACTAAAATTAATTACAAATGGGGCTCAACGTGGGGCACGAGTAAGAGTCGAGTCCCATATATATATATATATATATATATATATATATATATATATATATATATATATATATATATATATATATATATATATATATATATATATACTATAGTCGGAAAGGACCGTCTCATGGACAAACCGATAAACTATGGCCCCAATATTCAAAAAAGGTAACCGATTTCGGGAGAGGGAAGGGGTAAGCGAGAGACAGATCGACATAAAAACAAAGTCAAATAGCTCGGACCTATAGAAAAACCGGTAAAATCCGGATAAGCCCACTAATTGAATTAAGGGAAGACGGAAGAGAAGGGGAAACGAAAAGGCGGTAAAATATGCATATAAAAAGACAGGAACTTTGGAGGAAAAGCACTCCTTCTTTGGCTGGGAAGTCGATCGGTACCAAACACATTAATACTGACCCTAGGGGAAGGAAAGTGTGGAAGGCGGAAAATCGACAGAGCAGCTAAAAGGTGGAGTCACTAGAGTAATAGAGTACTCTCAATTATCTAAAAGACCTGGCCGGTACGCAGCCAACGTGAATACTGACCGCAAGGGAAGGAAAGCGAGGTAGTTGGAGGGCCAAGGTGATAGAACATTGAGAAGGGTTAAAATATCGAAATAGCGCAACGTATCGATAAAAGGATATTGTAGAATAAGAGAAAAAGATGAGAAAAAGGATAATCGGAATTATTAACAACATAGGAGAAGCAATTATCGAACAGTAAATAGAAAAATTGTATTAGGAAAGCATAAAGGGCAAAGAGGTATTTTAAGTTGCTAGCGTCCCGATACCCATAAAAAAAACAACACACATCCACACACGCACACCTACACCGAAAAAACGGAAACATTGAGCGAGCCTGCGCGTCACGATCCATCGCGTCGCGATCGTTAGAGCGAGTAAGGGAGGGAGTAAAGATTATCGACGCATGATAATCAATGCGGGTCGCGCCCGGAAGGGTTACCATCCGAGTAATCACGCGAAGTGAGCATTTACCGACGGAGAAAAACATTGCGGAAATTACAAGAACAACACAAACAACACACTACACCTACATAAGGCGGTCCTTTCTATTGTATCGAGACAAATAAAAACTGAATAAATTGCTTTTTTTATCGTAAAATAGCAAAATACCCGAGTCTCAACTAATTTCTTTCCTGGTCGAGTCCCGAACCAATACATTTATTTGTAACGAATTCCGACCCGTTACAATATATATATATATATATATATATATATATATATATATATATATATATATATATATATATATATATATATATATATATATATATATATATATATATATATATATATATATATATATAATACGTGACTCTTTATAGAACTCCGCAGAAGACTCCGGAGAAGGGGAACATGCTGATATCCCCTTCGACGGAGACCAATACAATAAAAGCAAAACGGACCTTACAGATGACCACTTCTCAGGAAAATTAAACTAATGTAAGCGATCTCATAGGTGTGCACGAGCAGCGGAAAAAACTCCAAGACGAAGGGATGAGAATAAATGCCGAGAAGGCTGAAATGGAAAGACTCCGAAAAGAACTTCCCGCTGGAAACATGATTGTAGACGAAGTCAGGCAGTTGAGAACAACCACTGCGCGACAAGAGAAAGCGATTGAGGAACTGCAAGCGGCTGCGGCAGCGGGCAACCCCAAGTCTACTGATCAAGCAGAGTTAGGTATGCTGAGGGGGATTGTTAAAGGGTTTCAGTTGTTAAAAATTGATATTCCGATAACGAAATTTCGCGATGAATCGGTCCATCATCCTCAGGAATTTTGAGAGTATATAGAGAGGTACTTTCAAATGAAACGGGTGGCAGCAGACATGCAAATGCTTGTTTTGGATTCCATTTTGGAAGGCAGGTCAAATGTTTGGTACCAGGCCAACCGTGCGCGATGTAACAATTGCGAAACCTTTAAAATTCACTTTTAAAAGAATTTTATTCAATCCCGGTCGGAGTGGAGTATGACAGTCAATGGATTGGCAATACGTATAGCAACCACATGGGGTCACTTCAAAGCTATGATCTTTGGCGGTCTTGATAGTCACCACCCGTGCGAGCCCATCCTGTCCCGGATGCAGTTCCAAGACGTACCAAAGGCCATTTAGTAGGTGAAGTCCTCTCGTCGGTCAACAGAGCCAAAGACCCGACCCGAATCTCGTGAGATGGATGATGCCATTGCGAGATGGCTTGTTGCCGTTGTCGGTAGCCTGTTGACCAACGATCCCAACAGTATTGCAGCCGCTCTTGTATGAGCTGCCACCTGGAGAGCCGAGCGAGATTAATTTCCCGCAGCGACGGCTCCGGAACTACGGTGAGCGCTTCCCCGATGAGGAAATGTCCCGGTGTAAGCGCAGAGAGATCGTCCGAATCTTCCGTGAGAGGTTCCAACGGACGAGAGTTGAGAACGGCCTCAATTTGTGTGAGAAGAGTCGTAAATCCCTCATATGTGAGCGCCGTCTCCCCGATCATCCTCCGAAGATGATATTTGACCGATTTGACTGCAGCTTCCCATTTCCCGCCCATGTGAGGAGCTCCCGGAGGGTTAAACACCCAATATAGGCCGTCATCGGCCAGTGTCTGAGCAGTTGTTTCAGATTCCCGAGTCCCGCTGATGAAGAGTCTGCGCAGTTCTGCGTCGGCTTCTTTAAAGTTCGTCCCGTTGTCACTGTATGAAGTGTGACAGATACCCCGTCTTCCAGTGAATCGCCGAAACGCTGCGATGAACGCCTCGGAAGTCAAGTCTGAAACAACCTCGAGATGGATCACTGAGGTTGAGAAGCAAACGAATATGCACAGCCAGCCTTTGTGAGATCGAGAGCCTCGCCCTCGTCCGAGTTTGAGAGAAACTAGCCCGGCGTAATCTACTCACTTGTACAGAAACGCCCGTGAAGGTGTAGCCCAGATGAAAGGCGACTGTCCCGTCAGTTGCTGAGCTTTTATCTATGTACTGGTGCCCGCCCGCCGATGATCCAGTAGTGACTGCGCAGGTATGCCAATGTAACCTGAGCCCCACCGTGAAACGTCCGATGATGAGCATCTGCGATGAGAAGTCGGGTGAGAGCCAAATCCCAAGGTAGAATGACGGCGTGTTTGCTCTCAGGTTGTAAGGCTGAGTGCTGTTACCGCCCTCCTACTCTCAGAACCCTGTGTGAGTCTTTAAATCCCGTCAATCGCGTGAGAGGATGCGATTCTGGAAGTGCCTGTCCAGATGAGAGAAGTGTGAGCTCCAATGAAAAGTGTGTCCCTTGTGTGGCTTTAGCCTAAAAAAGCCGTGCGTGTTCCAGGTCGCCCGGGGAGATTTGTGAGCCCGGTCTCCCTTGGTTTTGTCTTCGAAGTGTCGTAAATACTTTGATGCAGAGTGAGGTGATTCTCAACAGCCGAGTGAGAGATGAGTATCGATGGATGAGGTTCCATAAAACCGGCGAAGTTGAGCCTGCTGATACAGTGAGCGTGAGGCCTGGTCGCTCTTCAAGCGCCGTTGTGAGATCCGCGCCGGTGATGTGAGAAGGCCAATGGAAGTGAGATTTTGTTGACGAGTGAGGCCCGTCCCACCAAAGTGTATGTTGCTCGAGCTGAGAAACGGTTAACCCTCGTGATGCACAATCCGCAGGATTGTCCCGGCCCGGGATGAATTTTCATTGCCCACTAGGAAGGAGTTCTTGAACCGATGAGACCCGATTCCGAACAAAATCTTCCCATCGAGATGGATGACTCGTTACCCAAGTGAGTGTGACGGATGAATACGTTCACAGAAAAACCTGTGAATGAGTGAGCTTGAGAGTATCTTGCACATACCGTACTAGTTTTACCAGGAGAAGAGCCGCTGAGAGTTCCAGACGTGGAATCGAAAGACGTTTGATAGGCGCAACCTTAGTTTTTGCGCAAGCCATCGTAACCCGTTCTATTGATTCTGGTCCTGATACCCAAACGTAAACAATTTCTCCCATTGTGAGTTGTAAAGCGTCAGAAAACCCGTGTATCTGCACGGATGACGAAGGAGTGAGATGAATCCATCTCGGAACCGAAATGTTTCCCAGATCCGCTAATTCCCGACGGAACGTAAGCCAAGAGTCGTGGACTCGCGATGAGACGTCGTCATCTCAACCGAGTTTCTCCAGCCACAGATTTTTCAAGAGGATTTTCGCCCGAATCACGACTGGTGCGAGAAATCCCAAGGGATCATAGAGCTGGGCAATCTCAGATAAAATAGCCCGCTTTGTGATCTTGTTCCCGGTTGAGAGTGGAAGTGCTGTGAATTTAAACACGTCCGTGGCTGGAATCCATGTAAGTCCGAGTACCTTTGTCTCGCAATCCTTAAACGAGTGAGAATTTTCTGTGCTGATATCGACCCCGATTGAGTTGAGAAGCTTTGGATGATTGCTTTGCCACTTGGCGAGTGGAAAGCCGCCCGCCGTGCAAATCCCGATGAGTTGATGTGCCTGTGTGATGAGATCCGAACTCTGATCAGCTCCCCTGTAAATATCGTCGACGTATCGCCCCATTGTACGAGGAGCGACCGCTTCGGGCTACTTGTCGCCCTCGTCCTCCACCAACTGCAAAAGAACGC
Source organism: Ophion ellenae (assembly GCA_963210295.1). Lineage (NCBI taxonomy): Eukaryota > Metazoa > Arthropoda > Insecta > Hymenoptera > Ichneumonidae > Ophion > Ophion ellenae. Next base: position 7,203,598 of record OY723389.1, on the reverse strand, counting down.
GAACGGCGAGAAACGGAGCTGGCCTCGTTCCGTATGTGACCGTTGTGAGTCAATAAACAATTATGTTCCTGCGTTGATCGACCCACAATATACGCTGTTGATCCCAATCGTCCCGATGAACCTGAATTTGCCGAAACATCTTCCTAATATCCGTTGCAAAGATGTATCGATGTCGTCGTGAACCATAATAGAACGTCTGAAGTGTCCCGTTGCAATTTCGCACCCGTGTGCAAAATGTCGTTGAGCGATACTCCCGTCCTCGTAGCACTTGACCCGTTAAAAACAACCCTCAATTTCGTTGTAGTGCTCGATTCTTTCAACACCCCGTGGTGAGAAAGATAATAAACCCGTGATTTTTGAGAAAGCGCACGTGAAGCCCGTATCATGCGGCAGCCGAGTGCGGGGTTGCGGCGGAGGGCGGGGTGATAGAGAGTGGGGAGGCTAGTTTTTGGTGACGGTGTCTTCCAGGCAATAGCTGGACACGCGGGCGAGAAGTGGAAGCCGCTGTCGACTCTGTGGGGGAGGGGGCATCATAGAGTCGCCGGTCCTTGAAAACCCATAAAATCTGATAATTTATTATCAACATTATAGATGTAAGCGGAGCATTTTTGTCTAGACTATTCACAGGAGTTTATGTATGTAAAAAAAAACAACGTAGACAAATGTGTGCGTGCGTGCGCACGCGCGCGCGCGTGTGTGTGTGTGTGTGTGCTGCAACGTTTCAACCACCTCGTCCGAAAGTCTCAAATTTTACGACTGTTTTTGTTTCTTACGTCAACCGCCAGGGACCGTCATACCCTATCACTTCGCATGTGCAACTCGAGCCTCATCATTCCATAGGTCCACACTTGAAAACCCATAAAATTTTACGACAGCATGCGATGGAGACAGCGATCCGGGGAAAAAAATGCATTTCCATTTTACAGGGCTTTAGTTTTTCATCTGTGCATGATAATATATACAGAGAGTGCAACGTCAAACCTTGATGCCGAGACTTGAGATCATGCAGGTCCGGACAAGTTAGCCCCATGGTTAAGGATTTTTTCTTCGTTAACACCACTCTCCAAGCTATTCGAATTTTTGTATTGCTCCGCTCTTCAGAGCATATATGATAACGGGGTGTTTATTTTGTAAAACTATAAACTTTCGGAGATCTATGAATAAAGACCTTTTTAGGCTTCGACCGTGGACCACTTGAGCGCCGATGGAGAGCGCATGAATTTTTTTTTTTTCACTACACGCATCTCGACTGAAATGCTCTTGTATTTTTCCCGGCAATCCAATGCGATATTAGCAAATTCTCGTGGGTTGGTGATATTTTCCGAGATGGTAGGGAAAGACGAAAAATGTCTAAAGGGGAAAACCATTTCTAATGATCTGCTGCGCTTAAAGGTGTTCGCACTTTGGATCGAGCAGTCAGTTAGTGAACATCATCTCGTTTGGGAAGCCTCGTTTCATCGAATATGGAGGGCAACGCGAAGAAGTCAGAACTTGCACGACCAAGCCGCGCTCCTAAGTTCATTCTAAGATTTTGCTGTGCGGGAACAACGGTGTGTTGAGTTTATCACAGAATTGGAAACGCAAAGCCGGATTAATTGCCCGCGACTATCAAATGGACTTCAACAGTCATTGATAGCCCAAATAGCGCGGCTGGAAGGGTTAAGGAATTCTGTGCGTAATCATTTTATACACACGAGTGCAGGACACGGTCATCATGGGCTAATTTGGCGAGAGATTGACACATCCTTCAATAGTCGAATATTCACCGGTTCCGTAATCAATCGCAACCACATTGAACTATGGCAATTTCTCAACGATGCGCGCGACCTAGTGCTTTAACATGTGCAAAATACTATCTGCAAACACAACAGTGTCAAAGTTAATGCAGTGTTCAATGGTGAATTCGCGAGTGGAGAAAAACATGCTAATAAAAGTGTCAACACGCGAAACTGTGAGATCTTTAACACAAGCGATTTGAATGAGTGGAATCAGCAACGCGTTATGGGGCCCACTTTAACCTCAATCGACGAATTTTAAGAACGAGATAGTGGCTGGGCTCTACGGAAAATACTTAACCTCACGATGAATGTGAATAAGTATAACCCGATGCGTGCTGGGTGCTCCATATCATTGCCGCGGGAAATAATGATGAAAAGAGTTGTGATTAACGTCAAATCCAACGATAACGCATGTTTCGCGTGAGCAGTTGTCGCTGCTCTATACCCAGCCGAACGACACAGTGACCGTCCGTCATCTCACCCACATTACTCAAGCGTACTGAATCTACAGGACATTCAATTCCCGGTAACCATACATCAAATAAAAAATTTTGAGCTGCAAAACAATTTATCCATAAACGTGTACACCACTACCACCACCGTCAAAAAGGACATTGTTCCAATACGCGTGACTCAAAATAAGAAGAAAAATCACACCAATTTGTTGTACACGCAAGATACCGAGGACAACAAGGTGGGGCATTTCACATGAAATAAGAACTTGTCGAGACTCGTAAACGCACAACTGAGCAAAAAGGAGCACAAAAAATATATCTGTGAAACGTATGTAAAGTTAACATAAGTTATATTCCGTTGGCATGTACTAGATGGATTGAACGAAACAATTTTTTTTTTGCAGGTGTTTGCATTACTTCGGATCCGAGGATAAATTGCAATCGCACGAGGTCGATTGTGGAGCAATAAACGACTGCGCGATCCGACTACCGAATGACACCAACAAGTGGCTCCAATTCATCAACTTTAGCCGGAAAGAGCGACATTCCTTCATTGTGTATGCCGATTTGGAGTGTGTTTTAGCAAAGACTGATGAGAAGACCCAAGCAAAATATATGTATCAACACCATGAAGTGTTTAGTATCGGATATTACGTATGTTGTTCGTACGATCAATCGCTCACTTCGTATCACTCGCATCGCAGTGCTGATTGTGTCTCATGGTTTGTCGAAGAACTAAAAAATCCAGCATTGCGCATAAAAGAAATTTTCTGCGACAATGTCCCAATGATTTATGTGACACCGAGCGAGTGGGCAAGTTTTCGCAAAGCGACCCAATGTCATATATGCAGGGAACCATTTGCGCAAGAAGATGTACGTGTTCGAGATCATTGCCATCTGACTGGGCGCTATAGAGGCCCTGCCCATTCTAATTGCAATTTAAACTATAAACAGTCATTCTGCATTCCAGTAGGTTTTCACAATTTATCCGGCTATGATGCGCATTTTATAATCAAGGAAGTAGCCACAGCGTTCGAAGGAAAGACGGATGTGGTTCCAATCACAAAAGAGAAATACATCTCCTTCACGAAACATGTTGAAATTAAAGACGATTCAAAACACAGGATCCAATTGCGCTTCATCGATTCGTACAAATTCCTTAACACCAGTCTCGACAAATTAGCCTCATTTTTGAAGGAGGACAAACTCAAAATTTTACGCATGCAATTTTCAACTCTATCGACGGACAATTTCAATTTGCTGACGCGAAAAGGGGTCTTCCCTTATGAGTATATTGACAACGTAAGCAGGTTGGACGACACTTGCTTACCACCACGTGACGCATTTTATAGTTCCCTGACAAATGCTACAGTATCGGAGAGCGAGTACGCACATGCGGAGAACGTTTGGGAGCAGTTCTCCATTCGAACGCTGGGTGACTATAGCGATTTGTACTTGAAGACAGATGTCTTATTATTAACTGATATTTTTGAAAACTTTCGGAATACGTGCATTGAGAGCTATGGCCTAGATCCCGCGTATTACTACACATTGCCGGGGTATACCTGGGATGCAATGTTAAAACACTCGAATGTCAAGTTTGAATTACTAACTGACATCGACGTGGTTTTATTCGTTGAGCGGGGTATACGCGGTGGTCTCAGTCAATGCTCAAACCGATATGCACACCCTAATAATAAGTACATGGAGTCGTTTGATCCATCGAAAGCATCATCATACTTGATGTATTTTGACGTCAACAATTTGTAAGGATGGGCAATGTGTCAACCCTTGCCATATGAGCGTTTTCGATGGGTCAACGACGAAGATATATATGCAGACATGAAGTGCGATATTGAAAAATTTGATACGAGCGACTATTCAGCGAACAATATGTATGATATGCCGCTTGTCAACAAGAAGGTACCCGGTTTCGTGAAGGACGAATGTAATGGAGCAATTATGACCGAGTTCATTGGACGTCGATCGAAAATGTACGCGACACGTGTCGAGGGTAAGAAGGATACTAAAAAAGTTAAAGGTGTCAAGAGCAGTGTTGTGGCTAGGACAATCACGTTTAACGATTATGCTCAATGCTTGAAGGAAAATATTGAAATGGAGCGTAGTCAAACATGCATTCGATCGAAGTTGCACAAGGTCTACATCATTTGTGAGACGAAAAACGCTCCAAGTCCTCACGATGATAAGCGGTATATCATACCTGGGACCTCTGATACCCTACCATGGGGGTATTACAGAATACCGTCGTGAAGATATTTGTAATTTTTTTTTCCACAACCTTGATGTAAAATTGTGTATATTTTTGTGGATATTGATGTATAAAACTCGTGAAAATTATGTATATATTTTGTTCACTCGATGTTAAAATTATGTTTGTTGTATATATTTAATTGTGCGAGAATGGATTTATTATTTTCCGTAAATAAAAAAGCGGACTTTTGATAATCACATGTGTTTATTCACTCTATCCATCTCCTCACGTTCCACGAAAAATCGCGACGCGAGAAGGGGGGAAGCAAGCCTGCTGTGGAGTCGGTCGGAGGCCTTGGAGGGATGCGGGGACGACCAGCAGGTCAAGAGTCATAAAACATACATATTTTTCCATTTTATTTATTATCGACTACAAATCGGATTCACTTATTCAACTATCCGCGCTTCTTCAATACCGCTTCAATGAGATAGATATCGGGGTGCTTGACCCTGAGAAGCTCTTGTTCGTAGAAGCTACCGGCGATCGGTTCATCATATGGTCCTTCAAGTGGTACGTCACGGGATGAGTTTTTTCACACGATATATTGTAAATATTTCTGTTGTCTCGTTGGGGGTGTAACCCTTTTCGAAAACAGTCTTAAATTTGCTGATTCTCACTTTATCACCAACGGCGAATTTTGGCGATCTTTTCATTGGAGGCTTATTGAAAATTTGCTGCAATTGCTTCTCTTTTTCCGCGTTGACATTTTAAGGCTGCTTCATCTCAATAGTGCGGTGTACAGAATCGTTGTACTCGGCAATTAGATTATCAAGAATATCGATCCACTTATAATTACCACGAAGACTAAATTGCATCCACATCTTGTTCTTCAACGTTCGATTGCAACGCTCGCAAATGGATGCCGTCAAGTTGCTATATGTTGAATACATGTGAATATTGTACTTTTTCATGATAGCCTTGAAGTCTCAATTGTAGAATCCTTTTCCCCGATCAACGTGTAATTTCTGCGGCATGCGTCCCTTAACGAGGATCGACTTCATTGCTGCTGCTGCATCTTTACCACTCTTACTCAGCATTGGCACGGCCCAGGCAAATTTTGAGAATTGGCAAATTTTGAGAATTGGCAAATTTTGATGACGGTGAGGAGATTTGTGTTTGGAGTTGCGACGCGCGTATGATGACATATCGACGAGATCAGCTTGCCAGGTCTCGTCGAAGCCACGGATGTCCACATGTCGACGCGGATAGATTCGTCGAGCAGGCTTATGTAGCTCCAGCACAAGAGCGCCTCTTTTTTCGTTCATTTTCCAGTCCTCTCAGGCGTGCGTCCAATTCAGCAATGACATTTGAATTACGAATCACCAAATCTTGTAGAGTTTTGACATCGGCCTCGAGTGTCCTTGCAATGTCTCGTATCGTAGCTTCAAGTCCATTAACCAGCAACTGACTACTCTCATTCATTTCTTTTCGTATGTTCTTAATGATAGTTCGAGATTTCTTTTGTAACGCACTTAGAGTGATGGCGTCATCTTCTCCTTCCGGATTTGCAATGTTACACAATCGTTTCTGCCCCAAGTCATAATGACCATCTGCGGTAATTCTAAAGCCAATCACGGGTCGACCTGGAGGACCTTGCTTACTGTGGAGTACAAACACATCGACACTCATGATGAGAATGCGTAAATTCTCCAATGTCGAGTTAATAAATGATTTCAGCTTCGCGCAATTCCTCAATAATCGATATATTTTCATGCGCATGTGATGCATTTCCGGCTGCTTGGGATGCCAGAAGCAAGCGAAGACGTTCCACTAGCTCGTTTGCATTGTCCCAATAAATGTAGTCCAATTGAGTGTTTTTTTCTAGCTACCTTATACTTTAGCATGCCCTGTCCCACATGATGATCATCGACTATATTTTCGATATATGTGATAAATTTGCGGCTGGTGTTACGTCGTATAGCCTCACTAGGCTTATACAATTTTTTGTGCGCATTCGTCGAGGTTACAATCTTTTCGTAGTTTTTCAAATCATCCGGTGTGAGAGTTTCGACATTACGCACTTTTTTAAACAACAGCTCCGTTAATCCAACAGTTTTCGCATAACTCGCATCTCCAACACGAATATGTTCAACGTCGAAAATTATCGGAGAATTCCCAATCATTAATTTGTTGTTAGCGAGATTTCGTGCACCGTATAGTACATCCAGGCTGGCCTTTCTATTGGTTTTTAATAGCAGGAGATATTCGCTGATCAGCTCATCGACATTTTGTGAGTCATCATCATCCTCATATATCAATTTAAACGAATCTTGAGTTTCACTTTTCAAGGAATCATGTGCCTCATTTTGATGTTTCACACTATTTAACGCATCTTCTTTTTCTTCGTCAACATTATCTCCCACTTTTTCATCCTTAATTCCCTCCTCACCGCCGCCACCTCACCGTTTTTCTACGACACCAATTTTTCCAATGGCCCCACTATAGGCTTAAAGACATCCTGTATTCTCTGCTGATCGCTATCTTTCCCAAGTTTCATCATTCGATGCTTTCGTCTGATTGAATCGCTCGCCTTGGCAATTTCACGCAATACATCCTTTTCACGCAACAATTGTTCGCTCTTCATGTTGTCACTACCACGGCATGTGCAATACTGTCTCTTCAACTACTAGCGATGAGTCATTTACCAATGGTGAGAAAATAATCAAAACCTTGTCTATATCGACCTCCGTTAATATCGCTATCCTTGTCAGTCGTGATAAATGCATACTTGTCGAAATTCCAGCATTTCATGCACATGTTTTTAAAGCATGTATAAGTCATATCCGTATGAACATGATCATTGTACACGTGTTTGAGATTCATATCATCCTGCTTGAAAAGCACAACGAAATTTGCATTATCTCTCACGAGATGTTTGGGGATACGAGTGTACGTCTGACAACGATAAAAACTGTCAACAATGTCGTGTCTTCCCATGGAAAAGAAGGCCCGAACATTATCTTGCTTTTCGCATGCTATGTCATCAAAGATGAATATAGAGTTGGAACGTGCATCACTTGGTGCTATCACTTGTTCGTGCGCCTTGAATGGATGATATTCAACTCCACTCACAGGTTCGAGTAATTGTTCGAGCAACTTATACTTTGGCTGCTTTAGCGATCTGGAATATAAGTAAACGTTCTCATATCTCAAACCATTTGGATGGATGATGAGAGTGAGCAATGCGTTGGTTTTCCCACAATTCAATGGACCGCAAAACAGTGCACGCATGCTATCCAGCAATAAATTCCCATGACGTTTGTGTTTCTGTTTCTCTCCGAGGTTTTCGACAAACTCGTTAAAATTTATCACGGGAAGTCCGTTTCCGATAGTATGCTTCCTGGACGTCATCTCACACACGACGAACGGCGAAATCATATAAATAGGCTTCTTATAGGGATTATCCGTCAGTCGCGTATTGTCTTTAGACATGATTGTGCATGGGAAGAGTGGTAAAGGTTTGGTCAACCGCCTAATCAACAAACTCTACGTTGAACTACATTTGCCTGGATATCAGTATTGTGGACCAGGCACAAAGTTGGCCAAGCGCCTTGCTCGTGGTGATCCGGGCATTAACCCATTGGATACGGCTTGCAAACAACACGATTTTGCGTATTCGAAAAATCCGGATAATCTTGAGGCGAGACATTTGGCGGATAAAGTGTTGGCTGAACAGGCTAGGCAACGTGTTACCGCGAGAGACGCTAGTATCGGTGAAAAAGCCAGTGCTTGGGGTGTGGTAAATATTATGAAGACTAAGACAACATTTGGCATGGGAATGAAGGCCCGTAAGGGTGGCGTTTGTTTGAAAAAGATAATTGGCGCTGCAAAGAAGATAATGATTCAAAGTAATGATCCGCATAAGATTATCAAATCAGCTCCAAAGGATGCTCGTGCAGCGGTAAAGTTGCAAGGTCGTAAAGTGCGCACACCTCGCGTTCTACCTGTACCCTATAAAATTGGTGGTTTAGTACCCTTCCTCGTGCCCATTTTTGCGGGTCTTAGCGCTGTGGGTGCTTTGTCGGGTGGTGCGGCTAGTAAAGTTAAAGCTGTAAATGCTGCTCAAGCAGCTAAGCGTGAATTGGATGAAAGTAAGCGTCATAATCGAACAATTGAAGTAATTGCATTAGGTCGGGGTCTACATCTGAAACCATATAAGTAGGGATTGGGCCTTTATATTAAGGAAAAAACTAGAAGTAACGCTTCCACGCCAACCCCTCACTGACCGCGACCTACTCAAATATCCAAACTCCTAAAGATTCCAGATTTTCGTGGAGTTTACATGCGCGATACATTGCCAGCGAGCGGACCTCTCAAATGTAAAGCAGCAATTGTAAATTTGGATGAAAATGTCGGACATGGAACACACTGGGTCGCTTACAAAAAGAGCGGATCGAAAGTCATGTACTTTGATAGTTTCGGCAATCTTCCACCACCATCCCAGCTCATGAGATATTTCCGTGTCAGTAGCGTTCAATATAATTATACAAGATATCAGGAATATGATACGATTGAATGTGGACATTTGTGCCACGAGTTTCTTTATCGGCAGCTGCAGCACAAACACAAATATACACTATATATAGGATGGAACTCACGTGGAGAATTCAGTTGTCAATTTACCAGCATCAGGGATGATAGTTTAACATTGACCATATCTGGCACATCATCCATACTTGAGGGGCAATACTTTCCCCCCATCGAACTCTCGCCACACAAAAATTATACCATCGGTCTCGTGGAATTGTTAACCTTCAACTCTATTCCCAATATCGACATTGACCACGATAAACTTTACGTGGGAGATGAGGTGTTAACGATACCTCCGGGCAGTTATGAAATAGAGGATATTGAGACGTTTGTACAAGCAGAGCTCGCGCGTAAAAACATCAGCATCAGCATTAAACCCAACAATAACACGCTACGCAGTGAGATCGAGTGTGATCGTGATGTCATATTTGAGCCAAAAGATTCTATTGGTCATCTACTAGGCTTCACCGCACGAAACTTGGAAGCCAATAAAAGACACGATTCCGATCTTCCAGTAGCCATTCTCAAAGCGAACGCCCTACGCGTTGAGTGCAACATTACCGCTGGCGCTAATATAAACGGACAGAAAGTACACACAATTCACGAATTTTTTCCATCTGTGCCACGAGGCTATAAGTTCATTGAAGTTCCCTCCCACGTAATTTATCTGCCAATCATGAGCCGAACGATTGACACGATAAAGCTTCGCATAGTGGATCAAGACGGTGATTTGGTAAATTTCCGCGGTGAATTAATCACCATACGCCTGCATATAAAGTCGTGATGGGCATTGTTTTCAACAGATCTTCCAATAACAATAAACGATCATGGATAAAAACAATCAGTCATCGGCGAGAGCCCAAAGTGCTAACACCTCAAAACGTGCTACTCTTGAAGAGTTTGGGTCTCAAAGTGCGTGGCGAAAGCGTGTAAAAAGTTATTTAGTCTGTGCTCTGTGCATCTGTTGCGTGAAATGGAAGAAGAAATCGTAATCATTCAGACACCCGTGGTCGTTGATGAAACCATCATTCATTGTGAGGTTCACGCTCATCAGCCATATGCATCTTCAACCTTCAATAACAGCGATGAAATCCGTATTGCCATCCAACATCAAGTCCTCTCCATCCTGCCAAGCAAGAGTTCGCTACACATATGTGGAAAATTATCCAAGCGTGATGGGGCGCCAACCACCTTTACAAGTCTCGTCAACAATGCCATTTGTCATTTGTTTGAGGAAGTGTGACATGAATTGAATGCCATAGAACTCGATCGTAATAAGAATGTCGGCATTACGAGTGCAATTAAGGGATATTCATCTCTCTCACCGGTCGAAAGTTCTATGCTCGAGAACACTGGATGGCTCGATGTCGAAGAGACCAAGCAGATTGTAGATGTATCGGGAAACTTTGATGTCTATATACCGCTCAGCATGCTCCTCGGATTTGCCGAAAATTATCGGAAAATTGTCGTAAATGCCAAGCACGAGTTGATTCTCACGAGATCAAAGACCGATGATAATGCCATTGTACAAACAGCGCCCGAAGACTACAAACTCGTATTGCATTAAATAGAATGGCTCGTGCCGTATGTGAAAGCCTCGGATCAGCGAAAAATTCAACTATTGAAGTTTCTCGCCAAAGACGCCCCAATCTCCGTGAGTTTCCGAACATGGGAACTGTATGAATATCCATTGCTGCCTTCCACCTCCAAGCACGTGTGGTCTGTGAAAACTTCGAATCAGCTGGAGAAGCCACGATATGACATACTCGCGTATCAGACGGAACGGAAAAATAAGAAACAACACAATGCGAGCCACTTTGATCATTGTAACCTGAGCGACGTCAAACTATTTCTCAACTCGCAATGTTATCCATATGGAAATTTGAATTTGAACATTGATCAAAATCAATATGCTCTACTTTACGAGATGTATGCAAACTTTCAACCGACCTATTATAACAAAGAGGCTGAACCATGGCTGAGTATGATGGAATTTTAAGAAAACGCCCCCTCGTTGTCGTTGTCTGCTCAAAACAAAACGATTCACTCAAGTTCGGTCCTGTTGATGTGCGCCTTGAGTTTGAATTGAAAAACAATATTCCACCGCAAACTTCAGCGTACTGCATGATCCTCCATGATCGTATTGTCGAGTAAAATCCAATCAGTGGTGGGGTTAAAAAAATGGCATAAAATCATGCTAATGATCCGCGCCCACTTCAGTCAACATGGAGCTTATCGACGACGCGCAAGGGTTCAAGAGACCCGTCAACAAATTTGTCCTAAAGGAGATTTCCATCGTCAAACTCCATGAGAAGAACGCTGAACCGCTGACATTTTTCTTCGAAACATCATTCGCCTGGGACGCTTTACCGGCCAAGTACAAAATGACAAACAAGTGGCAGGAACGCAATTATCATGGAATACGATGGGAACACAGCGGCATTCCATACGAGGCAGCTAGAACGATTATTCGAGGAATCTTGGAAAGACCTCCCACGATCTATGCCAAGGGATTTGAGAAGTGCTCATGGCTATCGAGATTCACGGATTCAGCAACAAAAGTCATCGATCTGGAGACTCTGGACTTTCCATCGCTGCAGAAGTTGCCGAAAATCGCAAACGTCAAATGTCCCCATCATTCCTTCAATACAAAATACAATTGCGACAAAGCGAATGTAAAGTCGTTGAAAAGCTGGCTCTCTGTGTACGAAGCGTTGTGTGAGCGAGGGATTTTTTTGTAAATGAATAAAAACATTTTGAACAAATATCGTTCTCCATTTATTTCCTATATCTACGGCGAATACAGTTTGACGACAATTTTTTTTTACATTATATTCGATGAAAAAGTTTTATTGTACATTTTTACATAGCACCAAGCGTTGAAAACTCTACGATGATGACTGTGATGCAAACAGTCATTGCACTCTATGATGGTGATGATGCTGGCTGCTGTTGAACTCGTTGTTTGCACCGGGCCTTCACGAGAGTTCTTTTCCACCATACTCAGACTCGATGGAACTCGACGCTGTTGTATTTTCCACCAATGTCCTTCATGTAGAGTTGTCCATTGCGCGCCAGTTGCAGCATACTCTCGAACATTTTCAGATCTTGATCAAAGGCCTTTACCAGCCGCGCTGGCAAGGAGACGGCAAACTCTTTTGCAACGTCCACGATGAAGCGTTTCCCAAACTTGGTCTGCACAGGTCTCATGTCCGTGGTTTGATGATCCGAATGGACGTGGAGTTCTTACAACTTCTTCGTTGGGAGGAATTCCGCCATCAGGCTGACTTTGTTAAAATTTGAAAGATCCATTTTCACTCTTTTTTAAAGTTCTTTTCGGAGAAGTCGATGGTGCGGTTGAATAGTGCAGTCTGAGCTTGGTCCACGAAATCATAACCCCTCGACTCAGATTCTAAAAACTTCTCCCCACTTATCCAATCATAGGCATGTGAAACAGGTTCAAACCCGTTCGAAGAACCCCGCACGTAGAGCATTTCCCCCTTCGCAACACTTTTCACAATCCCGACGTTGGGGTGGGGGACCATCAATGTGATCACTATTCAATGTGTCACTATAAAATAAATGCTTGAACATTTATTTCGTGATTTAAGTTCAGTGAATGTAAAGTGCAGGGGACTGCGCCTGGAGTCAAGCCCGAATGTGTCCCGCCAATCCCAATGATGGGAATGGCCGCGTTGTCCCGATGAGGCTTGAGGTGTCTCGCCAACTTGTCCGAGACAAAGGTGAGCTCCGATCCGTTGTCGATTAGCATTCATGCCCGTTGAGTTGCCCCGAATGCTAATTCGAGATCTGCCAAGCCCGTGGTCAGCAGAGTTGAAAATCCCGGAAACGTTAATGAGCTAGCACCCGAGCAAGCTAATGCCCCCGTCTCTCATTGTGTTGAGCCCGATGGTCGAGTAGCTCGCGATGTGCTCGGTGTTCCCGCAAAGGACGACTGTGGGTTGCGTTGAGCCGCAACCGTGGCTCGTTGGTCCCCAGATTTTGACCACCCGGTGTGAATCATCGTATCATGTTTACGATCACACTCCTTGCATCTGGTCATCCCCTGGCACGCCGCTACGCTGTGTTTCCCCAGACAATTGAAACACAGGCGCTGACGGGTGACTTCTACCCATCTTGCCTCGTTTGAGAGTTGCGAAAAGCTCGGGCACGCCACGATGAAGTGAGCATGCATACACGGATGATGATGAGGATGCACCCGATGAAGCCGGTCCCGATGTAGAAGGCCGCAACATGGATGGCCCCGATGAGACTGCATGTACCCGTGAAGCGTAAGTTCCCGATGATGAGTCCTTGCCCGTTGGCTTGGTCTGACAAGGAAACGTTGCGAGGTCGATGTCTCCGATTTCGATGAAATTTGGCATGCTTGTAGAATGGGTAAAAATAGGCGACACGTATTTTTTTATATCAGCGGAACCTGATTTTTAAGGGTTGAAAAGCACCCCCGAAAATTGGGGTGTTTTTCGTTTTTCGTCGATGACGTTTTAACGGTACGAGATATGAAAAAAACCTGAAATTGCTACAATATTCATTTTTTCGTGTACTATACATTGGAGATGAGAACGATGCAGATAGCAACAAATTTCATATTATTTATAGCAAAAATGAAATTTTTTCAACCGTATCTCCGAGAATTTTCAATCGCTTGGGATGTAAATTTGCATTCATGTAGAGAATGGAAAAGTGCGGATACCAATTTTTTCTTTTTCCGATATCTCACAATTAAGGGGTTGAAACTGCCTTCAGCTAGCCTTTTGGCATTTCGGTCTAAATTCACGTCAATATATGTTTGTGTTATGACGCAATTGCATATTGGTAACATTCCACCCCCCCCCCCCCCCCCCCCTGCCCAACGGTCCCCATCTCGAAAGGCAAACGTTCAAAGTTCATACCGTGCGGCATGTACGAAAATTTGTAGAAATAAAAATGAGTTACAAAGAAAGTACAATCAGTCAAAATAGTCAATACACATTTTTTCGTTTTTGCGGAACGACACTCTTAAGGGGTCAACGCACCCTTAAAAACTTCGTTTTTTCTATAGCTCGTGAACGGGCCGAAATAAAAATGAAGTTCGAAAAGAAAAAATGTATTCTTCGACTACTAGACGTTCATGATGATAATGATGAGTACAGAATTAAATGGCGTGTTGTTTATTGCAATAATTCGTGAATTACTTGTGAAAAATCACTCTTCAGTTTTCCACTAATATGGGCAGTGGCAAGGATCGCAATCACGGACTGACTTCGTGCTTTGGGAAGCAACTGAATTACAATTGCATATTTACGAAGAAATTCTCCCCCGCCACGTACTGCCTCTGAAGATTACAACACAATCGGAAAAGTGTTCTCACGCTTACTCATTTAGGAGACGTTTCAACTCTATGTTTTTTTATGGATTATACTTATTACAATAATAATAGCCATGATAAAAGTGTTTGGAACAAAGAGATTTCCTACACCAGACACAAATGAGGGTCTTGCGGGGTGATTTTGCGACTGAAAAAAATATGATTTTTAATGGTTTTTCACGCTTTCTTTGAAAAAGAATATATCGTATTTTTGTCATGAATAACATTTGCCAGAGAAAATAGCGTATTCTGGAAAAGAATGAAAAATCCATTTTGTGTGCAGGAGAATGAAGTTTATAAAATTCCGAATACGGGACACTCCGGAAAAGCTTTATTTGTGCTCCCCGTCATGGAGAAAAAAATTATCAAACATACGATAAAAGTGTATAAATCGGAATTTAATCAGTGGAACAAACGAGCAAAGTCTGGCACGACAGTGCTATAGGAAGTGCTAGTCTGCTGACGTCACAGCTGCAACTTCCGAATGGTCGACTGTCACCGGAAGTTGGTTCAGAGTCCGATGATACGCGGTCGAGCCGAGGGACCTGAATGTGTCCCTATCTGAGAACTTGATTCAAAATAATGTCAATTTATAAAATGTTCGAGGACTCCATGCACTGAAAATACGATTTTCAATCATTTGCGATTCGCTAACAACTTTTGGAATGAATGATTCTAGCAATACATTTTAAAGTAATTTGACGTGGAATTATTAATTTTTACCAAATATTACGAGATTGTTGTTTTTTAATGTTGCATAAATTATCTTCACATGTTGTAGTTACAGAATTTTTGAATATTTTATGAAAAAGTCAAAAATAAAAATGCTCGTATAATTTGTCAAAAAATAATAATTTCACGCGAAATTACTTTAGAACGTATTGATAGAATTATTTATTGCGAAAGTTATTAGCGAATCGCAAATGATGAGGAATATTGTTTGCGGACCATGAAATCCGCAAACATTTTCGAAATTGACATTATTTCCGATAAAGTTCGCAATCTATACATCAACTTCAATCGATTATCTTAAACCTCAATCCATAAACGTATTTCAGGCACATTAATCCCGTGAAACTGGGTCGTTTTGGTTTTTGCACTGCCAAACCAACAATTGTCAGTGGAAAAAATCTGAAAAAAATCATGGTCGATCTTTAGACCGTACTTCTACAGGAATAATAAGGTTGTTTTGTTCCTTAGGTTCGATTTTTTTTAAATAAATATTAAGTGAAGAAAATGATCTTGGGCGGGATGAAAACGACCCAGGTTTGCGAATCGCGGGTTAGCATTTGCTCCGCAATGGGTCAGATTGAGTCGAGAAATCTATCGATGCTGCGACAACGACGGAAGGAGCATTATTTATTTAACAAAGATAGAATCAGTGCTCGCAACGGTACTCGGAGCACCGATCGGACATTCCTGAAACTACTGGCCCGAACCCGTCTCCGATTTTATCTTATTTCCGGTCAGATTTGTTCGAGAAGTCTGACGATCCTGCGGCAGTGAGGGAAGGAGCATTATTTATTTAGCAAAGATAAAATCGGTAGTCGCAACGTTTCTTGGAGCCTCAATCGGAAATTCCTGATAGTACTGCCCCGAATCCATCTCCGATTTTATCTTATTTCCGGTCAGATTGAGTCGAGAAGTCGGACGATGCCGCGAGAACGACGGTAGGAGCATTGTTTACTCAACAAAGATAAAATCGGTGCTCGGAATGGTTCTCGGAGGCTCGATGGGACATTCCCGATATTACTTCCCCGAATTAGTCTCCGAATTTACCCTACTTCCGGTCAGATTGGGTCGAGAAGTCTGACGATGCCGCGAGAACGACGCTAGGAGATTGGTTTATTTAACAAAGATAAAATCGATGCTGGGAATGGGTCCCGGGGGCTCGATTGGACATTCCCGATATTACTGCCGCCAATTCATCTCCGATTTTATCTTACTTCCGGTCAGAATGGATAAGGAAGTCTGACGATGCCGCGAGAGCGACGGAAGGAGCATTGTTTATTTAACAAAGATAAAATCGGTGCTCGCAATAGCTCCCGGGGCCTTGATCGGACATTCCAGATACGACTGCCCCGAATTCGTCTCCGATTTGATCTTACTCCCGGTCAGGTTGGGTCAAGAAGTCTGACGATGCCGCGAGAACGACGGTAGGAGCTTTGTTTATTTAACAAAGATAAAATCGGTGCTCGGAATGGTTCTCGGAGCCTTGATCGGACATTCCCGACATTACTGCCCCGAATTCGTCTCCGATTTCATCCTACTTCCGGCCAGATTGGGTCGAGAAGTCTGACGATGCAGCGAGAACAACGCTAGTAGCTATGTTTATTTAACAAAGATAAAATCGGTGCTCGGAATGGTTCCCGGGGCCTCGATCGGACCTTCCCGATATTACTGCCCTGAATCCGTCTCCGATTTTATCCTACTTCCGGTCGGATTGGGTAGAGAAGTCTGACGATGCCGCGAGAACGACGCTAGGAGCTTTGTTTACTTAACAAAGATAAAATCGATACTCGGAATGGTTCCCGGGGGCTCGATTGGACATTCCCGATATTACTGCCCCCAATTCGTCTCCGATTTTATCTTACTTCCGGTCAAAATGGATAAGGAAGTCTGACGATGCCGCGGGAACGACGGAAGAAGCATTGTTTATTTAACAAAGATAAAATCAGTGCTCGGAATGGATCTCGGAGCCTTGATCGGACATTCCCGATACTACTGCGCCCAAACCGTCTCCGATTTGATCTTACTTCCGGTCAGATGGGGTCGAGAAGTCTAACAATGCCGCGAGAATGACGCTAGGAGCTTTGTTTACTTAACAAAGATAAAATCGATACTCGGAATGGTTCCCGGGGGCTCGATTGGACATTCCCGATATTATTGCCCCCAATTCGTCTCCGATTTTATCTTACTTCCGGTCAAAATGGATAAGGAAGTCTGACGATGCCGCGAGAACGACGGAAGGAGCATTGTTTATTTAACAAAGATAAAATCGGTGCTCGGAATGGATCTCGGAGCCTTGATCGGACATTCCCGATCTTACTGCTCCGAATTCGTCTTCGATTTTGTCCTACTTCCGGTCAGATTGGGTCGAAAAATCTGACGATGCCGCGAGAACGACGCTAGGAGCTTTGTTTATTTAACAAAGATAAAATCGGTGCTCGGAACGGTTTTCGGAGCCTTGATCGGACATTCCCGACATTACTGCCCCGAATTCGTCTCCGATTTTATCCTACTTCCCGTCAGATTGGGTCGAGAAGTCTGACGATGCCGCGAGAACGACGCTAGGAGCTAAGTTTATTTAACAAAGATAAAATCGGTGCTCAGAATGGTTCCCGGGGCCTCGATCGAACATTCTCGATATTACTGCCCCGAATTCGTCTCCGATTTCAACGCTTTGTTAAATAAACAAACCTCCTAGCGTCGTTCTCGCGGCATCGTCAGATTTCTCGACCCAATCTGACCGGAAGTAGGATAAAATCGGAGACGAATTCGGGGCAGTAATATCGGGAATGTCCGATCAAGGCTCCGAGAACCATTCCGAGCACCGATTTTATCTTTGTTAAATAAACAAAGCTCCTACCGTCGTTCTCGCGGCATCGTCAAACGTCTTGACCCAATCTGACCGGAAGTAAGATAAAATCGGAGACGAATTGGGGGCAGTAGTATCGGAAATGTCCGATCGAGGCCCCGGGAACCATTCCGAGCACCGATTTTATCTTTGTAAAGTAAACAAACCTCCTAGCGTCGTTCTCGCGGCATCGTCAGACTTCTCGACCCAATCTGACTGGAAGTAGGATAAAATCGGAGCCGAATTCGGGGCATTAATATCGAGAATGTCCGATCGAGGCCCCGGGAACCACTCCGAGCACCGATTTTATCTTTGTTAAATAAACAAACCTCCTAGCGTCGTTCTCGCGGCATCGTCAGACTTCTCGACCCAATCTGACCAGAAGTAGGATAAAATCGGAGACAAATTGGGGGCAGTAATATCGGGAATGTCCGATCGAGGCCCCGGGAACCATTCCGAGCACCGATTTTATCTTTGTTAAATAAACAAACCTCCTAGCGTCGTTCTCGCGGCATCGTCAGACTTCTCGACCCAATCTGACCGGAAGTAGGATAAAATCGGAGCCGAATTCGGGGCAGTAATGTCGGGAATGTCAGATCAAGGCTCCGAAAACCGTTCCGAGCACCGATTTTATCTTTGTTAAATAAACAAACCTCCTAGCGTCGTTCTCGCGGCATCGTCAGATTTCTCGACCCAATCTGACCGGAAGTAGGATAAAATCGGAGACGAATTCGGGGCAGTAATATCGGGAATGTCCGATCAAGGCTCCGAGAACCATTCCGAGCACCGATTTTATCTTTGTTAAATAAACAAAGCTCCTACCGTCGTTCTCGCGGCATCGTCAAACGTCTTGACCCAATCTGACCGGAAGTAAGATAAAATCGGAGACGAATTGGGGGCAGTAGTATCGGAAATGTCCGATCGAGGCCCCGGGAACCATTCCGAGCACCGATTTTATCTTTGTAAAGTAAACAAACCTCCTAGCGTCGTTCTCGCGGCATCGTCAGACTTCTCGACCCAATCTGACTGGAAGTAGGATAAAATCGGAGCCGAATTCGGGGCATTAATATCGAGAATGTCCGATCGAGGCCCCGGGAACCACTCCGAGCACCGATTTTATCTTTGTTAAATAAACAAACCTCCTAGCGTCGTTCTCGCGGCATCGTCAGACTTCTCGACCCAATCTGACCAGAAGTAGGATAAAATCGGAGACAAATTGGGGGCAGTAATATCGGGAATGTCCGATCGAGGCCCCGGGAACCATTCCGAGCACCGATTTTATCTTTGTTAAATAAACAAACCTCCTAGCGTCGTTCTCGCGGCATCGTCAGACTTCTCGACCCAATCTGACCGGAAGTAGGATAAAATCGGAGCCGAATTCGGGGCAGTAATGTCGGGAATGTCCGATCAAGGCTCCGAAAACCGTTCCGAGCACCGATTTTATCTTTGTTAAATAAACAAAGCTCCTAGCGTCGTTCTCGCGGCATCGTCAGACTTCTCGACCCAATCTGACCGGAAGTAAGATAAAATCGGAGACGAATTGGGAGCAGTAATATCGGGAATGTCCAATCGAGCCCCCGGGAACCATTCCGAGCACCGATTTCATCTTTGTGAAATAAACAAAGCTCCTACCGTCGTTCTCGCGGCATCGTCAAACTTCTTGACCCAATCTGACCGGAAGTAAGATAAAATCGGAGACGAATTGGGGGCAGTAGTATCGGAAATGTCCGATCGAGGCCGCGGGAACCATTCCGAGCACCGATTTTTTCTTTGTGAAATAAACAAACCTCCTAGCGTCGTTCTCGCGGCATCGTCAGACTTCTCGACACAATCTGATCGGAAGTAGGATAAAATCAGAGACGAATTCGAGGCAGCAATGTCGGGAATATCCGATCAAGGCTCCGAGAACCATTCCGAGCACCGATTTTATTTTTGTTAAATAAACAAAGCTCCTAGCGTCGTTCTCGCGGCATCGTTAGACTTCTCGACCCAATCTGACCGGAAGTCGGATAAAATCGGAGACGAATTCGGGGCAGTAATATCGGGAATGTCCGATCGAGGCCCCGGGAATCGTTCCGAGCACCGATTTTATCTATGTTAAATAAACAAAGCTCCTAGCGTCGTTCTCACGGCATCGTCAGACTTCTCGACCCAATCTGACTGGAAGTAGGATAAAATCGGAGACGAATTCGGGGCAGTAATATCGGGAATGTCCGATCAAGGCTCCGAGAACCATTCCGAGCACCGATTTTATCTTTGTTAAATAAACAAAGCTCCTACCGTCGTTCTCGCGGCATCGTCAAACTTCTTGACCCAATCTGACCGGAAGTAAGATAAAATCGGAGACGAATTGGGGGCAGTAGTATCGGAAATGTCCGATCGAGGCCCCGGGAACCATTCCGAGCACCGATTTTTTCTTTGTTAAATAAACAAACCTCCTAGCGTCGTTCTCACGGCATCGTCAGACTTCTCGACCCAATCTGACCGGAAGTAGGATAAAATCGGAGACAAATTCGGTGCAGTAATATCGGGAATGTCCGATGGAGGCCCCGGGAACCGTTCCGAGCACCGATTTTATCTTTGTTAAATAAACAAAGCTCCTAGCGTCGTTCTCGTGGCATCGTTACACTTCTTGACCCAATCTGACCGGAAGTAAGATAAAATCGGAGACGAATTGGGGGCAGTAGTATCGGAAATGTCCGATCGAGGCCCCGGGAACCATTCCGAGCACCGATTTTATCTTCGTTAAGTAAACAAACCTCCTAGCGTCGTTCTCGCGGCATCGTCAGACTTCTCGACACAATCTGATCGGAAGTAGGATAAAATCAGAGACGATTTTATCTTTGTTAAATAAACAAAGCTCCTACCGTCGTTCTCGCGGCATCGTCAAACTTCTTGACCCAATCTGACCGGAAGTAAGATAAAATCGGAGACGAATTGGGGGCAGTAGTATCGGAAATGTCCGATCGAGGCCCCGGGAACCATTCCGAGCACCGATTTTTTCTTTGTTAAATAAACAAACCTCCTAGCGTCGTTCTCGCGGCATCGTCAGACTTCTCGACCCAATCTGACCGAAAGTAGGATAAAATCGGAGCCGAATTCGGGGCAGTAATATCGAGAATGTCCGATCGAGGCCCCGGGAACCATTCCGAGCACCGATTTTATCGTTGTTAAATAAACAATGCTCCTTCCGTCGATCTCGCGGCATCGTCAAACTTCTTGACCCAATCTGACCGGAAGTAAGATAAAATCGCAGACGAATTGGAGGCAGTAGTATCGGAAATGTCCGATTGAGGCCGCGGGAACCATTCCGAGCACCGATTTTTTCTTTGTTAAATAAACAAACCTCCTAGCGTCGTTCTCGCGGCATCGTCAGACTTCTCGACCCAATCTGACCGGAAGTCGGATAAAATCGGAGACGAATTCGGGGCAGTAATATCGGGAATGTCCGATCGAGGGCCCGGGAACCGTTCCGAGCACCGAATTTATCTATGTTAAATAAACAAAGCTCCTAGCGTCGTTCTCACGGCATCGTCAGACTTCTCGACCCAATCTGACCGGAAGTAGGATAAAATCGGAGACGAATTCGGGGCAGTAATATCGGGAATGTCCGATCAAGGCTCCGAGAACCATTCCGAGCACCGATTTCATCTTTGTTAAGTAAACAAAGCTCCTACCGTCGTTCTCGCGGCATCGTCAAACTTCTTGACCCAATCTGACCGGAAGTAAGATAAAATCGGAGACGAATTGAGGGCAGTAGTATCGGAAATGTCCGATCGAGGCCCCGGGAACCATTCCGAGCACCGATTTTTTCTTTGTTAAATAAACACACCTCCTAGCGTCGTTCTCGCGGCATCGTCAGACTTCTTGACCCAATCTGACCGGAAGTAGGATAAAATCGGAGACAAATTCGGTGCAGTAATATCGGGAATGTCCGATCGAGGCCTCGGGAACCGTTCCGAGCACCGATTGTATCTTTGTTAAATAAACAAAGTTCCTAGCGTCGTTCTCGTGGCATCGTTAGACTTGTCGACCCAATCTGACCGAAAGTAGGATAAAATCGGAGACGAATTCGGGGCAATAATGTCGGGAATGGCCGATCAAGGCTCCGAGAACCATTCCGAGCACCGATTTTATCTTTCATAAATAAACAAAGCTCCGACCGTCGTTCTCGCGGCATCGTCACACTTCTTGACCCAATCTGACCGGAAGTAAGATAAAATCGGAGACGAATTGGGGGCAGTAGTATCGGAAATGTCCGATCGAGGCCCCGGGAACCATTCCGAGCACCGATTTGATCTTTGTTAAGTAAACAAACCTCCTAGCATCGTTCTCGCGGCATCGTCAGACTTCTCGACCCAATCTGACCGGAAGTAGGATAAAATCGGAAACAAATTCGGTGCAGTAATATCGGGAATGTCCGATCGAGGCCCCGGGAACCATTCCGAGCACCGATTTTATCTTTGTTAAATAAACAAAGCTCCTAGCGTCGTTCTCGCGGCATCGTCAGACTTCTCGATCCAATCTGACCGGAAGTAGGATAAAATCGGAGCCGAATTCGGGGCAGTAATATCAAGAATGTCCGATCGAGGCCCCGGGCACCATTCCGAGCACCGATTTTATCTTTCTTAAATAAACAAACCTCCTAGCGTCGTTCTCGCGGCATCGTCAGACTTCTCGACCCAATCTGACCGAAAGTAGGATAAAATCGGAGACGAATTCGGGGCAGTAATGTCGGGAATGTCCGATCAAGGCTCCGAGAACCATTCCGAGCACCGATTTTATCTTTGTTAAATAAACAAAGCTCCTACCGTCGTTCTCGCGGCATCGTCCGACTTCTCGACTCAATCTCACCAAAAATAAGATAAAATCGGAGACGGATTCGGGGCGTACTATCAGGAATTTCCGATTGAGGCTCCTAGAAACGTTTCGACCACCGATTTTATCTTTGTTAAATAAATAATGCTTCTTCCTCGCTGTCGCAGGATCGTCAGACTTCTCGACCCAATCTGACCGGAAATAAGATAAAATCGGAGACGAATTCGGGCCAGTAGTGTCAGGAATGTCCGATCGGTGCTCCGAGAACCGTTGCGAGCACTGATTCTATCTTTGTTAAATAAATAATGCTCCTTCCGTCGTTGTCGCAGCATCGTCAGATTTCTTGACTCAATCTGACCCATTGCGGAGCAAATGCTAACCCGCGATTCGCAAACCTGGGTCGTTTTCATCCCGCCCAAGATCATTTTCTTCACTTAATATTTATTTTTAAAAAATCTAAAATAAGGAACAAAACATCCTTATTATTCCTGTAGAAGTACGGTCTAAAGATCGACCATGATTTTTTTCAGATTTTTTCCACTGACAATTGTTGGTTTGGCAGTGCAAAAACGAAAACGACCCAGTTTCACGGGATTAATGTGCCTGAAATACGTTTATGGATTGAGGTTTAAGACAATCGATTGGAGTTGATCTATAGATGGTGAACTTCATCGGAAATAATGTCAATTTCGAAAATGTTTGCGGATTTCATGGTCCGCAAACAATATTCCTCATCATTTGCGATTCGCTAATAACTTTCGCAATAAATAATTCTATCAATACATTTTAAAGTAATTTCGCGTGAGATTATTATTTTGTGCCAAATTATACGAGCATTTTTATCTTTGACTTTTTCATAAAATATTCAAAAATTCTGTAACTACAACATGTGAAGATAATTTATGCAACATTAAAAAACAACAATATCGTAATATTTGGTGAAAATTAATAATTCCACGTCAAATTACTTTAAAATGTATTGCTAGAATCATTCATTCCAAAAGTTGTTAGCGAATCGCAAATGATTGAAAATCGTATTTTCAGTGCATGGAGTCCGCGAACATTTTATAAATTGACATTATTTTGAATCAAGTTCTCAGATAGGGACACATTCAGGTCCCTCGGCTCGACCGCATATCATCGGACTCTGAACCAACTTCCTGTGACAGCCGACCATTCGGAAGTTGCAGCTGTGACGTCAGCAGACTAGCACTTCCTATAGCACTGTCGTGCCTGACTTAGCTCGTTTGTTCCACTGATGAAATTCCGATTTATACACTTTTATCGTATGTTTGATAATTTTTTTCTCCATGACGGGGAGCACAAATAAAGTTTTCCGGGAGTGTCCCGTATTCGGAATTTTATAAACTTCATTCTCCTGCACGCAAAATGGATTTTTTATTCTTTTTCAGAATACGCTATTTTCTCTGGCAAATGCTATTCATGACAAAAATACGATATATTTTTTTTCAAAGAAAGCGTGAAACGCCATTAAAAATCATATTTTTTTCAGTCGCAAAATTACCGCGCAAGACCCTCTAAAAACACCTGTCCACCTTATAAAAGTCACCCTATCGCACGTCGGTATATTTTGTGAAGAGCTAAATTCTACCGGATTCTCGAAGTTTGGTGGTCTTTCTTCTTCGGACCCGCTTTTGTACTACGCATATTTGAAAAGGTTTGTACACCGTGGAGAAGAAAACTGGTTGTGTGTAAGAGATTGTAATTTAACAATATTGTCTTTTAAATGCAGATTGACGTCGTAATTGTATAATATTACTGCGACAGAAAAGTATTTGACGAAGTTTATCCATACACGGAAGCCATAAACATCAAGGGGCTGTATCATTCCAGTCGTACCTGCAAGAATTACTAACTATCATATGGACTAATTGTCTACAGAACTAATGAAACTGGTGCAATATATTTACCTACTGGAATGGTTAAAACTTTTATATCTTTCCCTTGCATATCCATTTCTTTAAATGCAGTTGGGCATTGACCGCTCCAAGAATCCAGAAGTATTACCAATTTTGGACCCGTATTGGGAATACATACTTCCTGGAACAATCGCTTGAAATGATTAGTCGTCAATTTTCCAGATATCGAAGCCAATAGAAATATATTTTCGGCTCTGAACATAGTTTGTTCCACTCGAGGACCAAGTTTGCCTGTAGGTTCGTTTAAAACGATCAACATAGGTGACAAAAGCTTGCCACTCGCAAAAATCAAAGGCTGTGTAGTATAACTGCGTGTTGTTTATGTTTTCGATTGCACGACTGTCTCAACGGATTTCTACCCTTCTTTCGCCAATGTGCGGCCAGTATGTAGCCCTAAATTGAATCCACTCTGATCAGATTTGAATGTGTTTTCAGCCCCAACGTTGGCTATGTTGACTTTCACCATTTCTATAAATTCGATAGCTTTGTTTTGAAGTGTATCAGCATTTAATAATTGTTGTTTTGTAACATATTTAGTAATCTTCCGTGACACCATTCCATATTGGTTTTTCAATTTCTCGTGCACCTAAGGCCCATCGTCGAAGATGTCTATCATGGACAGGCAGCCTTTTGTCCAAAGCATCATTGAAATTGTTTAACGTGTAGTGAGCTATCTTTGTTAACTTTTCTTTGTAGGTGCCACCCTTATTTATGCTATGGGCCCACCGACGCAACTGCGGCTCTGATTTCACCGTTTTTAATTTCGTTTGAGCAGATGATAACTTTCTATTCCCATTTGCCCCGGATCTCCAGTAATCTACAGCTCTTGTCTTGTATTCGTAACTCAATTCGTATATATCTTGGGTACATACATTTTCATCAATTTTTGGATCTAGGTATCGTTGTCCATGGCAATCTCCTTCACTGTCGTCTTCTATTGCGGCTGCTTCATGAATTTCATTTGGTGACAGAAAATCCAAACCAGTTTCGACTTCCATTTTCATAGGTTGATCCATCGCTTCAATGATCATGTTTTCTACATCCTTACTAGACTGTTTTTCCTGTTCGGTGATTGGAGTGCATCGCAAATTCATAGCACTCATCGCTATGGACAGAAGTTGAATAACATTCACCGGGTTAACGTACATTTTTATTTGTATTTCGAACTCAAAATGTATGGCTGGCTTCTCCGTCGTAACTGCAGCAATAATGATCGTTGGTGAATTTATATGACTTGAAACTCAATTGATAAATACACACGAAAAACTAACGACGACACACGCTATTACCAGCACTGTTATTAATCTTTAACAAGGCGATTCCAAGGTTATCATGAGAGCCGCTCTTTGCACCGTAGTCGCTCTTTGCGAAGATTTATTGCTTTCGTTCATTGGTTCTGCTGTTTGTGAAATTAAAGTTAAAGATAGAGATTAAATTATGCTGCGTTGTAAGCTGATAAACATGTTTGCAACATTCTGTTCATGAGCGGCAAACCAAAAACGTTGTAATCTCTGCAGATAATGCCTTCGATACGGTGAGCGGAGTGGAATTTCTTCGTAAATATACCATTTTAATTCAGATGCTTTCCGAAGCACGAAGTCAGTCCGTGATTGCGAGCCTTGCCTCTGCCCATATGAGTGGGAAACTAAAGAGTGAATTTTCACAACTAATTCACGAATTATTGCAATAAACATCACGCCGTTTGTTGCTGTACTCATCATTATCATCATGAACGTCTAGTAGTCGAAGAATACAACATTTTTTCCCTTCGAATTTTATTTTTATTTCGAAAACGAGAAAATGTGTATCGACTATTTTGACTGATTGTACTTTCTTTGTAACCCATTTTTATTTCTACAAATTTTCGTCCATGCCGCACGGCAAGAACTTTGAACGTTTGCCTTTCGAGAGTGGGACCGTTTGGCGGGGCGGGAGGGGGGGGGCTGGAATGTTACAAATAGGCAATTGCGGCATAACACGAACATATGTTGACGTGAACTTCGACCGAAATGCCAAAAGGCTAGCTGATTATACGATGCTCTTTGCAAAAAATCGACGGGCAGATTCTATCCCTTAATTGTGAGATATCGGAAAAGGAAAAAAATCCGTATCCGCACTTTTCTATTCTCTACACGTAAGCAAATTTACATCCCAATCGAATAAAAATTCTCGCAGATACGGTTGAAAACATTTCATTTTTACAATAAACAATATGAAATTTGTTGATATCTGCATAGTTCTCATCTCCAATGGATAGTACACGAAAAAATGAACATTGGTGCAATTTGAAGTTTTTTGATATCTCGTACCGTTAAAACGTTATCGACGAAAAACGAGAAACACCCCAATTTTCGAGAGTGCTTTTCAACTCTTAAAAATCGGGTTCCGCCGATATAAAAAAAATACCTGTCACCTATTTTTACGCATTTTACAAGCATGCCAATTTTCATCGAAATCGAAGACAGCGACCTCGCAACGTTTCCTTGTAAGAACGTGAAGTCTCTACGTTCTCGAGAGCTCGAGCTCGGTTGGTTAGAAAATTCCGGGGATCTGAGAGCGAGGGAGGCTCATCCGATCGTCCCGACTTGAGCTCCCAGAGCAGATGAGCGTCGAGTCTCTTCGAGACGACGTGTACGATAACCCAATCCCAGTGGCGCGCTGGACCTCCGAGTGCTTCGAGTACGTTGTACGCCGCCTTGAGGGGGTTCGGCAGGCCATGGAACTCCTTTCCTGAACGCGGTGAAACTGTTTCCGTACCCAGTAAGGCGTCCAGATGAGCTGAGACCAGTGCGCGCTTGTTGTTGTAACGCTCGAGGAGCATGTTCCATGCCGTGTTGAGTGAGGCCCCGGTGATTGCCAAGCTCGAAATGAGCTTTGATGCTTCTCCCGTAACCGCAGTGACAAGATAATGCATCCTCTCAACATCGGTTACTTTGGAATTCTCCCGAACGAGCGCTGTGAACATGTCCCGAAACGGGACCCATTGCGAGTATTCTCCCGAAAACCTTGGTAGCGAGATCTTCGGAAGCGGAGTTCGAAGTTCCGATGAGGCCGATGTGCCCGATTGAGATGATCCCGATGCCGTTGCGGAGGCTGCGTTGAGGGTCGCCCGAAGTCTCGCCAACCGTTGGCAAACCTCCATACGGAGAGTGTAGGCCCGCGTATATTGGTCTGCCTCCATGTATGCCTGGACCAGCGGCTCGTCCGGAAATTGCTCTGAGAGCGCGACGTGGACGGAGGCAAACCTTTCCCAGACGGCCAAGGCTGACGGTCTGGACTCGTCAACCTCCTCCAATGAGAGAGGCTCTGATGACCCTCGAGTGAGGCTCCCGAATAGGTCCCGCAGTATTGAGATCCGAGCTTTCTGCGAAGCCACTTTGAGACGTGCAGATCCCGTGCTTCGTCCCTTCACGCCATCCCGCAATGATGAGCTTGTATCCCGAGCAGCAGGAGACCGATTTCGAGAGGTACTGCGTGAGGCCGCAGGAGATGTCTCTCGTTTCGGCTCAGTCACCGTTGCTTCCCGTTTCGGCGGCGCGGCAGCGCTTGCCGAAGGTTCCGGGACCACGAGGTTCTCCGGTTCAACCATGTGATCCGCAGCAACGGCGTATTCCTCGCTGTCCGACATCTTGTCCTCGAGTTACTCGTAGGTAATCCGAACTGGACACCAAACGCGAGGCTTACGCGTTCCCGTCCCTGAGAAAAGACGAAACACCCGCGAGTGTAGTGCTAAGAACCCGTCCGAAATCGCCGAAGCACTACTATAGTAACGCCCGAAAAATCTCGAAGTCGATTAGTTGATATAATGATAAAAAAAACTCCCGAACCCACTCGATATGTAAAATCCGAAAATGATCGAAAACGATTCTTTGAAACAAGAACTGTCCTAAATTTCCCGAAACCCGATAGATGAGAGAGCAAAGACTCCGATGAGCTGAACGCGTGCGAAAGTCCGACTTCTTGTGAGGTATAATTCCCGAAAAAGTTCGGAATCACTGCGCAAACCTGAAAGTGACCGGAAATGTCCGAAATCACTGCGCAAACCCGAAAGTGACCGAAAATGTCCGTACGTCACTACGCGAACCCGAAAATGTCCAAAGGCACTCGCACACTCGAAGGTGACCGAAAATGTTCAATGTCGCTACGCACACCCGAAAGAGGCCGAAAATGTCCGTACGTCACATCACGAACCCGAAAATGTCCAAAGACACTCGCACACCCGAAGGTGACTGAAAATGTCCAAATGTCACTACGCGAACCCAAAAATGACCGAAAATGTCCAAAGACACTCGCACACTCGAAAGTGACTGAAAATGTCCGAACGTCACTACGCGACGCCGGAAATGTCCAAAGTCACTACGCGAACCCGAAAGTGATCGAAAATGTCCAATGTCGCTACGCACACCCGAAAATGACCGAAAATGTCCGAAGTCACAGCGCTCACACGAAAATGACCGAAAATGTCCGAAGCCACTGCGCGCACACGAAAATGACCAAAAATTGTCCAACCGAACTCCCAATTCACAGGCGAAGTGCACGCGTAACGCCTGAATGTCAATTACGCGACACTGAAACTGACCCGAGAGATTTCTTGAAAAAAACTCACTAAATGTTCAATGAAGGTGCTTTGCGTACCGATCGAACTCCCGTGGCCTGTTGAGTCCAAACGTCCCATGAGTGGCCGGCACGTTAACCCGAGCACGTGTCTCGCGAGCGTAGCACCTCTCTAAGAAAAATGTCCCGACAAATGTGACGCATATGATTGTCGATGAGAGAATCCCAAGCGTTGCGCGTAAAATCTCACTTGTGTGTCTGTCACGTGTATCTGAGGGAGAACGCACGATCTAAGTTCAAGTTTCGCGTTTGCTGTCAGGAGACAGATGTTCTACTTATTCCGATGAAAGTTGTTGGGAGACTTTGTCTGATCACGATGGAAACTGTTGGGAGACTGACTTCATAATTTCCTTCTTCCAGGATGTAGGAAAATTGGGATGCTGAGGTAGTGGGAGAATGGCCCCCTGGGAGAGTGCACATTTGGGGGTGCATTCTTTTGGATTGGTGGAAAATATGTTATAAGTTGAAATGAGAGTGGGGGCGAGGAGTGGGTTGCGATAGCCACAACCGTCGCTCTATTTCCGGGAATTGGAGCTGCGCTTCTTTATCTGGAGAGCGGAAAAATACAGAGGAAAAAGGGGCCTTGTCGGCGCCAAGAACGCATGCTCGAGATAGGGCTTGTTGACCGAGGCCCGCGAGTCCGCATGGGATATATCAGCGCCGTTTTATGACCGGGTCAACTTCCTGGGTCGAAGGATTTTCTCCTAGCGAGTGTATATTTTAAGGATTTGGACATTTTTCCGCTCTTGGATGGTTGTTAGCATTTGGTATCGTTGCGTCGTTATATATTTACGTCTTTACGAATATCATTACGTATTTTTTGCGCGTCGCTTCACGCGTTCGTCATCCTTGTAACCCGAAGGTTTCCGTTGTGTATTTTTGGTCTTAAGGACACTCTACGATGTACTCGGACTCTGTTCGGATTACAACGAGACTTTTCGGAATTTTCCCGCTTGTATAATTGTTCTCGATATCGTTAAGACCGCTACGCTTTCGCGTGTGAAGGTACGAGAAATGCTTAGTTATATTATTATGGATAGGCTACATTTCCGCCGTGGTAGGCCTAACTCTAAAGAAAAATATTTAAATCCGTTGAAAAATGGGAATGCCGCTATCGTGCTATTAAGCTTAAAAATACATTGTGCGCATTTGGTCACGACGTGACACCTCCCCCCTTTAGAATTGCGCGTCCCGCTCAATCGTAGAAGTTCGAGTGGGGGTTATTTTGATGGGGGACCGTGCCCTTAAAAGCGCGTTTCCGCGTGGCTTGGGTATTACACGAAACGTATTCGTTGCGACTGGACACGAGTCTTCTGATTTTCCTCTCTTTTCGAACGACGCAGAAGTTATTTAACAATGGCTCCAAAGAAGATCCTCCGTCTCGTTCCCGCTGCGGTGAGTAGTTCGACGACGGGGATGGTTGACTGTTTGGCATTTCCAAGAAGTTTTAAATGGATTTATTTGTATTCCAGTCGTCCTTCATTGAGGCTGCCAAGGCTCGGAGGGCGCTCCGAAAGGACAACCGGGAGGCGC
The DNA here is from genome assembly GCA_963210295.1 of Ophion ellenae. Taxonomy (NCBI): domain Eukaryota; kingdom Metazoa; phylum Arthropoda; class Insecta; order Hymenoptera; family Ichneumonidae; genus Ophion; species Ophion ellenae. The sequence continues at coordinate 7,172,713 of OY723389.1, read as the reverse complement.
AGAAGTTTATGGACCACTGCTGGGATTTCGATGCGTTCGGAATTCGTTGGATGTTGGAAGCCCGGAGGGGCCAGGAGCATCCCGAAAACGACTGGGATCACTTAGCCTGGTCAACCCCGGAAGGCGTTTATGCGGCCTATAGCTTGGACTCCTGCTGACCGGTGTCCTTCTCCGTATGACGCGTTCACCTTTACGATGAACCAAGGCTGTGTCCGCAGTTCTCAGCTGAATTTGGAAATAAATAATATAACTTGATGTCTTCCTGTCTCTCTCTCTCTCTCTCTCTCTCTCTCTCTCTCTCTCTCTCTCTCTCTCTCTCTCTCTCTCTCTCTGCATGTTGCGCCCTATATTCAGTCGCCGTTCGTTCACCGATGGTCCTGCAATTTGTTATTTCTGCTGGTGGTCCTCGTTGTTTTCCGATTCTGCTTCGTATTCATCGTTGGGCCTTGCCTTCTGGTTTTTGCTGCTGATGAACATGCCAGGTGTTGCCTATCGTTAGGAACGTGCGGTCTCTGATCGAGGAGTGACGCTTTCGCTCCTTCGTGTATCCGCGTATATATATCTTCTCTCCCTTATCATTTATTTATTTATATATATTTTTATTTATATTTTTAATTAAAGTATTATATATATATATATATATATATATATATATATATATATATATATATATATATATATATATATATATATATATATATATTGTAACGGGTAACCCCTTTTTACATTAATTTTGTTTGGATTCGGGACTCGATTAGGGAGTAAATTAGTTAAAACCTCTTTCGCATAAAATAATCATGAATTTATTGATGAATTTCTTCGTTACGTTTGTACACTTCGTTGTGAAGCAACCTTTACATTTTATTTCGCCGTAGTTGCGTATCTTCGAACTGTCGCTTTGACGTCTGTCACCGAGACGTGTTATTGTGTCGCTCGCTTCGAATTTATTTTATGTACAGTTAGTTGGTGTGTGTGAATTGCGGGATCTCGCTCCAATTTCTCTTATAGGTGTACCGCCTCGATTCGTTGTGTATGCGAGATTTTTGAATCTTCGCGTCCGGCCTCGCTCGGCCGCTAACCCTTTTGTTTTCCTTCCTTCTCTCTTTCTCTCGTGGGGAATGCTCCTTATTTTCTTGCCTTTATCGTTGGGCTTTAAAGACCGATAATTTCTTTCGAGGCGCTTGGTCAGCTGAGACTTCTCGGCTTTAATTTTCGACTTTATAAAAAATTTTCTTTTTGTCTGTTTGCCACCGATCCTCACTCCTTATTCTTTATTGCTTTTTCCTTTCAGTCCCGATCCCATCCTTTCACGAATATTTTCCTTACTTTCTTCAGCTTGGATATATATTCGCTACTCCGGACACTCGGGGACTTATTCAGCGGGCCAAATACTTGATTTCTCTTTTTTTTTTTTTTATTTTGTCCACCCTCAGCTTATCCTTCTGCCAAACAGTATCCTTGCTTCTTTCAGCTTGGACCTATGTTTGTCTCAGGACTCGCGTCTGGGTCGGACTTCAAACAAGAAGTCCTGTCCTATCCTCAGGGAGGCCCTTTTATACCCCTGGTTTCCCGCCAATTCTCTCCCCTTCCCAAGCGCCTTTTTACAATTAATATTGCTTTGATGTTATCTTCTTTCTTTTTCTTTTTCTTTTGACATTGTCCCGTACTTCGGGGTTTCCCCGAGGGATGGCACCACTTGTGCCGTTTCGGCTAATTTCGCTACGAGAGATAGAGACGGCCGCAGCCGCGCTTGACCCCTTGTTACCCCGCGCGTGAGACGGATCTCTCCGTCTCATTGTCCCCCGAAGTCCTCGGAATTTCCCGAAACTCCAAGCCTTCTTGTAGCTTCCAGGACATTCCGAGGATTTCTCCTTAAAACAATGACTTATTATAAAAACCAAACAAATTTTTTTTTTTTTTTTTTAACAAACCATTTATTTTATCAACACATAATGCTCGTGAGAAACTCCGCAAACATAACAAAAAAACCATTTTCAAAAAAAAAAAAAACTTTTCCACAACAATTTTTCGTAAAAAAAAACTTTTTCGCAACAACCAAAAAAACTTTTTCGCAAAAAAAAAAACTTTCGTAAAAAAAAAACTTTTTCGCAACCAATTTTACAATTTTCAAAAAAAAAACTTTTTCGCAACAATTTTTTTTATTTATTTTAAACCATTTTTCGCATCAGCAATAAAAAAAAAAACTTTTTCGCAAAAAAAAAAAACAAAAACTTTTTCGCAACCAATTTTACAATTAAAAAAAAAAACTTTTTCGCAACAATTTTTTTTTTTTTTTAAACCATTTTTCGCATCAACAAACAACAAAAAAAAACTTTTTCGCAAAAAAAAAAACTTTTTCGCAACCAATTTTACAATAAAAAAAAAAAACTTTTTCGCAACAAATTTTTTTTTTTGTTTTAAACCATTTTTCGCATCAACAAACAACAAAAAAAAACTTTTTCGCAACAATTTTTAAAACACAAACTTTTTCGTAAAAAAAAAAAAACTTTTTCGCAACCGATTTTACAATTTAAAAAAAAAACTTTTTCGCAACAACAAACCACAAAAAAAAACTTTTTCGTAAAAAAAAGAACGTTTTCGCTTTGATACTAAATAAAAGAAAACACTTTGTCCAACTGTTGTGCCACGCGGTTTAAAACCTGGCGTATTGTTCTTCACGCTGCGCACTTTTTTTTTTTTTTTTTTTTTTTTTATAACGATGCGATCGACCTTTCGCCGTCCTCCTCGCTTTCGTCGTCCTCCTCCCGGGAGTCGTCCTCCTGGGAGTCGACGATCCACCCCCACCGCTCGTTCTCTTCCTCGTCTTCTTCCTCCGCTGCTGTCTCCAAGAACTCCCATGGTTCGACCGGGGGCATGGGCTCGTCCTGGGGTGCAGCCAGGGCTACTCGTTCTCCTGATGACGTCGCCGCATACTTCCGAGCGTATAGCCGGTGCATGTGGGGTGCACTCAGCATTTCGCCCCGGTGAGCCCAGGCGATTCCGGTCCGACGGCTCCCTGCCTCTGCCCATCCTTGGGCCAGCATCATGTCCGCCATGGTGCTGCCTTGAAGTAGTGACTTTCCTTCCAGGGTGAGGTTGACCCACACACCTCCCCTTTCAGCTTCTACCTCGATGATGTTCATGCTCCATGTCTTGCTATCCATGAGGAGCGCTATTTGTGCCTCGGCTTCCTCATCGAGGGATTCTCGCGCTGGCTCCATCGTCCCAATGGCACAGGCTATTGCCTGGTATGGGATCTGCCATAAGTCTCGCGGCGGCATGAAACAATTCTCCTGGTCCACCACCGTCGAGCTTCCCCAATCGCCCATCCATACTTCGTATTTTTCATTGATCTTGTTGGCGATGGTGGCCCTCGACAATTCGTCGCCTTGTTCGATGAGCACGGCAGCCCCCTCGAAAAGTTCCTCCTCGACTGCAGGGTGCACCTCCGGGTGATCGCGCCGTATCGCTTCGATTTTTTTGATGATCTCATCTGCTCCTGGCAGATGCACATGATAGCGATTCACGTCGTGAATCGCACAAATCTGGACTCCCGTATACCCGTCGAGGAGCTCCTTAACTGGGAAATTTTTAAATGGTCGTGACATGTTGTCTCTTCGTGGCTTTATTTCGAACTGCTCGTTTGAGGTATTCTTGCCCGCTTGATACCCTTTCTTTATTAGAGCCCCTGTGCCTTTCCGGGATACCATTCGATGATATTCGCGTCCGTCACCTTGTACAGCTCGTATGTTTCCTCCTTGTTGTTGTTGTGTTCGGTTTTTCTCTCCTTGCTTGCCGTACGCCTCGCCGATCTCCTCGCCTGCCGGATATATTTTCTCCAATTTTTTTTTAGTTTTTCGGTTTTCGGTAGATCGACTTCGATGAGTCTCCATGTTCCCTTCCTGTACGTCATCGTATCTGTTTTTCAACTATGTGCCTCTTCCTTATATACCCTTTCCCCTTCTTAGTTTTGTCCGCAGTCGATGGCCTATCTACTTGAGTTTTTCATCGGGTGATCGTTTCTCGCCGATCAGGCTTGACCTCTCGTTCTGTCCCGCCTTTATTTTTGTGTCTATTTTCGGGCTTGTTTCCTCGTTTCTGTGCTGGTATTTCTTGAAAAGGCTTCCGTGAAATTTTCCTCTTTCTTTTCTCGTGCTCGGGTCTATCAGCAAGTATGTTGCTATACCCACACATTTTTTTATTCTATACGGTCCTTCATAAAGCGGTAAGAATTTTGCCGTAATTTGTTTCGCTGGGTCTGAAACATTTAGGGCTCTCACGAGCACCAGTTCTCCTTCCTGAAATGTGTAGGTCTTGTGTGTCTGATTAAATTTGGCTGCCCGCGCCCATCCTTTTTTTTTGTATTCGTTCCTTGGCCAGTTGAAGTTTTTCTGCATAGCTCATTTTGTCTGATCGATCTCCGTCGTTAAGGCCCAAGATACACTCTCGCCACATTCGGTACGGTTTTTTTTTTTATGTAGCTCTTGAGGTGTAAATTCCGTCGTTTCATGGTGTGTTTGGTTTATGCATTCTTGCACAATGGGTACCCATTTAAACCATCCAGAATGTTTCTCCGCAAGGAACGTTCTGAAGAATCTTCTGAGTTCTCGATTTACTCTTTCTACAATATTCCCTTGCGGATGGCGGATAGAGGAGAAAACGGCTTGTATCCCCTCTCCTTTTAGTTTGTCGAGCCATTGCTTCGCGGTAAATTGCGTTCCATGGTCAAACTGAATTCTCCTTGGCTTCCCGTATTTCGGAATGTAATCTCCAAAAATCTTCCTTATCGTTGAGGCTGCGTCTGCCTTTTTCAGTGGGTACAGAACCACATATTTAGTGAACGCATCTATTGTCACTAATATGTGTTTTGCTCCTACTACCGATGTTGGTAAGGGTCCATAGTAATCGATGGATAACAGGTCCCTCGGTTCCTCTGGAATTATCGTCTGCATTTCTGCGTATGATGTCTGGACCGCTACCTTATTCTTTTGACAGGTGTCGCATGTTGCAATAATCTGGCGGATTTGTCTGGCGAAATGCGGGTACGAAAAATCCTCCTCTAGCATTCTGAAAATTTTTGTTGCTCCTTGGTGTCCATATATCTCGTGGCATGCCCTCACCAGGTTCTCTATCAAAGCTTCTGGTAGTATGACTTTCCAAATCCCGTTTCTTGTTTGCTTCTGAAGGCATTTTCCAATTATCCGATACCTCTTGTCTGGTCCTTCTTTTTCGCATAGATCCCAGATTCCTTTTAGATTTTCCTGTTGCCTCTGTAAGTCTCCTACTGCCTCTAAATCTTTTACTAGTTTGGCGGTCGGTTCCTTTGCGAGGGTGGTCGTGAGTATATTTCCTCCCGGTGGGCTCAGGTCGACTCCTTCGGGTGGGCGGCTGAGGGTGTCCGCCACCTTATTCTTTGTCCCGGGACAATGTTCCACTTCCAGATTGTAGTCCTGGATTAATAATGCCCACCTCAGGAGCCTGTCTCCCGCAAAACGACATGTCTTAAGGACTGTCAGGGCCTTATGATCGGTTATGACCTGAATTTTTGCCCCCAGCAAATAGGTCCGGAATTTTTGCAATGCCCAGACGATTGCCAATAATTCCTTTTCTGTCGTCATATATCCGATTTCGGCTCCTTTTAGAGTGCGGCTTGCAAACATCACGACTCCTTCTCTTCCTTGTGCATCCCGTTGACTCAGAATCGCTCCGAGAGCGTAATCGCTTGCGTGTGTTGTTAATATGTATGGTTTTGCCGGGTCAGGGTGTAGGAGCATCACGCTATCGATAAATAAACATTTTATTCTATCGAATGCTTTTTCTTTTGTGGTGTCCCATTCCCACGTTTTTCCCTTTTTTAATAATTCCAACAATGGCACCGTTTCTTTCGCATGCTGTTGTGTGAATTTTGTATAAAAATTCACCAGACCTAAAAAACCCCGGAGTTGTTTTATATTCTTAGGTCGTGGAAATTCCTTGATTGCTTTTATTTTTTCAGGGTGCGGTTTCAAACCTTCGATGTTCAGGATGTGTCCTAAAAACGTCACCTCTTTTTTTAAAAAAATTGATTTTTTAAAATTGAGTGTCATGTTGTGCTGACGAACTCTCTCGAATATGTTTGTCAGGTGGTCTAGGTGTTCCCAGGGATCTTTCGACAGACATAAAAGGTCATCTACGAAATTGACGACCGAGTTTCCTAGCCCTTGCAACACAATGTCGAGTCCTTTAATTAGACTGGCAGTGCTCGTTTTTAAACCAAAAGGTGTGACTGCAAATTGGTAGCATTTCCCTTCATGTAAAAATGCCGTATATTTTCTTGATCCTTCTTCCAGCGGAATTTGCCAAAAACTGCTTGTCATATCCAAGCTTGACATGACTCTTTTTCCTCCGCACCGTTGAAAAATCTCCTCCGTGGGAGGTGCTGCATCGTGATCTTCAATGAGGTACTTGTTGAGCTGTCTTGCATCCAGGCACAGTCTCACTGAGCCGTCCTTTTTTATCACCGTTACTAACGGATTTATGTATCGGCTGCTAGCGCGTTCGATTACCCCATGCCTTACCATTCTGTGAATTTCTTCATTCACTTTCATTCGGTATTGTATCGGCACTGGGTACGATCGATGCACATATGGTTCTGCATCTTTTAGTTGCAAATGGTGCACGTATTCGGTCATTCTTCCTGGGTTTTTGCTGAATATCGCCTGGTATTTTTTTATTAATTCTTTAAAACTTCTTTTTATTTCCGGCAGAATTTCTGAGCACTCTTGCAGTTTCTCGTCGACTTCCATTTCGGTTAAGCCCTCTGCTTCCTCCTCTTCCGTCTCAAGGATTTCGCTGATCTGTATGCTCTCGCGGGGTTTCAGTATCTGCCATATGCCACCTTCATAGATGGCCGCTTGGATTTCTCCGACCCGGATTTCTCCTAAAATCGTGTCCACGACTATTTGCAGCTCAAACATCCCATCAATTCCCAGGATTGCCTCTCTCTGAAGCGTGGGGACGACGAAGACATGGAGTGCACCTTTTTTTCCATATATCTGGGCCTCAACCATGATTTGCCGGCGTACCTTTCCGGCGTTTCCACCGAATGCACCTTTTAAGTTTGTTCTACGTACCGGTAATCCAGGGCATCTGTTGAATCTTTCTTTATTTTTTTCGTAGATTTCCTCTGAGATACACGTGATTTCGCTCCCACTGTCGATGAGCGTTTTGATTTCGAGACCTTCCATCGTAATCATGAGTTCGGCACACCGAGGGTATATCCGCCTTATTTTTTCGCTGGTTTCTTGCAGGAATTCTCTTGGGCTCTCATATATGTTATATTGTTTTGTCGATCGCTCTTCTTTCTTCTTTTTTCTGTTGACATTTCTCTCCGGGGAAGATTCTTTAGGCCCAGACTGGACTGTTGCAGTTTTCCTTGGGCCCTCTCGTTCCTCCTCAATTGTCCCAATTTTTATCTCCGAGGCATTTTTACGTTGCTTCTTTTCTTTCAATTTTTCTCTTCTTTTTTGATTTTTGTGTTGTCGTTGTCTTGCTTCCTCCAATGCTTCCTTCGTTACTTCATCATCGCTGGTTGCGCCTCGTGCTGGCATATCCTGAGAGTTATGTGCCACTATTACGGGCGCAACCACTACTCGTTTCCCGAGATCGTTTCGTTGTTTTCCTCTGATCTGGGTCTCTCTTCCGTTTCTATCTTTTCTTTTTCGCTTGTGTCGTTTTTCCATGTTGGGGCATTGGGGTTTAGTGGAAATTTTCCGCGATACCCTTGGTTTTGCCATTGGTTTTGACCCTGCCACCTTGGTTGGGGCCGTGTTTCGGGTCTCTCCCAGGGTTTGTTCTGTGGCATAAACTGTTTGCTTCCTGAAAATCTATTTTGGCTCCATGGCTGATTTAGCGGGAAGAATCCTCCGGAGACCGCCCCTCCAAATCTCGGAGGCACGCGTTTTCCGTTGAATGGGCCATCACCATCCGTTCCTTCGAGGAGTTCTAAAAAATCCTCAATGGTTTTTGTCCCACTGACTCGGACTGCCATCCGTATTTGCTCATCAAAATGTTTTGCGAGTTTCTTTATAATTTGCTCGTCCCCCATTTTCTCGGTGAGATCCTTTGCATTTCCGAAGATTCGTGTGGCATACTCTGCCCGGGTCTTTTTGTGGCCATCCCACTCATAGGCCCCGAACTCTAAATTTCTACGGACTTTATCCTGTATTTCTTGGCTCCAGTATCTTCCCTTAAATTTTGTGGCGAATTCTTGGATCGTTTGAATTCCTTCCCCAATCACACACCACCAGTCTTTGGCGGCCTCTCGAAGGGATTGACTTATCATATAATGAAGGTCTCCTCCTCCGGCGAATCTCCAAAATTCCTCGAATTCCTTGAGAAATCTCATCGGTCTCTCTTTGCCATCGCCGTTGAATATTGGTGGTTTTTGTTTGGCTGCATACATTTGACTCGTATTTAGCCCACCGCTCCATGTAATGTTTTGGATAGATTCGTTCCCTCGAGTATTTTCGTTGATGGCACTCCCCATGCTCTGCGAAGTCTGTGCGAACGAGCTCAGACCCTCCATGGCACGTCTAAACCTCTCATCAATTTTCTTCCATTCTTCTTCGCTCTTCTTTTTCAGTTCTTCATGGTTTTTCTCCGTCAGCTTTTGGGTGATGATGATTTTTCTCTCAGCTCGGGCTTCTGCTTGCTTCATTTCTTCCTGTAACGCCTTCTTGATTTCTTCTTGCGTCCGTAGGTTTCTTCCAGCACACACATCGTCGTGTGCTTTTATCTCCTCCTGCGTGGTGGATCGCTCCTGCCGTTGTTCGTCTCTTAATTTATTTATTCCGATAATGATGGATTTCAGCGTGGCATCCACATCCTTCATTATCTCCGTGGTATTCAGCCTAACGTTGAACGTGCCGTCGTTTTGAGCATTCTCGTTTGTAATCGGTGCGATTTCTGATATTCGCCCGATATTTTCACGTGCTCTAACTCTTTCGGCCCCTAATAATCCGTCTGCCGTGGTCGATTCCCATTGGAGTGAAATGGTGTGTGTGAATTGCGGGATCGTTCGCTCCAATTTCTCTTATAGGTGTACCGCCTCGATTCGTTGTGTATGTGAGATTTTTGAATCTTCGCGTCCGGCCTCGCTCGGCCGCTAACCCTTTTGTTTTCCTTCCTTCTCTCTTTCTCTCGTGGGGAATGCTCCTTATTTTCTTTCCTTTATCGTTGGGCTTTAAAGACCGATAATTTCTTTCGAGGCGCTTGGTCAGCTGAGACTTCTCGGCTTTAATTTTCGACTTTATAAACATTTTTCTTTTTGTCTGTTTGCCACCGATCCTCACTCCTTATTCTTTATTGCTTTTTCCTTTCAGTCCCGATCCCATCCTTTCACGAATATTTTCCTTACTTTCTTCAGCTTGGATATATATTCGCTACTCCGGACACTCGGGTACTTATTCAGCGGGCCAAATACTTGATTTCTCGTTTTTTTTTATTTTGTCCACCCTCAGCTTATCCTTCTGCCAAACAGTATCCTTGCTTCTTTCAGCTTGGACCTATGTTTGTCTCAGGACTCGCGTCAGGGTCGGACTTCAAACAAGAAGTCCTGTCCTATCCTCAGGGAGGCCCTTTTATACCCCTGGTTTCCCGCCAATTCTCTCCCCTTCCCAAGCGCCTTTTTACAATTAATATTGCTTTGATGTTATCTTCTTTCTTTTTCTTTTTCTTTTGACATTGTCCCGTACTTCGGGGTTTCCCCGAGGGATGGCACCACTTGTGCCGTTTCGGCTAATTTCGCCACGAGAGATAGAGACGGCCGCAGCCGCGCTTGACCCCTTGTTACCCCGCGCGTGAGACGGATCTCTCCGTCTCAATATATATATATATATATATATATATATATATATATATATATATATATATATATTTTAATTATATTCATATATGCTACTTCCCTTTTTTAATTAGATTTAAAGAATGTGAATGGCAAATTACTGGAGGATCACTAATTAACCGTGGGCCAAATCGTTGCCCGTCAAAAGAAAAATGTCGTTTCTCGTGGGAGATTTGTTTCAAGGGAAAGGGACTACTTTGGTGGTGTGATTAGGTTGCTGGGGATTTGAAAGATTCGGGTACAAGTCGCGTGCCGTAGCCTGGAAAGTGCAGTTGTCTGTGGGGTCCTCTAACTCTGCCGGTAACTTTGTAGCGGGCTTGCTAGCCAAAAGGCCCATTTCCACGTCGGTTGTTTCGTCCTTGAGTCGTTTGCTCAGGTGCATGAGGAGGTTAATGACTGAGTCCCATACTGCACCGATGAGGTATATCGACCATCCATATACGGTATGCAGGCTGTAGGCATGGATTACCGTGTCCACGAGAAGTTTAATTGCTCGCGCGATCAGCAATATGCCGATGACCCCAGCGCTTGCCGTTCCGAATTGGATGAACTTCCCCCATGTACGATTCCAGATAGATTCCGCGAGATGTTGCATACTGTGATTGTCCAGAAGATTGAGCAACTGCATCCCTTGATTTGCGGTGGCTTGTCCACTGATTCCCTGCGCCATGTGATTCAGGACAGCGGGCTTTTCCACCGGGAACATTATGCGTTCCCGGAGGCTCTCAATGTCTTCCTTCGAGTAGATTCCACTTGATGCCAGCGAAGACGGTTCAGTATATTTCCAGGTAGCCTTCGTCATGGGTTTCATGCTCGCAGGTGGCACAGCTTCTACCGGTATGGGCATGAACTTGTACCACGCGTCCCCGAAGTGGTAGTATGGAGGAAGGAGGGTATTGCATGTGGTTTGGGTTCCATTTTTTAATAAGATGTGAGTTCTAGGGGTTAGGAAATATGTGTCGTTCCCACGAGTGACAGGTAGTTGATTGTAAGATTCTTTCAACCTAATGAAATTTACCTCTATAGGTATACATTTAATTATGTGTACTACTTCGCCAGCTAGGACTGCCATGTAGCCAGGTCCCTTCATTAAGTTATATGCAAATTCGTCTGGCGCTTGTGTCGCTAAGGTTAAGCTATTTCGTAATATTTGGCGTTCTCTATCGCATTGTTGCTCGAGCATATTTTGATACAATGATTTCATTTGTTGGCGGATGTGCCGTTCTACATATATAAACTTAGAGTTAACGTAGGCAAATATGTCAAGGTTCGCGACCGGGAACCTTCCTCGGATCGTAAAAGAGATACTACGGGTAGTTTCAAATATAAACAATTTAGGGTGCTCTGTGCTGAGGATGCTATAACCGCAAATCTGATCAGTTTCTTTGGCGGCTAGCGCAAATGTAATATCGCCGGATGTTACGGAGTAGACTGTATTCGGGTTTTCGGATTTGACTTCGCTAATCTTTACCGACAGACCTTCGTAAAGGATGCCGTATTTGTCGAGACCGCAATTTTCTCGAGGTCTCGGTTCCCAAAAGGTATATCCCCCATCGGGGTCGACACATGAGCCTGAGAGCAAGGGACATATTGTTCCTGATCGTAGATGGATTTGGTTTGAATTTAAAATGATTTGCGCGGTGTAGCTTCTTAATGATATTTTTACAATTCCTTGGACTATGACATTGTCCCAGGTACCATACGGGTCTGAGTATGAAGCGCCATGGCACTCTCCGTTATCTTTAACATGGCCGGCGAGGGTAATACTACTCGTGGTTGTTTGATTATCTTTTAACCCGTTAATTATGGTATAACTGACCCGTGTGGTTCCGTGTTTATGCATATCGTCGCATGCGTCTCTACTAGTCGTTTCAAGATACTCTATTTGTCCATTGCTGACGATGGACACATGCGATGACATTTCACAATAGTATATCGACCTGAAAATTTCGACTTTACATTGTTTCACTATTGTTTCCGAGTAGTCGTTCAATTGTAGTAGTTGGATGTATTGATTTGCCGTAATTGTTTCGGGCGCGGGTTTCTCGCAAGGTTCAACATCCAACAGCGATAGTGTGGTTATATTTGATGCGCTCGATCCACAATCGTATCCAACCATACCCCTGATAGGATTGGTAAAATATAGGATCCATATTAAATGCATTATGATCATCTGTAAATAATGTAATGATGAGATTAGTGCGATTAATAAAATTAAAAGTCAGAGTCGTTAACCTTGTTCGGCTTGGATTTCCTTTTGGACTTGGTTTTTATGTTAATATGCGAATAGCGTAACCTGTTCTCGTGAACAATGCGTGCTTTGTTGTAATATTGGATTTACACATTACCCTTGTCCAGTTTTTCTAGCACCTTATGTGGTCCAGAATAATGGTCTCCAAGTTTACCTGGTTTGGGACCCTTTTGGAGATAGACAAAATCTCCAACCTTAAAACTCTTTGGATTAGCATTTTTATCATAATATTCCTTTGAACGATGTTTGGACGAGACTAGGTTTTCATAGGCGAGGTTCCTGATTCCATTTATTCTCGTAATTAATTCGATTAAATACCCGCGATAAGTGGGCAACTGAACGGATTCTCTAAGTGGTTCGCTTGATGGAACTCTCGCTAGTTTTCCAAAAACTACTTCATATGGAGTATACTTTGTACTCTCATGAACGCTGGTATTATATGAAAGAGTCGCTAATTCTAGCCATTGATCCCATTCATTATCCTTATCTGCATATTGTTTCAAAAATTCAGCCAATACATGATGAGATCTTTCAAGGGATCCGTTAGATTGACGATGAAATGCCGTTGTCCGACATCGCTTGATTCGAAATCGTTTAGCGATTCGTTTCATGAGGCCACTTAAAAAATTACTTTCTTGATCTGTTAATAGCGCCTTGGGTGCACCAAAAACGCATATAAATTTCTTTATAAATGCATCGGCGACCGTTGTCGCTAGTGCATTTGGGAGTGGAATAGCGACACAAAATTTTGAAAGGTTGTCTTGGATAGTCAGAATGTATTCGTTCTGATTGGACATACGTTGCATTGGACCTACTATGTCCATCGATATTTTTTCAAAAACCGTGCCCGGTGTATCCGTTATGATCATTGGCTGTTTTGTTTTGACTCCAACCAGTTTCCTTAATTGGCAATCTAAGCATTGTTGAATTCTTCTCTGAATGTCCGATTTCAAGTCTTCGCAAAAATACTCTCTTTTAATTCTGTTATATGTCTTGGAGACGCCTTTGTGTCCTCCTATAGGGGACTTGTGCATCTCGTAGAAAATGGAATCTCGTTTTTCAGTTGGCACGTAGCGTAGTGTCCCTAAGCAGATGATTACTCTTGTTTCACTGGACTTGAACGTTTCTTTAACTATGTTGAGGACGTCGGCCCATATTAGATGCTCGACGTGGTTACTGTGGCAAATACTCACTGATTGGAGCTTGAGATTTTCGCAAAGATCTTTTAATTCCCTTACGCTTTCTTTAATATTTTCTGATACGAAGGACAATGAACCAGAATACTCGCCTTTGATGACTAGGGCAATGTGATATTTTTTTCCAACCTGTTTACGGTAGGCACGACCTTCTGTTAAATTCTTCAGAGGGGAAGTTTGTTTGCTTCGAGTAATTTTTGCGATCCAGAGTCGCAAGGTTTTCCAGTTGAATCGACAAAATATACTAGGTTATCGTTGCGAAAATGGAACAATTCTTTGCTTGTTATGCAATTCGCGATTTTAAATTCCGAGGTTTTGTCTTCTTGGATCGGAAGTCCTTCATCCTCAGAGGATAATAAGTCAACTGCGTTGGTGGAGTCGGAATCTAGGTCAGTGGAACTTTTGGGACTAGGAATTTGAGGTGCCTTGCGCAGGTTAGACCGCTCAGCTGATTCGGGGTCAGTGCCCTTTCGGGGTCGCCTAACACGCGCGGGCCTTGTTATCTCGGCTTCTGTTTCCTCGCTGCTACTTTCCTCGTAGTTTATGGCCCTACGGTTTAGGAGCGCAAGGCGCCGGGACTTGGAGCGCACGTCTTTCCCCTTAGAGGCAGGTACGTCAACCTTTCCCGATGCGTCGTTAACGAGGTTTTCCTTGACCTGTTGTTTCGTTTTCTTTAACACCTGAGCTGCATCGTTTTTCGCTTGCAAGCGGGTGACGACATGTATTTCTTTTATTTTTGGAATTTCGTGGATTTCTGCCTGGGTTGTAAAGCTTATGGGTCCTTCGTTTTCGCTAACACTATTCTCTCCTAATTCGCGGAGTACATCTTGTACTATTTTATCTACATTTTCATCGTTCTTTTGTTCGCAATGAGGGATGGCTTTGACATCCTCGAATTTTTCAATTGGGTTACGCGATAAGGCGTCGGCGTTTGAATTTAATTTCCCTGGCTTGTACACGACGTCGTAGTCGTATTCCGAAAGTTTAAGTCGCCATTTCAGGACGCGTGCGTTCGCGTCTTTGGCTGTTTTAAACCAGACCAGGGGTTTATGATCGGTCACAAGCGTGAATTTCCTACCGTAAATATAAGGCCTAAACGCTTTAACATTGTGAATAATTGCCATTGCCTCTTTTTCATATGTGTCGTACCGAAGGGCTGCCCCGCGTAGTACGCACGATGTATAAGCGATCGGTTTATCTTTCCCGATTTCACCTTGTGATAAGACTCCGCCTAAGGCATAGCCGGAAGCTTCTGTTGTTATTATGAACGGGTTTTCAAAGTCTGGATACTGCAAGATGGGAGCTTCACAGAGCTTATCCTTGAGTATTTCGAAAGCTTTTTGTGTTTCTTCGGTCCATTCGAAATCGACCTTATCTTCTAAAATTCGCGTCAATGGTTTCGCGATCTTCGAAAAATCTTTAATAAACCTACGGTAGTAACCTGTTAGGCCTAAAAATTGTCGAATATTTTTAACAGTTTTGGGAACTGGGAATTCCCTTACCGCTGACAATTTAATGGGATCCGGTCTTAAACCGTCCTTCCCGATTATATGCCCTAGGTAATTAACTTCTGGCCGGAGAAATTCACATTTGTCCGGTTGCAACTGTAGATTGGCTTTACGCAACCTTTCCATCAGTTCCTCGATTTCTTGCCGTGCTCCTCTAAAACCTTGGCATAAACGACGATGTCGTCGAGATTTTCAGCCCAAAAGGCATTCTCGAAAATTCATAGAGCCCATACGGAGTAGAGAAAGCAGTTTTCGGCTTATCTTCGGGATTCATTTCTATCTGATGGAATCCGGACGCTAGATCGAATACGGAGAAATAATTTGCGTTGCCTAATTGATCCAGAATGTCTGTGATGTTAGGCAACGGATAAGAATCACCGATTGTCTTTTTGTTAAGGGCCCGAAAATCAATTACCATTCTCCAACGCTTATTGCCATTGGAGTCGGGTTTCTTTGGTACGATCCAAACAGGACTGTTGTTTGGGGATTGAGAATGGTTGATAATCCTCGAGTCCAGTAGCTCGTCTACCTGACGCTGGACTTCGCCCTTAAGAGCCTGAGGAAACCTGTATTGTTTTGTATTGATCGGGAGGTCATCGACCGTGGGGATCTTATATCGCAGCACAGATGTAGACTCCAGAGGTTCGCCTTTTATGTGAAACCTATCTGGGTATTTTTCGATAATTTTTTCTACATGGTCTAGCTCATCTTTGGCTAGATGATCGAGTCGCAGGAGCCCTCTTATTGTCTCCGTGCGCTCCGACAGATTTTTTATATTACGCGATCTTGGGTCAGACATGGAATCACAATTTACCGTTTGAATTTCCCTCAGATTTGAATTTTTATTCATTTTCAATTTTGAATTTTCTTCGTTCATTGGCTTTTCTTTTATTTTTACTTTTGATTTTCCAATTTTATTCGATTTTGATTCTTGGCCCGATATTTTATTATTTTTTTTATTTGATTGATTGATCTCAGTTCCAGTTCTTTCCTTACTACCGTAAATTTTTCTAAATTTTCCTTGATCATCGCTCTTTTTGGGGCGATGCCAGGTTTTTAATTCGACACTTTTCGTCGATTTTTTAAAAATGGCCTCTTTTGGCCCCTGAATATACGCGATTGTCTTGCAATCGTCGCTTGAAATAGAAGAGTCACGAGGGATCGAACTGGAGTTAAAAATTGTCATGCAATCTTGATTTGTTTTATTTTATGCTAAGTCTCCGATCGTGTCGAATTCTTGCAGTTTTACGACTGGCACGATCAGTCGTATGGCATCATTCGTGGTATTGTAAACCTTCAAATGAGCCTTACCGCGGATGTTTGTTACCAGACAGTCGCCGGCATATACACCATTGCGGATTTTTAAAGGCGAGAGATAACCCCCTTTATCGTGCTATCCTCCACTTTTACGTGAAAGGAAGTTTCCGAACGCGCGGGGATTTCTATCACCTCGTCGGGTTCGCCTGTTTTTTCAAATGGCCGAGATCTTGTTCCGAATTCAAAACGTTCTGTTTCATCATTAATTTTTGCTTTAGTTTCAAAAAAGAAATTCGACCCTAATAATCCAGGGTAGGGGAGCGGTATCGAATCTGGAATTATATGAAATAGGGCATTAAACCCGAATACTTGAATTATTACGCTCCCTAACGCGTACACTGGTAGCTCTGATATACCTTTTAATTTTATAATGCCTGACTCATCGATACCGACCATATTTCTTGTGTATTCTTTCTTTATGAGATTGGGAATGGCTCCAGTGTCTAATAGCGTTATCGTGCGACCCTTTTCCGGTAGTACTCCGATACACTCCGAGGGTAGCTTATCGAAGTTTTCTGCGTTTATTGTGTAGGTCGGATATCGTCGGCTTGAGCCTCTTGCGTGGCCAAGTTTGCTGGACGCGTGGGGATCGGGGTACCGCTCGGCGCGCCCGTCCGAAGGGTATTCCTCCCGTTTCCCGACAGGTTTTGCGATTTATTATATTCAAGTGTGCTGCAATTTTCTAATGTGTGACCTAACTTTTTGCAGTATCGGCAGGTGGGTGTATCGTTTTGCGGCGAATTTTTCGG
Source organism: Ophion ellenae (assembly GCA_963210295.1). Classification (NCBI taxonomy): domain Eukaryota; kingdom Metazoa; phylum Arthropoda; class Insecta; order Hymenoptera; family Ichneumonidae; genus Ophion; species Ophion ellenae. Next base: position 7,155,809 of record OY723389.1, on the reverse strand, counting down.
AATTTTAAAACATCTGTCCGCAGTGTGCCCATGATTGTGGCAGTATTGGCACTGAGGAACAGATGAGGGGCGAGGACGATCATTTGAGAAATTTTGTGGCTCTTTACGCGATGTACACTCGCTGGCCGTGTGCCCTGGTTTTTTTACACAATTGGCACGTAATTGTGTAGGATTTTTTATTGCGAAAACATTTATCCGCGGTATGTCCTATTTTTTTTACAAATTTCGCACGTGACACACCCCTTATCATTAGCAGATTTTCGACATTCATTGGCGCTGTGGCCCTGGATTTTACAAATTTGGCAAGTGGCCGTCGCGAATCGGCAAGCTTCGGTCGCGTGATTATCTTTTTTGCAAATATTGCATATCCTCACAGGTCTAGTCTGAATGATTCCTTCTGATCTGGTGGGACGCGATTCCAATTCCCTTCGAGCCTTGAGATCGCGTTCGATTCTAACTGCGTGATCAATAGCGGTGGGCATGTCTACGCACGGTGGGAGTCGGTGTTCGATCTCCTCTTTTAATCCGCGTTTAAAACTTGTAAGGAAATATTCATCCATTTGTCTCCTGAATAATTGGTCCTATTCCCCATTGTTGGCTAATTTTCTTGCTTCTAATATTTCTCTTGCCTTTTTCCTAAACTTCGTCGCGAATTCCATAACGCTATCGCCGCTTTCCTGGTAGATATTGCTGAGTTCTCCCAACAGCTGAATCTCGGATTTGTTTGGCGCGTATATTTTGTTTAGAAAATCTACAAGGTCTTTTACTGTCTCGAATTTAATTCCATGTATACTTTCTCTGGCTAGATCTTTAAATTTGTTCCTCAATAATTTTACTAAATACTTCTCTGATTCGGCTGGAAGCATATCTTTGGCATCTTCACAACCGGTCGTAAATTCTGAGAACGGGATATTTTTCCCGTCAAATTCCGGAATAACGCTAACAGCTTCCTTCAAGGATATTAATTGATTCGTTCCTAGAGCCATATTGTTTGAAATGTCTGGATTTCCCTTAGTTGATAATGCTAATTTTTTGAGGGATCTTTTAGGAGCTTCGAGGCCAGATAATAAATTAGCGTTTGATCCCCTCAATGCATACCCTGTACTACGGGATTCACCTGGTTCGTCTGTTTCTGAATGCGGTAAATCCTCAGTAATGTTTAAATCGAGCGACTCGCATGTGGATTCCTTATCCATTAAGGCAATTTGCAAAAGCACATACCCCTTTTACTATCCCGGACGAGCCCCCAAAAATTATATGTCACGTTCTGAGGGGACGTGGGCATATATTTTATCGCGGTTCCCTCTTTTTAGCCCACGCCTAGCGCAATAGCTCGGGATGAGGGTGAAAAAGGGAAAGGTGCATGCAAATATGGGAGGGACGCAGTGACTCGATTAAGAAATGAATTGATCTATACTAATAATTAACAATTTGGGATTTATTGAAATTAACCAATTTAGTTAATTCCGTCAAAGTGAAAATACATAGAGGTTCGCTTACATTTATGATGCGCCGTGGATACGATAATCGGTTTACAGCGGTTGGGTTCGGGCCTCCGCAGATAGGTCAGACCCCTCGGTTGCACACGCTCGGTGACAATGTTGAAATTACACGTTGATACGAATTTTCACACATGCGAGTTTCACACGTACACATTCAACGTAGACAGTTAAACGATTTCTTACAGTTCGCGTTTTTATGAGGAACAATTTCGAAGTTCAAGTTTCGCGTTTGCTGTCAGGAGACAGATGTTCTACTTATTCCGATGAAAGTTGTTGGGAGACTTTGTCCGATCACGATGGAAACTGTTGGGAGACTGACTTCATAATTTCCTTCTTCCAGGATGTAGGAAAATTGGGATGCTGAGGTAGTGGGAGAATGGCCCCCTGGGAGAGTGCACATTTGGGGGTGCATTCTTTTGGATTGGTGGAAAATATGTTATAAGTTAAAATGAGAGTGGGGGCGAGGAGTGGGTTGCGATAGCCACAACCGTCGCTCTATTTCCGGGAATTGGAGCTGCGCTTCTTTATCTGGAGAGCGGAAAAATACAGAGGAAAAAGGGGCCTTGTCGGCGCCAAGAACGCATGCTCGAGATAGGGCTTGTTGACCGAGGCCCGCGAGTCCGCATGGGATATATCAGCGCCGTTTTATGACCGGGTCAACTTCCTGGGTCGAAGGATTTTCTCCTAGCGAGTGTATGTTTTAAGGATTTGGACATTTTTCCGCTCTTGGATGGTAGTTAGCATTTGGTATCGTTGCGTCGTTATATATTTACGTCTTTACGAATTTCATTACGTATTTCTTGCGCGTCGCTTCACGTGTTCGTCATCCTTGTAACCCGAAGGTTTCCTTTGTATATTTTTGGTCTTAAGGACACTCGGCAATGTACTCGGACTCTGTTCGGATTACAACGAGACTGTTCGGAATTTTCCCGCTTGTATATTTGTTCTCGATATCGTTAAGACCGCTACGCTTTCGCGTGTAAAGGTACGAGAAATGCTTAGTTATATTATTATGTCGTCGCAACTCCTTCATTACTGCGGCACCATAAGCCGATACCGCTGTCCATGCGTCTGCTGACTTCAGCAACAACTCCACCAGGTTGTCCGGGGGGATGCGTATCTCCAGCTGATCCTCGACTATCGCGCGGGAGGCACTGAACTGTGGACATTGAAACAATGCATGTTCAGCGTTCTCCTCGACTGCTACACATGCTGGGCAGTCCGGGCAATTTTCATAATTAAACTTATAGAGATAAGCCCGGAAGCAGCCGCGTCCTGAGATCACTTGAGTGAGGTAATAGTTGAGCGCCCCGTGTGAACGGTTCACCCATATCTCCACCTTCGGGATTAGTCGGTGTGTACATCTTGCCTTGGTAGAGGCCTCCCACATCGTCTGTCACTGGTTGACACTGGTTGCTCTCGCTTCTCTCCTTGCATAATTGGGGCTTCTAGCTCCCTTCTGCTGGAACATCGATCTACGCTTCTCGGCGAGCACCTCAATGGGCAGCATTCCCGCGATAATGTTGATAGCGTCCTCGGAGACAGTGCGAAATGCACAGGCTACTCTCAAGGCGCTGACGCGATACGTTGCTGCAGCCTTCCTGCGGTACTCCTGGATTTCCAGTGCATCAGCCCATATGGGTATGCCATAGGTGAGCACTGAGGTCGCCACTGATGACAGCAGTTTCCTCCTCTTCTGTCTGAGGCCACCGACATTCGGCATGAGCCGGGCCAGTGTAGTAGCCACCCGAGAGGCCTTTCTGCTGATCTGCTCGGTTCCTCTTGAAAGTTCAGCTTCGCGTCGAGAATCACCCCCAGATTCCGAATGAACGGTTGGGATGTGATTTCGGCGTTTCCAACCCTGAGCGTCACCGTTTCCATCACCTTCCTGCTGGATACGAGGAGTACTTCTGTTTTGTGGGTTGCAAGCTGCAGTCTAACAGAAGACATCCATTTCTTTATCTTGGCGAAAGGTTCGCCGAATAGTGCCGTGATTTGCTTCAGGAATTTTGCGATGAAAATCACCGCCGCGTCATCTGCAAACGCTACGATGGATACTCCTCTCGGCAATTGTAATAGCAGCAGATCATTGTACATGATGATCCACAGAAGCGGTCCGAGTACAGAGCCCTGACGAACTCCTCCAGTCACCCTATACGTCTTCGGTCCATCCTCAGTGTCGTACATGAGCCACCTATTACATAGGTAGCTCGCCACTATTCTCCGTAGGTACCATGGTACACCTAATGTTTTTAGGGCATCCATGATACACTTCCATATCGCCTAGTGTGTGTGTGTGTCTGTGTGTGCGCGCGTGCGTGCATGCGTGCGTGCGTGTGCTTTTTTAAGAGAGGGAAAATGCTTTATGCACCGTAGGTTGCATTTGCAACCCGTGTGTTGGACTCGCGCACTTGCTGTATCAACTAAAACCATGGACCTCTTTCTCACTGACCTATTGTACTCCCTCGGGACCGCCGCCAATCATTACTTCGCGAGAGTGATCACAGCCGTAGCTCTTCCTCTGATGATGCCGACTGGCTTTCTTCCTCTTTTTTCAAGCATGAGCGGCTATCGTCACTGTCTCACTTCTCTTATTTTCTTCTTGGCGCGGTTTTTTCAGCACCGCCGTAGCGAAACTACTAATCGCTGCCCAGTTCTCTTCTGTTTTCATAATTAGTCCCACCAAGGTCTCGGGAGTTAGTTCTTCCACCAGTACCTCCTCCAGCTCCTCTCTTTCTTCTTGGTATCGTGGGCACTGGAAAAATGCGTGTTCAGCATCCTCTGGTACTCCACATTCACTTGAATAGTCCGCAGACTCATCGTGACCAAACCTATGCAGGTATGCTCTGAAGCAGCCGTGGCCTGATAGCATTTGCGTCAGGTAGTAGTTGACCTCCCCGTGTTCGCGGTTCAGCCAACCATTTATCTGGGGAATTAGGCGGTAAGTCCATCTCCCTTTCACGGATGCATCCCACTTCTGCTGCCAGCATTGTACGCTGCTTTTCCCGATTTCGACTATGTGCTCAGCTTGGAGTCCTCTCGGTGACCTCCTCTGGTGGTATAGGGATCTTCTGTCTTCGCCCAGGACCTCTTTAGGTGGCATTCCCACGAGTACGCACACTGCATCTTCCGATACTGTGCGGAACGCACAGGAAACCCTTAAGGCGCTGAGCCGGTAGAACGCTGCCGTCTTTCGTCAGTACTCCCCGGTAGTCAATGCATTGCCCCAAATGGCAATACCATAGGTCAGGACCGAAGTGACCACTGATGCCAGTAGCTTCCTCCTCGCCTGCCTCGGCTCGCCTATGTTTGGCATCAGTCGCGCTAACGCCGCTCGAACCTTTTCCGCCTTGCCAACGACGTACTCTACATGCTCCTTGAAGCTGAGTCGTGCGTCGATCATCAGACCCAGGTATTTTATACTGGGTCGCGACGTCGAAGATCAAGAACCGATCCGTTTATACCGGTCGCTCGTAACATACGGGCTTGTTTTTCAGCTTCCACATGCCAACCTCCATTACGCAGACATGCTCGCAGCCTTTCCTCTAAATTGTTCCGAACTCTGGCAAAGAGTTGTGGGTTTCGTTTCAACTGGGCTATTCCATAATCTATCCGGCGTCTCAGATCCACTGGCGTTCTGATCGCTTTGTCAGATCTATAAACGATGGCTCTTAGCGCACCCCACAAGAAAAAATCCAAAGGATTAAGGTCTGGAGAACGTGGTGACCATAAATGTGGCGCAGGCCGAAGGCCTCTCCATCGCGTTCCAAAGGCTTCGTGAGGAAAAGCACGAACTTGCCGACCAAAATGTGGTGGGGCGCCATGGTGCATAAAGAAACGGCCTTGGTGATTCTGCCGCAGAATATTTTCTCGTAAGCGATGGATTAAATGGCGCTGCAGAAAAACCAGATAATTTCGACTATTCAACCGCGACGGAAGATAGACCTGACCAATGATGTCATCAACGATACCTGCCCAAACATTAACGCTGAATCGACCGAGGTGGACTAGTTGCATCATTGCATGAGGGTTCCTGTCAGCCCAGATGCGAATATTTGGCCTATTCACAATGCCGGTGCTCGAGCAGCTCGCCTCGTCTGTGAACAGGATGTGCTCAAGAAATCGAGGGTCTCTTTGCAATTTCCGAAGCATCCAGCGGCAAAAAATCCAACGAACTTGGCTGTCCCCAGGGTGCGGTGCTTGGACATATTGCACACGAAACGGTCGCAGGCCCTTCCCGCGAATTATGCGACCAACTGTCATATGCGCTACACCAACGCGAGCGGCTATTCGGCGTGAGCCCATGACGGGAAAGGCCCGTGCAAGAGCAATAACACGCTCCTCGATCCTCCAATGGACTCGAGGACGTCCTGCTTTCCGATGTCCAGCGCCTTGGATGGCAAACCTTTCCTGGTCATTGAAGCGCTTATCAAGACGTTGAAATGCACGCCGATCTAGAATTGCACCAGGCCATCGCCGTCCCCCATGGGCACGCTGTAGCAGCCACTCTCCATAAATTTCGCGAGGTCGAACATAATTTCCAAAAGCCTGATCACTAGCGCGAATTATAAGGCGGTCTTGTCCATCTCACAAACGACCACGATGGTGACGCCGGTAACGATCCATGGTCACACACAAAACGACCAAGATAACACGACCAGACGATCAAACAACAAGGCAGCTAAACACGGTCAGACAGTAACAGACGATAATACCAAGAGACACGACCAGACAGTTAAATAACCAAGACAGTCAGACACGATCGGACAGAGAGACAGAGACACGAATAAGCAGTCAGACACAATGCAATATAGGGACACGACAAAACCATTCGAATCCCCTGGCTGAGTGATGGAGGGCTTTATTTTGGTGCTTAACTCGCTATTGTTGTGTTTCTCCTATCCACGATCCGGGAAACACATATTTCCGAATTTTTACTATTTTATTTTTTATTTTCTAGGTGACGGGCTCATTTGCGACCTATAGTTCATTTCTAACTTTTGTTCCTCTTGTTTAGTAGAATTTTTCAAGCCAATAAAAAATGTTGACCTTGAGTTTTGGGGCCAAGGTCGATTTTGCTGGTCCATGTTGGGGGGTGATCTTCGCCGAACGTGACTCGGAGAATTACCTGGCGGAGTGGTGACGCATAATGTTTATACACCCTGTGCAACTTTCACCTGTAAGTCCCGATCGTAAGATTAAATTTCAAACGGATGCTTTGTATCAAGGGATTAGTGGGGTCCTATATCAGTACTAAGTACGATCAATCAGCACTAAAAACATTGGTTAACCGATGCCTAAATTGAGCAGAAAAAAAATGATGGCACCAAAGAGAAGGAATCAATGGCTATAGTTTATTCAGTGGAGAAAAATCGTCGTTATTTGATTGGTCATAAGTTCTAAATAATAATCGACCACGAGGGATTAACGTTTCTCAATACAACAGTGTTTCATACACCCAGACTCAAAAGATTGTGCTTAATTCTACAACAACACGATTATGAGATAATTCTACAACAATACAAGGGATTAACGTTTCTCAATACAACAGTGTTTCATACATCCAGACTCAAAAGATGGTGCTTAATTCTACATCAATACGATTATGAGGTTACCTATCGTGTACCTCATCTTTAGTAGTGACATTACCGCAGAACGTCGATGGGGCGGGGGAAGTAAATGTAGTCGCCATTTTTATGGGGATTGAAAACCAGTCAATGGCGGGGGGAATTAAGGAGGATTTCAATAGATTGACCGATTTGCAGAGTGTGACATCCGGAGGGGATGCAAGCATAATATGTTTTTTTCCCTCTTTGTTGCGTACGCGCAGTGCAATAGCACGGTATGGGAGTAAAAAGGGGTAGTGTGTGGGAAAAGATAAAATTAAGGAATTGATCTTGGGATTATGGAATAATTCGACACTGGTGTAATCTTGACTCTTGGTTTATTACTAATTAGCGGTCAGATGAAAGAAATTAACTGATGAAGACAAGAATAATACAGATGATACAAAAATAGAGAAGGATTATACAGTTAGCTTACATCCGTTGGTTGTGTGTGCGCTCGCTCGTAAAAGTATCGGTTGACGCTCGTAAGACGAAGGGCCCGGGCCGGTACCCTGATGCGCTCGCTGGTCGAAGGGTTTCCGAAGTTTATCTCAATATCGTCATCAGACTATTCTTGAGTGGTTGTGGTATCGGTAGATACAATCTTTGAATTCGAGTATTATGTAGACTATAGAAAAGGAATGTATGTGTGTATCATTATTGCATCTATGATCTTTGTATGAGAATGTTTTTGGTTATTGTATATCCAGATCTTTGTGCAAGGAAGTTTTTCTTTGTTATCCGTTTTTATTTATAATTAAAAATCTGTATTTATATTTTTTTATTTTGCTATGTAATGTATGTGTGCGTGTTTTCTCCTTTACGTTTTTCTCAAGCATAGATGCTTATTCACTTATTTTACCCTATCTCTTACTTGACAAGGCTGAAAGAAGGATGATAAGAAAGAAACTTATTAGCATGATCAGAATTATTGTAAGTCTCCTCGTGCGAATTGAAGGTAAGAAACGCGGTTTGGAGGATTGGGTGTTTTCTGGATGATCGCAGATGACAGGGTCATGTGTTGCAGCGTTGATATTGGCCCTCTGGATCAGCTGGAGGGGCCGACACGAGTTGATGAAGTTCTTGACCAGTCACTACATCCGTTGAGGTTTTCTTTTTGGGCTGTTTAGCCAGGTGCATCAGGAGGTACGTAACCAAGTCCCATACTGCACCGACGAGATAACTTGACTAGCCGGTCCACATGGTGTAGGCTGTATGCATGGACCGCCATATCTACGAGGACCCTGATCGCTCGCATGACGAGTGAGGTTTGGGTGAAACCAGCGCTTGCTATACCGAACCGAGTGAATTTTTCCAGGTGTGATTCCAGGTGGAGTTTGCTCGGTATTATAGATTGTTGATATTTAGGAGATTCAACAACATGCCCTTCGGATTGGTAGTGTTTTGACCACTGATGCCCCGTGCCATATTGTTTGCGATACCGGGTTTCTCCACGGGAAACATTACGCGTTCTCGTACGTTGTCGATATCTTCTGTGGAATAGATCGCATATGATGGTGGTGATCCTGGGTTGGTATATCACAGAGTAGACTTCGTCGTCGATTTCGTGATTGCAGGTGGTGTGGCTTCGACCGAAACAGGGATGAACTTGTTCCAGGTGTCTCCGAAGAGGTAATAGGGGGGAAGGAAGGAATGGCAGGTTGTTTCAGTTTTTTTGGGTAATATATGCGTTCGATGAATAAGGAGATATATTTCGCTCCCACGAGTGACAGGCAGTTGATCGTAAAACTCTTTTATCCTGATCAAATTTTCTTGTATTCTTATACATTAAATAACGTGTACTCTTTCGCCAGAAAGTACTGCCATATAACTCGGTTTCTTTGCTAAATTGAGTACAATTTGTCCGAGGCTTGAATCGCTGACGACAAATTATTTTGGAACATTCGGCGCTCTTTTTTTTACCGTTGCGTAAGAATATCGTAATATAATGATTTGCTAATATGATATAATTACCACGAATATGAATTTCACATGTATGTAGGCAATTATATCTAGGTACGCCACTGGAAGTCTTTCTTGAATTGCGAAACAGTTAGTTCGGCGAGTTTTGGATATACACAAGTTCGAATGTTCGGTACTGTGGATACTACTGTAATTATAACTGTAATTAAAGATTTGATCTGTTTCTCTGTGTTTGAGAGGGACCCGGAAGATCTGGTGTAGGTGGAAACCGAAAAGGCGCCAAGTTCGCGTTGTACGAAAAAATAATTTAAAAGTATATTAGCAATATATAATACAAAGATACAGTATATGTGGAGAAAGTTAGCCCGGTAAACGATGAGGAAAGCCCGTATTGAAGACGCGGGTGAGACCTTACCCGAACGAGTCACGCAGTAATATCGCCCGAATTACGCGTTTGTAACTACGTCCCGAGTTCTGTACGTTCAGAGGACCTATGGCCCCAAAATATACAATGAGGAATTTCCCGTATACTGATCAACCCGTGAGACGACGCGTGTGGTCTGTGAGATCGATGAGGAAAGAATGAGAGTGAGTGAGGGAAAAGTCGCGCGAACAATAAGAGGAAATGCCCCGAAAAGTGGCGCCATCGACGACAACCACGCGGGGATCCCGGCATGACGCGCTCGTCTAATACCCGCAGAAAATTATGAACAATTCGGGAATTACGAATAGATCGTAATTCCTGAACATTCCGCCCGCCATCGGCAGCAGTGCTGTCGATTTATTGAGACCCCGATGAGATTGGAAGGAGCGACAATTTGGCAATAGGCCGCTTGAGCGTGGAGGTGGCAGTCTTGATAGTGATTACCCGTGTGAGCCCGTCCTGTCCTGGATGCAGTTCCACGACCCATACCAAAGGCCATTTCGTAGGTGAAGTCCTCTCGTCGGTCAACAGAACCAAAGATCAGACCCGAATCTCGTGAGAAGGATGATGCCATTTTGAGATGGCTTGTTGCCAATGAAGGTAGCCTGTTGACCAGCGATCCCAAAAGTATTGCAACCGCTGTTGTATGAGCTGCCACCTGAAGAGCCGAGCAGGATTAATTTCCGGTAGCGATGGCTCCGGAACGGCGGTGAGCGCTTCCCCGATGAGGAAATGTTCCGGTGTAAGCGCGGAGAGATCCGCTGGATTTTCCGTGAGAGGTTCCAATGGACGAGAATTGAGAACGGCCTCAATTTGTATAAGAAGAGTCGTAAATTCCTTATACGTGAGAGCCGTCTCCCCGATCGTCCTCCGAAGATGATATTTGACCGATTTGACGGCAGCTTCCCATTTCCCGCCCATGTGAGGAGCTCCCCGAGGGTTAAACACCCAATGCGTGCCGTCATTGGCCAATATCTGAGCAGTTGTTTCAGATTCCCGAGTCCCGCTGATGAAGAGTCTGCGCAGTTGTGCGTCGGCTCCTTGAAAGTTCGTTCCGTTGTCACTGTATAAAGTGTGACAGATGCCCAGTCTTCCAGTGAATCGTCGAAACACTGCGATGAACGCCTCGGAAGTCAAGTCTGAAACAACCTCGAGATGGATCGCTGAGGTTGAGAAGCATACGAATATGCACAGCCAGCCTTTGTGAGATCGAGAGCCTCGCCCTCGTTCGAGTTTGAGAGAGACTGGCCCGGCATAATCTACTTCCGTGTAGAGAAATGCCCGTGAAGGTGTAGCCCGAGTGAGAGGCAACTGTCCCATCAGTTGCTGAGCTTGAATCCCTCTTTGACGCGCGCATTTTACGCATCTCAAGATGAATGAGTGTACTGGTGCCCGCCCGCCGATGATCCAGTAGTGAGTGCGCAGGTATGCCAATGTAATCTGAGCCCCACCGTGAAACGTCCGATGATGAGCATCTGCGATGAGAAGTCGTGTGAGAGCCGAATCCCGAGGTAGAATGATGGCGTGTTTACTCTCAGGTTGTGAGTGCTTTAACCGCCCTCCTACTTTCAGAACCCCGTGTGAGTCTATAAATCCCGTCAATTGCGTGAGAGAATGCGATTTTGAAAGTGCCTGTCCCGATAAGAGAAGTGTGAGCTCCAATGAGAAGTGTGTCCCCTGTGTGTCTTATGTGGCCCAAAAAAGCCGTGCATGTTCCAGGTCGCCTGGGGAGATTTGTGAGCCCAGTCTCCCTTTATCATCGAAGTGTCGTAAATACTTTGAAGCAGAGTGAGGTGATTCTCAACAGCCGAGTGAGAGATGAGTATCGATGGATGAGATTCCATAAGGCCGGTGAAGTTGAGCCTGCTGAGACAGTGAGCATAAGGCCTGGTCGCTCTTCAAGCGCCGCTGTGAGATCCGCGCCGGTGATGTGAGAAGGCCAATGGGAGGGAGATTTTGTTAACCAGTGAGGCCCGTCCCACCCAAGTGTATGTCCCGCAGGATTTTCCCGGCCCGGGATGAATTTCCATTGTCCACTAGGAAGGAGCTCTTGAGCCGGTGAGACCCAATTCCGAACGAAATCTTTCCATCGAGATGGATGACTCGTTTCCCAAGTGAGTGTGACGGTGGAATCCGTCCACAGAAAATCCTGTGAATCAGTGAGCTTGAGAGTATCCTGCACATAGCGTACTAGCTTTTCCAGGAGAAGAGCCGCTGAGAGTTCCAGACGTGGAATCGTAAGAAGTTTGATAGGCGCAACCTCAATTTTTGCGCAAACCATCGTAACCCGTGTTGCTGATTCTGGTCCCGACACCCGAACGTGAACAACTGCTCCCATTGCGAGTTGCGAAGCGTCAGAAAACCCGTGTATCTGCACGGATGACGAAGGAGTGAGATGAATCCATCTCGGAACCGAAATGTTTCCGTGATCCGCTAATTCCCGACGAAACGTAAGCCAAGAGTCGTGGACTCGAGATGAAACGTTTCCGTGAGTCGTGAAACGTGAATTTCACGTTTCATCTCGAGTCGTGGACTCGAGATGAAACGTGAAATTCCAACCAAGTTTCTCCAGCCACAGATTTTGCACGAGTATTTTCGCCCGAATCACAACTGGTGCGAGAAATCCCAAGGGATCATAGAGCTGGGCAATCTCAGATAGAATAGCTCGCTTTGTGATCTTGTTCCCGGTTGAGAGTGGAAGTGTTGTGAATTTACACACGTCCGTGGCTGGAATCTATGTAAGTCCGATTACCTTTATCTCGCAATCCTTAAACGACTCGACCCCGATTGAGGTGAGAAGCTTTGGATGATTGATTTGCCAGTTGGCGAGTGGAAAGCCGCCCGCCGTACAAATCCCGGTGAGTTGATGTGCCTGTGTGATGAGATCCGAACTCTGATCAGTTCCCCCGTATCGCCCCATTGTAAAGGGAGCTACCGCTTCGGGATACTTGTCGCCCTCGTCCTCCACCAACTGCAACAGAACGCGAACGGTGAGAAACGGAGCTGGCCTTGTTCCGTATGTGACCGTTGTGAGGCGGTAAGCAATTATGTTCCCGTGTTGATCGACCCGCAATATCCGCTGTAGATCCCAAACGTCCCGATGAACCTGAATTTGACGAAACATCTTCGTAATATCAGTTTCAAAGATTTATCGACGTCGTCGTACCCATAATAGAACGTCTGAAATGTCCCGTTGCAATTTCGCACCCGTGTGCAAAATGTCGTTGAGCGATACTCCCGATCTCGTAGCGCTTGGACCGTTAAAAACAACCCTCAATTTCGTTGTAGTGGTCGATTCTTTGGCAGTATTACGATATCTGTGGCCCCTAATTCTGACCACGCAGTCTTCATATTTGACCCAAAATACGACTTTTTTCAAGAGTGGTAAGAATCGAAATTCGACCCTTAAGGGGGTGAAACGGAGGTTTCAAAGTTTATATGAGACAACATATTTTTTGTTCAGATTTTCTCGAAACTCGGTATAAATACACTCCAATACAAATAATTACACATGTATTTGTTTGGTATATTTATGCCAACTGAAACAAACACAGTAAAGGGGCTAAAAAAGTACTACTTGACTGTCTACACGCACCAAACACAGAGGAAAACATCTAGTGTTCTATATCAACTCAATTTAGTAAGTTTCAAGTAAATCTGGTAAAAAAATATGTTTTCTCTTATCAACGTTAACACTCCCGTTTAACCCCCTTAAAGGTTAAACTTCATAAATTGTTGAAATACGTGTTTAATTATTTGTATTTTAGTGTATTTATGCCAAGTTTCAAGTAAATCTGACAAAAAAATATGTTGTCTCATACAAACTTTTACCCTCCCGTTTAACTCTCTTAAGGGTCCACTTTTAGGAAATGCAGAAATACGTGTTCAATTATTTGTATTGTAGAGTATTTACACCAAGTTTCAAGCAAATCTGTCAAAAAAAATATGATGTCCCATACAAACTTTAAAACCCCTGTATCAACCCCTTAAGGATCGAATTTCGATTTTTACCACTCCTCAAAAAAGTCTTATTGTGGGTCACATATGATGGCTGCGTGGTCAGAATTAGGGGCCACACATACCGTAATATCCCCATGTTTAACAACGTTCCAAGCTCCCGTTTATCCCGTTACAAATCGTGTTCCAATGAACTACCTAACTCTTTTAAAATTACTTGTTTTCTAGAATGTTTACGCCGAATTTTAAAGAAATCTACCCAAAAAATACTCCGCCTCATTAAAAATTTAAAACCTCTATTTCACCCCCTTAAAAGCCGAATTTCCATTTTTTGTATTCTTGAAAAAAGTCTTATTTTGGGCCAAATATAAAGACTGTATGGCCAAAACTTGGGGCCACAGATATCGTAATATCCCCGATTCTTTTAACACCCCGTGGTGAGGAAGGCAATAAACCCGTGAGTTATGAGAAAGCGCACGTGAAGCCCGTTTCATGTGAGACTGTTCATCATATCCTTGCAAAAACTCTGAATATAGTTTCTGATATGAGGTGTCCCGTGATAGTCGTCGTAATAGCCTTTGCAGGCCCTGGGCTGCCCTAACCCATGAGTCCCCGAGTTGACTCGTAGACGACATTATCGGCAATCGAACGATATACCGTCCCGTCCAATCCCACAAGTGAGTCCGCTGAAAATTAGACTCACATTGCTGCTTTTCAGGCGTAAATTGAAGAGCAGGTAGACTGGGAGCCTCTTCCTGTTCCCAAAATCGTGTAAGAAGATCCTGAACTTCCTCGAAGTTGTGATATACCGAAACGTGCTGAGACAATCCCGAACGTGAAGCCCGATTGGCGATTGGGCCAAGAACGAACCACCCGAATATCGAATACTGCGCCATAGGAGTCCCGTCTGCTCCTTTTCGAATTTCTGGACGAAAAAATTGAGAATATGAGTCTGCTCCCAAAATGAAATCAATCGCCCGTGGTGAGAGAAAATCTGGGTCTGCTAATTGCAGCCCGTCCAAATGAGACCAATGTAATCCGGATGTTGAGAAGGAAGGAAGGATAGTACCAATGTAATCCGGATGTTGAGAAGGAATAGGAAGGATAGGAAAATGAACGCTTGAATATTTATTTCATGATTTGAGTTTACTGAAGGTAAAGTGCAGGCGACTGCGCCTCGGGTCAACCCCAAATGAGTCCCGCTGATCCCAATGATAGGAATGGCCGCGTTATCCCGGCGAAGCTTGAGTTGTCTCGCCAACTTCTTCGAAACAAAGGTGAGCTCCGATCCGTTGTCGATTAGCATTCGTACCCGGTAAGTCGCCCCGAATGCTAATTCGAGATCTGCCAAGCCCGTGGCGAGCAGAGTTGAAAACCCCGGAAGCGTTGATGAGCTAGCACCGAGGCTAGAAGCCGAGGGTCGAGTAGCTCCCGTTGTGCTCGACGTTCCTGCAGAGGACGACTGTGTGTTGCGTTGAGCCGCACCCGTGGCTCCTTGGTCCCCAGATATCGACTACCCGGTGTGTATCATCGTGTGATGCTTGCGATCATACTCCTTGCATCTGGTCGTCCCCTGGCACGCCGCTACGCTGTGCTTCCCCAGGCAATTGAAACACAAGCGCTGACGGGTGACTTCTTCCTGTCTTGCCTCGTTTGAGAGCTGCCGAAAGCTCGGGCACGCCACGATGAAGTGAGCATCCTTGCAGTGTGCTCATGCATACCCGGATGATGATGTGGATGCACCCGATGAAGCCGGTCCCGATGTAGAAGGCTGCGAAATGGATAGCCCCGATGAGACTGCGTGTACCCGTGAGGCGTAAGTTCCCGATGATAAGTCCTTGCCTGTTGACTTATTCTGAGAACGTGAAGACTCTACGTTCTCGAGAGCTCGAGCTCGATTGGTTAAAAGATCCCGGAGATCCGAAAACGAGGGAGGCTCGGCCGATCGTCCCGCCTTAAGGTTCAAGTGCGTTGTACGCCGCCTTCAGGGAGTGTAACAGTCCATGGAGCTCCTTTGCTGAGCGTGGTGAGACTGTTTCCGTGCCCAGTGAGGCGTCCAGATGGGCCGAGACCAGTGCGCGTTTGTTGCTGTAACGCTAGAGGAGCGTGTTCCATGCCGTGTCGAGTGCGGCCCCGGTGATTGGCAAGGTCGAAATGAGCTTTGATGCTTCTCCCGTAACCGCGGTGAGAAGATAATGCATCCTCTCAACATCCGTTATTTCGGAGTTCTCCCGAACGAGTGGTGTAAACATGTCCCGAAACGGGACCCATGGCGAGTATTCTCCCGAAAACCTTGGTAGCGAGATCTTCGGAATCGGAGTTCGAAATTCCGATGAGGCCGATGTGCCCGGTTGAGTTGATCCCGATGCCGCTGCGGAGGTTGCGTTGAGGGTCGCCGGAAGTTTCGCCAACCGTTGGCAAACCTCCATACGGACAGTGTAGGCCCGCGTATATTGGTCTGCCTCCATGTATGCCTGGACCAGCGGCTCGTCCGGAAATTGCTCAGAGAGCGCGTTGTGGACAGAGGCAAACGTTTCTCAGACGGCCAAGGCTGACTATCTGGTCTCCTCGACCTCCTCCAATGAAAGAGGTTCTGATGGCCCCCGAGTGAGGCTCCCGAGTAGGTCCCGCAGTATTGCGACCCTAGTTTCCTGCGTAGTCACCTTGAGACGTGCAGATCCCGCGTTTCGTCCCTTCACGCCATCCCGCGTTGATGAGGTTGTATCCCGACCGGCAGGAGACCGATTTCGAGAGGTACTGCGTGAGGCCGCAGGAGATGTCTCTCGTTTCGGCTCAGTCACCGTTGCTTCCCGTTTCGGCGGCGCGGCTGCACTTGCCGAAGGTTCCGGGACCACGAGGTTATCCCGTTCGACCACGTGATCCGCAGCAACGGCGTATTCCTCGCTTTCCGACATCTTGTCCTCGAATTACCCGAAGGCAATCCAACCTGGATACTGAACGCGACACTTACGCGTTCCCGTCACTGAGAAAAGACGAAACACCCGCGAAAGTAGTCCTGAGAACCTGTCCGAAATCTCCGAAGCACTACTGATGGGTAACGCCCGAAAAATCTCGAGATCGATCAGTTGATATAATGTTCAAAAACTCCCGTACCCACTCGATGTGTAAAACCCGAAAATGATCGGAAATGATTCTTTGAAACAAGAACTGTCAAAAATTTCCCGAGACCCGATCGGTGAGTGATAAAAAAAACTCCGATGAGCTGAACGCGTGCGAAAGTTCGACTTCTTGTGAGGTATAATTCCCGAAAAAGTCCGGAATCACTGCACAAACCCGAAAGTGACCGAAAATGTCCGAAATCACTGCGCAAACCCGAACGTGACCGAAAATGTCCGAAATTACTGTGCAAACCGGAACGTGACCGAAAATGTCCGAATCACTGCGCAAACCCGAAGGTGACTGACAATGTCCAAATGTCACTATGCGAACCCGAAAATGACCGAAAATGTCCAGTCACTACGCGAACCCGAAAGTGACCGAAAATGTCCAGTCACTGCGTGGACACGAAAATGACCGAAAAATGTCCACACAAACTCGCAATTCACAAGCCAAGTGCACTCGTAACGCCCGAATGTCAATTATGCGACACTGAAACTGACCCGAGAGATTTCTTGAGAAAAACTCACCAAATGTTCGATAAAGCAGCTTTGCGTATCGTGCGAGCGCCCGTGGCCTGTTGCGTCCAAACGTCCCATGAGTGGCCAGGACGAGAACCCGAGCACGTGTCTCGTGAGCGTAGCACATCTCTTAGAAATATGTACCGAAAATTGTGACGCGTATGATTGTCGATGAGAGGATCCCAAGCGTTGCGCGTACAATTTCACTTGTGAGTCTGTCAAGTGTATCTGAAAGAGAACGCACGATCCACACTGTACGAAGCCCGCGAGACACTGACCGATAGCCAATGAGAGCACTTTCTCTGAGAAGGAGAGAGCGCGCACTATCGACGCGTGATATACCCGAGAGACGCTGCGTATGGCGGAATGAGAGTGAGAGAGCGCGCACTAGACGCGTCTTTGATGTTCGCTATTTCGGTGTTCGCTATTTTGGACCATCGCTCGTTTGCCTATCAAAGATCTACACATTGTACCTAGATTGTGCTCGTTTGCCGATCTAAAATCTACACATTCTACCGTACATTGTTTGAATCTGTATTTGTATGACTCAAACTGCAGACAATCTGAATACACGTTCTCGAATAAATAGCTCTCGAAAAAATAATCCTGTGGTGTAATAGTTATTCGATTTCGTCTTCGGCCGAAGGATAACATTTTGAATAATTTGTAGTTCGTTTTTTCAAGTTTATAATTCTGTCGTTTCGAAATCTTTGTCCTTCTACATTTGGCCTTACAAGGTTTTGACCCCCACCCCAATGTGAAATGTGTTGAAAAAATGCCGATACACACTTATCCAATGTGAAATGTGTTTTGATAAAAACGCCGATCGAGAAAGGCTCAAAGTTCTCTTTGAGCTTTTCTCGATCGTTTCGGCACTATTCTTTAACAATTTGTAGGAAATTCAGAGTGTTGAAATTACTCAACCGTTGATTGATTATCGAAGTCACACCTGTATGCAATTGGAGGCTCTTCAAGCAGCACTTTCGTAAGTCATCTTGAATTGTCGAATTGCGTAGTCAGGAGCATTTCAAGCTGCTCTTCGATCGATCTTGAGTTGCGCTTTTGGGAACTATATTCTCGAAAGCGTGCCGTTTTCAAGACGAGACTCTTCGAGCTGACGGGGGGTGGAGTTGATTGTCTTTCCGTGGTGCCCTCCGAGAATGAGTGTACTTAATTTATTATGAGATTGAATAAACTGTAGTTGCAGTTATGCAGTATTTGATTAGTGCACTCGGCTAAACAATCAACAAAGCATTTTTTAAATAAATAGATGTTCGATAAGTTAGAAAAAAGTGCCGAAGCGATCGAGAAAGAGAAAATTTGAGACAGAAAACTTTCAGTCTTTCTCGAACGTTTCGGCTTTTTTTTAACACATTTCACATTGGAGAAGTGTCGATACCTAAGGCAGCTTTGCGGTCACAAGAGCCTCGCGGCTAAGGTAACAGCGTCCGGGCTCTGAGAACGGACGACGCGGTTTCGATCCCCGGCAGCAACATCTTAAAATATATTAAATATAACACATAATGCCTGGGCAGGCGAGAGTATCTAAAGCGAGAGGAAGTTCGAAATTTTGTAAATATAAAATGTAGAAAAAAAATAGATAAAATGTCGATTCAATGGGGATCGAACCCGAACCGCAAGCATCGTTAATCCGTCATGCTGCCAACTCAGCCACGACGCTCATTGAGGATAGAGAAAGATTTATGATACACGCTTATCCATAATGTTTACTGATAAAAAAAACGCCGAAACGACCGCGGCAAAGGCTCAAGATTTCTATTTGAACCTTCCACGGTCGTTACGGCGTTTTATTTTTCAACGCGTTTCGTCGTTAATTTTCTTTAACCCGCATTCTCGGCATAAACAGGCAACCGAGAGAAAACAATGATCTTGATACATGTTTTCTACTTTGAAATTCATTTAATGCATAATCTTTTCGAATTTCGATATGCCCACCGAGAGATAGGAGATCGCACGAAGGCAATGACCGGCCGCAATAACATTGTTGGCCTTCGTATTTCGGAAGGAGCTCGCACCTGAGACGACCTATCCGTCTCAATATACGTGGGTCATTTGATAAGCACCTAGCCTACAAATGAAAACACCAAAATTTTGCTAAAAATAAAATTTATTTTTCAATGTAGTCTCCTTTTAGTTGAATACACTTGGCCCAGCGGTGTTCCAATTTTTTTAACCCCGTTGAAAAAAATGTTATCTCTTGGTTTGCAAAATAGGTCTCCGTGGCGGCGATTATTTCGTTTTTGGAGTGGAATTTCTTCCCGGCGAGTGAATTTTTTAGATTCGAAAACAAAAAAAAGTCTCACGGAGCCAAATCTGGAGAATACGGTGGATGGGGCAGCAGTTCATAGCGTAATTCGACCAATTTAGCCGTGGCGAGCGCGGAGGTGTGAGCCGGTGCATTATCATGGTGGAAAAGCACTTTCTTTCTCGACAAATGGGGCCGTTTTTCTTTTAACACGGCGTTAAATCGGCTCAATAGTTCGGCGTAGTACTGTCCCGTGACCGTCTTGCCCTTCTCCAGGTAGTCAATAAAAATCACACCTTGAGAATCCCAGAAAACAGTGGCCATCACCTTTCCCGCCGACGGGACCGTCTTCGCCTTCTTTGGAGCAGGTTCACCGGGTAAGGTCCACTGTTTTGACTGCTCCTTGGTCTCTGGAGTATACCAGTGAATCCATGTTTCGTCGACGGTCACGTAACGACGCAAAAACTCTTTTGGATTGCGATTAAACAGCTCCAAACACTGCTCTGAAGTGGTCACACGAATGCGCTTGTTGTCTGCAGTCAGCAAACGCGGCACCCACCTTGCCGACAGCTTCCTCATGCCCAAAGTCTCATGTAGGATATGCCACACGCGTTCTTCTGAGATGCCTACTATCACAGCTATCTCGTGCACCTTTAATCGGCGGTCTGACAAAACGATATCGTGTATTTTTGTCACGTTCTCCTCCGTAGTGGCTGTTTTTGGAGCACCTGGGCGTGGATAATCAAAAACCGACGTACGACCACGTTGAAACTCGTTATACCAAAATTTAACGGTCGCCATCGAAGGAGAAGCATCCCCATACACTGCATTCAAGCGTTCTTTAATTTCACTGCGCGATTTCCCTTCCAAAAACAAGAATCGAATCACCGACCGATATTGTTCTGTCTCCATTCTTTCAAAAATCAACGGACACACTTGCTTTCACACGCTCTCAAAAGAGAACTACAAGTCTGATCCGGCTGAAATTTTGTCAGTAGCCGTCTACAAGACGGTACTACACTATAGTGTAATTCTCTTGCAATAGTGGCACCATCTAGCGGTGAGGCTAGGTCCTTGTCAAATGACCCACGTATATCGAGCTCGATCGGACGGAAAACCCCGCTCCGTTCCACAGTGGGATGGAAACCCAAATTGACGGCCAAAAGTCTGACAAGTTTTCAATTCGTGAGAAAGTTTGTACTTGGGGGTTTTAGGGGTCGCTGATTACAAATCTGAAGTGAAAATTTCTAAAAACAAAATGGCGGATTCAGTACGGCAAAAATAATGAAAAACGAATTGAATCGCGGTGAAAGTCTGTACTCGGGGGTTTATGGGGTTGCTGATTACGAATCTGAAGTCAAAATTTCGAAAAACAAAATGGCGGATCCAGTACGGCAAAAAATGTAATGAAAAACGAATTGAATCGAGGTGAAAGTCTGTACCCGAGAATTTTTGGGGTTGCTGATTACGAATCTGAAGTCAACATTTCGAAAAACAAAATGGCGGATCCAGTACGGCAAAAAATTTAAAGAGAAATGAATTGAATCAAGGCAAAAATCTGTACCCGGGGGTTATTGGGGTTGCTGATAACGAATCTGAAGTCAAAATTTGGGAATACAAAATGGCGGATTCAATATGTACGACTTGTGTAGAAAAGGCGTTATATTTATGTCACATTGCAAAGGTTTTCCTTAAAATTGAGTTGATACAAAGTATTGAGATAAAAATAACGTATACAAAGTGTAGAAATTAGCATTATATTTCTTAATAAATATGTATTCGCTTATAAAAACAAGTAAATGACGGAGAAAAATCCACATTCTGAATAACTGGTCAGTCATCGTGATACATTCGATTACATACAACTTTATTCATCGTCACCAGAACAATCTGATTCACAGTCAGTGAATTCAACTGACGACGCATCGCCCGAGCTCCCCGCATTTGTTGAGGCGCTTGACGCAGTTAATAACTGAATTGCTTCTGGTAGCAACGATTTCATTTTCTTACCAGGTAATTTGCGCAGGCTAGAAATGTATGGATCAGACGTTAATAGTAGGCGTGAAAAAACGTCTACCATGGTTTTTGTTTGGGAAAATTTTCGTGAAAAATCTGATCCATTCTTTTTTATGTCTTTATTGGTAGACTCTAGGGCGTCTTCAGACATTTGTCCAATTGGTAATATTGCAGACTTTATAATCGCTGTGCTATGAATCAAAATTGCATGCATTGAAGTCGGCATATAAAACCACGAATACAACTTCACGTAGTCGCGAGCTGTTTACGGCAAAATCTTGAAATCTGATTATATCAATCTCATGGACACTCCAAAGTGTTTGCAATATAACGTGAAATCGTTTCATTTGATCTTCATTTACCCCTGTAATCGAAGCAGAAGTGGTTGAATCTTCAAAAAACCGTCGAGCAGTATTCCCGTCATTTAAGGTACCAAATCCGGGCTTTCGTTGATCAACTATGAGACCCAATCGTATGCGAAAACCTTTCTGTATACTTGCTTTTCGGTTTTTTACAATTTCTTTATCATTTCCAGTACGCGCTTGCCACTTTTCAATTTCAAGTTTATACCCTACATGCAAACAACATTCGAAGAAGCGAATCCACGCATGCAGAGTCGATAACCCGAACTGTAGAAAATCTTCATTGATTTTTCTTTTCAACATCGCATCGATATCGTTGAATTCGTTTGATGTTACTTGACATAAATAGCAACGTTGAGCAGAAGCATTACTCGTGTTTGCATTTCAAACTTTACCATCTATCATGGTGAATGCAAGTTTGAAAGAAACGGTTATGTCTTTTCCGTCAATGACAGTCTCGTAAGGAACAAGGTTACTTTCCTGATGTTTAATAAACTCCATTTTGCTCACTGTGGCTTCAGTATTTTCATGCAAAAATTGAATTCTAATTGGCCGATAAAAACGGGTAGACGATGGCCTGGAATTTTTTCATACAACAAGGGTATTTTTTGTTTCTTGGTCAACTGACACAACTGCAATGGAACAAGCGACGTAAAGAATATGTTAGCATCAGACTTACTTCCATCAACATCGGTAAATCTTTGTTTATATGCATTTTGGCCAGAATTGCCATCGGAACCCCACTTACAAATTATATTCAAGTTGCGAACACTTTCTTTTAACAAGCTTTTAATAACTTCGTCTTGAATCAACAAGGTTCTCTGAATTGTGTGATCCAGCAAAGACTGAAGTTTCACTTCAGCACTACATTCTGTAACGTTAATGTCTGATTTCGATGGATAACATTAAAGCTCCGCTTGATTTATTACATTATACGACGGAAATAACTTACAGCACTGTTCTCTGGTTGAATTCCGAAGTTTCTGATAGTCAGATTGTTACATATTAAGTTCAACTACAAGCGATAGGGCTTTATCAAGAGTATAAGGAATTTCTGAGATCGATTCCAAAGATGCTCTATACTTTTGAGCTCCTTATGGGCTTCCCAGCGTCACTTCTTGAACAACTTTTTCGGCACCACATCTACCAGCTGCTCGAAGGCTCATTTGAGCCGCATGAGACAGTTCTTTGGTACGTCTAGTTGCACGCAAATCTTCAGTTTTTCTCCGTTTTGAGCGCACACTAGCTTTAGCAAATCCTAAAGAAGGCCGACCCATGCTGCTGGACTGTATTGAAGCTTCTTGGATTGTTTTCAGGGAAACAAACACACTGAGCCATGAGGAAAATTTGTCGAAAAATCTGTCTTCGTGCCTCGAAGCTTGCTTCCACTTTTCATTAAATTAGAACATAATGCGCGTATTGCAAGTTTTGCGTCATCCGACAGAGTAAAAGGTCGTTGTAGTTACTCTGACATGAACTTTTTAATTTCCAGATATGCTGAAGCTGCACCACGATTCAAATTATTTTTCATGAGTGCGAAATATCGTTTCTCGTTAATTCAGGTGCTGCAGGATCATTGTCGGCAGATTCTAAAAAATATAATAAGTATAATACATATGAATAAGTAATTACACCTTACTCTATTTACACCTTACTACTACTAATAATTACGCCTTACTCACTATTACTCATTCCACAATATTATACTATAATATTGTGAAATGCTATGAAAACCATAAAGAAATAAAAAAAATAGTCTTTTTTATCATCGATTTCGATTAGACACTTTAAAATATACATTTTTTTTCAGAGGTTATTTTTCGCTAGGATTTTGGGCCTTTTGGAAGAGGTCTAGCAGAAAGGGACTTGATACAAAATATTTCAATTTTGAAGCGTGAAATCTAAATGCGCTAGAAAAACTGAGGGTAATGATAAAAGAAATCCATTTAAGCCTCACTGCGACCACGTGGGGCACTCTGCCCACAACGTGTGGTACACCGCCGAAGAGATAATTTCAAACCATACAACTTTTATCTGGATCACTTCTCCATATTTTGTGTTTTAATTGTTCGAAATCGAGAAAAATGCATTTTTTATCACAAAACCTTGTACCAATAGCAGTGGCGCAATAATCCGCAATTGTTTTTTTGCTGTTTTCATTAAACAATAGAATAATCTACAACCTCGAATAAGTCCGGCCGCTTTACGACGCTTCACAATTCAACTTTTCTCTGCGTGTTTACAATTTTCAGTAGCAATTCTACGTTAATTTTCGGTAAAATCATTCGTTAACTGATATCACATACATAATTATTACATTTTTTCATTACATGATGATATTCTACTTACTTTCCCCTTTCGAATCCATTTTGAAAATCGTCAATCGATTTATTTTTCTGTAACTGGCACCGTTTTCAAGAGCGCACTGAAAATTAGGCACAGAGTGCGACGCGTCTGGTTTGAGCGAAGGGCACTTTTGAACTGGGACACAATAGCAGGCATAAAGGATCGTCCCCTCTCGAGTCTGGAACTCGACCCTTGGACTTTATCTAACCCACCACTGCAGATCCCCGAAATCGATACTTTATTTTTAGACTTTTGGCCGTCGATTTGGGTTTCCGTCCCACTGTGCGTTCGTCTGTCAAGTAAGCACGATTTGCGAGGGGCGAAGACTTTTCCCCCACCGAGCTACCCATTCGTGTTCACGCTGACTGCGATACCGACTTGAGTGGTGATTACGACTCGCGCGGCTACAAGGGAAACTGCAACCTCGACAGAGGCGATGATCACAAAATGATATTCTCGAACTCGCTGTCGCGATTTAGCGCCATTTCCGCGGCACGCCAAAAAGGGGAGCGTTGTACATCTCCCTACTAATCTCTGCTTCTCTCTGGTTCGATCGCAGCGCTCGAATCAGAGGCCGTGGCGCGCTTTCGCGTGCGCAGCGCGCTTTCCCCTCTCTTCTAGGGAGATCGATCGTGCCGCGCTCGATCGCGGTACGGCGCTGGGGTTCAAGGTGTGCTTCCACCGCTTTTCCTAGCGTCGCTCGTGGCGCGCGGTGCAGTTCGCGCTCTCATGCTACGCGCCTACCCTGACTCCCCCTTCACTGACTCGCCGCTCGGCGAAGTCAGGGAAGATTCTTTTGAAGAGCTAACACCGAAGGAAGCGCTAGAACTAATCCGTGAATTCGATGGTAAATCTCTGGGAGTCGAAACTTTCATTACGTCAATTGAAGATGTAAGACCACAAGTGAGCCGATCAGATTACCTTCGTCGATTAATAATCACAAAAAAAATTATCGGAGACGTGGCAAGAGAAATTCAAGAGTATGAGACAAACACGTACGAACAACTCTATGAATGCTTACGGATCCTCTTCGGAAACTTGCAACCGGTCAGCGTTTGGAGAGAAAATAGATCGCGAAAGTTTCAACAAAGAACTGAAAGTATTTCGAAATTTACGAATAGATTTTTAGAAGTCCAAAATCAACTCCTGTCCGTATTAGCTAATTCAACTCCAGATGAAACACAAAGACGATTCATTGTGGAGTACGAACGCCAACAAGGGCTCGACCAATATCTGTCAGGGTTAAAAAAAGAGATTTCGAGAATATTCGAATGGCAATAGCTTGGGCACAAACGGCAGAAGCCTACGACTCCACAAGAGAGATGATGACGCGCAACATAAAAATCACTAAAAAGAATACAGGTAGCTCAGAAACCCGCAGGCCGCCCCGTCATAAATATTTTGGGACTCCCTCAGCGGCACCGTTCTCTCCGATAATGTGCCGATATTGCAATCGCATGGGTCACTCCGAACGTGACTATCGTAAGAAAGCATACGACTCACGAAACCCCAACAGGAACGTAAAATAACAATCGGGTTTTCATAACGGGCAGTCTCACAATCACCGACCAACGCGAAAAACAGCCAATTATATACCGGAAGGAGAAGCAATCAATACGACACAAGAAAACATCCCCCGAGTCAATGCCATTGGATCCGCTAAACGAGTGGTCAAACTTCCCACACGAATAGCTAACAGAATAGGCTGTTTCCTTCTCGATACCGGATCAGGCATAAATCTCATAAAAATCAACATGTTAACGGAAGGATCGCAGATAAATCGGAACATTAAAACACCGTTCTCCATAGGCAATGAACAACATGAATCCTTATTTGCTGCCAAACAAGATTTTCAAGGAAAGAGTCACATCTTCCACGTCGTTCCGAATGACGTTCCCTTGGAAGAAGACGGATTGATTGGTATTCCATTCATGGAAAAATATCAGACAAATATCGGTATCGGAAGAGAAAATTATTTAATGTTTGATGACAAGCGTTTTGAATTTGAGAAGGTGTCGGTCACGATCCCGCCAAGACGCACCGTAGGATGCAGCCCGGGTCAACGCTATAAGAAGTACGAACTCCGCCGAACGCATCCTAGCGTTAACGGAAAACGTTCGACTCGAACACATCCCACCAGATCAAGCAGAAAAGGTCTGGGATATCTTCAGCAGTTTTCCAGATGTATTTTCATTACCTGGAGACTCACTGCCAGGTACAAAGACAGTAAAGCATCGCATCATCACGTGCGCCGATACATCTGTGAATACGAAACAGTACAGGTACCCGCCAGTTCACAAGGAAGAGATCGACAGGCAGGTATCCCAATGGACGAGCAAGACAAACACAAGGCGGCGTTCTCCACACAATCAGGTCACTACCAATACAACAGGATTTGGGACACGTAATTTCGAAGGAAGGCGTAAAACCAAATCCCAAAAAACTGAAGCAGTGCAAAACTTTCCTAGGCCAAACGATCAAATACAAATGAAGCAATTTCTAGGACTGGCTGGGTACTACCGGAAGTTTATCAAGGATTTTAGCAAGATTGCTAAACCACTTACGGAACTTTAGAAAAAAGAAACAGCATGGTCATGGACAGACAAGCAAGAGCAATCGTTCCATTTACTTCGAACAGCATTGACAACATCGCCAGTTCTACACTATCCTGACTTCAAGGAATCTTTCACCCTCACCACCGACGCTAGCAACCATGCGATAGGCGCCGTGCTATCTCAAGGATCCCTCGGAAAGGATCGCCCCGTTGCCTACGCATCACGCACTCTCAACAAGGCAGAACAACGTTACTCCACGACCGAGAAAGAAATGTTGGCAATAGTCTGGGCCGTAAAACACTTTCGACAATATTTGCATGGGAAGAAATTTCAAATCGTTACGGATCATAAGCCACTAATATGGATCCTCAAAACTTCAAACCCTCCAACAAATAGTCGCTTGATGAGACTCCGTCTAAAACTCGAGGAGTATGAATACGAGGCAAATTATAAGAAGGGAACGTTAAATACTAACGCTGACGCATTATCGCGGATTTACCCGGTAACTACGCGTCAAGCAAAACGAAATGACTTCCCAGAAAAAGAACCAGAAAATCTAGAAGAAATCCTCACCGAAGAAGAAGTTGACGACATAGAAGAAAAGAAGACAAAAAATGAAAATCTCCCTCTCTACATCGAATTTGAATTATCAAAGGAAATTCCGCAAGTTCCTCAAATCTTAGAAGAGATACCGCCCAGGAATATACCGAGAATCAACATCACGGGTCAACCTGGAGACACTGAAGACGAATTGCACCTTGATTTTTCAGCAGATGAAATCGAGTGGTATAACGCGTTAGTTGAGAAGCTATCAACGATCAATGAGTCAACGAAGGTTGTCCTAGGGTGCAAACATCTAAGGGAAAATCCAATTACGAAAATGAGAATTAAACAAATGATCTCATTTATTTGGTCAAAGAGAATTGAACCACCGCTAGTCTACCTTTACGATAGGGAACCCTACGAGCCAGGTACAGAAGAAGAAAGAATGGAGATCATAAAACAACATCATGGGACCAACGCCACGGGACGTTTTGGAGTAACAAAAACTCTCGACCGTGTAAAGGCTGTTGCCACCTGGCCCAACCTACAATGGGACATTGAAGACTACATCCGTAAATGCGACACGTGCCAGAGGATCAAGCTCGTGCGAACACAACCACGAGCAGAAGCGATAATCACGGATACACCGGAAAAGCCAAATGAAAAAATTGCTTTGGATCTTGTGGGGCCACTGCCTGAAACGTATGAGGGACACAAGTGCATCCTCTCTGTACAAGATCAGCTGACGAAATATATTACCCTGATCCCTTTAAAATCCCAGGACGCCCAATCCACCGTAACAGCATTGATTAACGATTTCATCTACATTCATGGAGATCCAAAAATTATCTTAACCGATGGTGGACGAAACTTTATAAGCCAGACGTTCAAACAGCTGGAAAAACTCTTCAAAATTTCACACATGACATCAACAACATTCCATCCTCAAAGTAACGGAAGCCTTGAACGAGCACATGGTCCAATTAAAGAACAAATCAAAGCATTGATCTACGACAATCAAGAAGATTGGGATAAAAAGTTGAAGTTTGTTTCCATGGCTTACAACACAGCGAAACATGAAGGAACAGGATTAACGCCATTTGAAATGCAATTCGGGAGGAAACTTAACATCCCGAATAACCTTCCAGTTCAGAAGACCAACGTAATGATCGACCAATACTTCGGAGGACTGCGGGCTGATCATGAACGTATCGTCAAAAGAGGACGCGATAATTTAATCGCAGCTAGAGAACGCTATGAGGCAGTCCAGGATGCTCGCATACACCGTCCGGTGCCCATTTTTGCAAAGGGCGACGAAGTCCTCGTTGCTCAAGAGAAAGACAAGACACCCCTTGCCCCGAAGTGGGAAGGACCAGCCATTATTCTGGAACAAACATCATTCGTCAACTACGAGATCTTGCTTAATAATAGAAGAAAGTTAATCCACGTTAACAAATTAAAACCTTATCATAGAAACTAATCAAAAATTCTGTGCAGGCATTATGTTGCTGTTACTTCTTCCTTTCCTGGTAACGTGTGTTACATCCGACGAATTAAAGGTGGAACCACTCAAAGATACCATATATATGGAAAACCTGGGAAGTGCCGTAATCTGCCATCAAACCTGGACAGTAGTTAACTACGTCAACATCACCGAAAAATATCTACACCGAGATGAGCTGGATATGGCTTCAATATCCTTGTCAAGAATCTGCAATGGAACCGACAAAAAAGGACTTGCGCCGAATCAGCATCAATCGACATCCTACCCTACCTACATTTCGAATATCACGCATGACTTTCGACACTCTTGGGAAACCTATGATGAAGGCCCTCCTTGATACGCCTGGATCATCATGAGCGGCACTTTCACGTCCGGTCAGTCGTATTACGAATGCCTTAACTTTTCATTCGGCAATATGCTTTCTCAAGTTCTTATGAAACCGATGGCCAACGTTTCTAACGTCACGTAGGCCCTTCCTCCCACTATCTCAACTTTCCCACACTCCATCACTATAAATTACCTTCGTTCTAAGCTAAGATAGTCAGTAAGTCTCCGAATACTGTACAACGCTGAATCTCTGTCCATCAATTATCTGAATAAATTCGTCTCAAGTAGCTCAATCCGTGTTAACCGAGTTATTCCATCCTACAACCGAGTTCTGGAGCGAGTCAGCCACTCCTTTCCTCAAATATTATAATAAAAGTGTCGATCCCGACATCACAATATATATACAGGGTGATTCATAATAACCCGTACACCCGGAACTGGCGGGTTCAGCGGGGTACCCCGAGTATAACTGTCAAGGCTTTTTGGTCTCCGTCAAATAGTTTTTGAATGGGAGCGATCCCAATTTTGGCATTCGAAGGAATGTTGTAGGGCTGCAGTCTGCCCTTGACAACGACGCCACTCGAGGGCTGGGTCTGAGCGCGAGAAACGTAGCAGGTGACGAGCACGGTAGATAGGCATCTGTCTCGCTTGCCCGGCCTATTTGACGTTTCGCGTATCGTCTGCTATTACTTTCTGTCATCGTGAGTACACAACTTCAGAGCGTGAGCAGAGCCGCGCGACTGAGCGTGACTTGTTTTTTCGGATGTCGTCGATCTCTATTTGTCCCACTTTCGTTCTTTTTTATTTAATGAGCGTCTCCTATCGCCTATCTCTCATTAATAAATATTTATCTTCTCTCTTGTTCTGATTCATCTTTGCGCATACTTTTGTTTATGCCAGGTTTTCCCTTCGATTTTAATGAAACTGATGTCCATGGAAGAGCACTGAAAACAGTCATACGCTTACGGTATGACTGGAAAAAGAGTTGCACTTGTTGAAACCCTTTTCAAATAGAAAAAGCTTTCAAATGCGGAATTTTTTCGTCTCGGAATTTTCTTTTTTCTCGAGATTTGTTAACCCTCCCTTGACACGCTGGGTAACGTTGACCCGGCCAAATTTGAAATGAAATGCTCACTTTTCCAAAAACGAAAGTTTTCAATGATTTTTTACAACAATTTTATTTTACATTTTCCGAATTTTAATTCTGCAGACGTATTAAGAAATGTTTAAAGTGTATCCCGAATTTGTTTCAATAAGCACCGACCAATGGGTTGTTAAGGGCAGGTGGGTTAAGTACTATCCGGGTCAAATTGACCCAGTATGTCAAAGTCGTGGCCAAATGAAAGTGTGTCAAGGAAGGGTATTCGATGCAAAAATGTAAGGAAAATGACAAAAAAATTTCCATTGAAAAATTTCCATTATTTGAAAACCTCCACGTGGTACGCTTTCGGTATTGATAATACTAGCGGTCGAAAATTTGTACATTTTTTTTTATTTGAAAAAAAGAATTTGTGTTCGCGGTTTTTTTCTCACAATTTGATGAGTATTAAATGCCAAATTGTAAGAAAAATAATGTTTTTTTTCATCTCATAGTCATTAAATTATCTTTAAGGAACAATAAACGTGCTCTTAAAATTATTTTTAAACTGATCGATCCATAAAGAGACGCTTTGAATTTTCGCAGGGCTCTTAAGGATACAATTAACTTGAAAAAAAATCCGCTAACATTAGTACGTATACGAATATTTGCAAGGTAGCGGGGGGTTTTCTAAAAATCAAGAAAAGGTAATTTTTTTGTACTTTTTTCAAATCAATGGCAAGCATGGGAAAAGATTTTTCGCCAAAACCGTAGTCAGGCCTCATAGAGAATTTATTGAAGTTTCAGAAACCGCCGGTCGATTAGCTGTACAGTGATTAATTCTCATACTTCATGAGATTCATGATGTCCATGATATCCATGATCAAAGACAAAAGGGTGACTTTTCATTTAGCGGCTGATATTACAGCCACTAATTGTCGTACCGAGCCAAAAAAAAACCCAACTGCACCTAAATGATAAGTTTCAATGACCCTGATTTTGCTTCATTCGGAAAAAAATATTCTGAGCCTAGGGGAAAATTAAGAGAAAAAAAACAAAAGGAATATTTTTGTGTCCTGATTTTTCTTGTGCTTGGGCAATAAAAGTTACTAAAAAAAAATTCATCAAAAGGTTTCAAAATTAGAAACTGCAAACTTCAAGATCGTTATTGTCACAAAAAATACTATTTTTTTCTAATTTTCTGTTCCTTGAATTACATTAAGCGCAAAAATTAAAGGATAACTTTTTCTTCATCGAAAAATTGCCCTTTTTCGGACGGCCGTACCGCGGTTGTGAATAATCGGAAAAATGAATTAAAAAAGCATTTTGTAGCGTTGTGAACTTCAGAACCCTTATATTGATACATTTTTATGAACTTTTTTCAACCAAAAAAATTATTGGTATGTCATGAAAACGGAAATTCAAAAAATTTCACTAACTCTGCCGGGTTACACGGGGAATAGAAATTTTTGTAAAGAAAATCCGTTTCGACCATTTGAAAGCGTATATCTTCTTCTCTTATCTTATTTTTTCGAACCTCTGTGCGATTTTCATTCACCTAGTTATCACTGGCCAAATGAAAAAATTAATTTGTTTATTTTTGGACGGTTATAACTTTGGTCCAAATCATCGTACATCATTCATAATGACATCGTTGGAAAGCTTGAATGCATTCTATTAATCATAGGGTTTGAAATAATTTAAGTATTGTTTTGAAACACCGTGAAATCGATTTTAAAAATCGTGTAAAAGCCGATTTTTACACTTTCTGTCGATTACATAGTTGCAACCGACGCAGAGAGAGTAGTATAGCTAGGCCGGTTCTAACGCAGGTCCTCTGAGGGGGGGGGGGGGTGCGGGGTGGGGGGTTCACATGGGGAGGGGTATGACGTTACGCGGGGAGGGGTATGACGTCACGCGGGGAGGGGTATGACGTCACGAGGGGAGGGGTATGACGTCACGCGGGGAGGGGGATGACGTCACGCGGGGCGAGGTATGACGTCACGCGCGGCGGGTGACTCGGCGGAGTGGCTGACCTCTCTCTCTCTCTCTCTCTGTCTCTCTCTCTCTCTCTCTCTCCCTCTCTCCCTCTCTCCCTCTCTCTCTCTCTCTCTCTCTCTCTCTCTCTCTCTCTCTCTCTCTCTCTCTCTCTCTCTCTCTCTCTTCTCTCTCTCTCTCTCTCTCTCTCTCTCTCTCTCTCTCTGTAGCGACTGTCGCCAGAGAGCCAAGTTGGTTGACCCGTGTCGCTGAGACAAGCGATCGGATTACACGTATGCATGAGAGAGAGAGCGAGAATGAGAGATGGAGCGACCGCATCGCATGCATGTGAGATAGAGCGACTCATCTGCATGTATATAGACATATACACTTTAGACATTCAGCGATTAAAGCAATTGGGTTTGTTTGGGTGAAATCCAAAAAAAAACCGCCGCGCACGTCTTCGAACATCTATTGCATCTCAAGGTCAAAATGCCTGGGACATTCGCAAAAGAATAAAATTATGCGAATGATATTGCAAGCGCTTCGCGGATCTCGTCGAAAAAGTTGATGTCAGCAAAAATCTAAAAGTCTGTAGAAAAATATATAATGAACAAATGCACACGGCACCAAGGATGCAGCTGTTATAGAAATGGAATATAAATCGTGATTGAGAGGAACACACTTTCAGCGTACATAGGAAAAAAAGCACCGTTAAAATGTCGATTCAGCATCACGTGTCATCTCAAGGTCAAAATGCCTGAGATATTCACGAAAGAATAAAATTATGCGATTGATTCTGCGAGCGCTTCGTGAATCCCGTCGAAGAAGTTCATGTCAGCAAAATCGTGAAGTCTGCAGAAAAATATATAGCGAAAAAATGCACACGGCACCAAGGATGCAGTTTTTATAGAAATGGAATATAAATCGTGATTGAGAGGTACACACTTTCAGTCAATGTTTGAATTGATCGCGGAGTGCCTCGCGCAGAGACATGACGGATAATATTGAAAAAAATCTTTGCGAGCAAGGGGCTCAAATTAGTTCGGTCGAAGAGTACATTGTGTGGGAACAACGATGTGACGAGTATATCGAGTCGTTAGAAGAACAAAGTCGAATTAAACGACCGCGATTATCGATTGGAAATCGTCAATCATTGGTAGCCCAAATTGCACGACTTGAAGGCTTCAAGAATTCGGTGCGTCAGCGTTTCATACACACGGGTGCTGGACATGACAATCATGGATTCATATGGCGAGAAATTGATACGGCATTCGAGGGTCGTATCTTGACTGGTGTAGTCATAAATCACAACCACATCGAACCTCAACAATTTCTCAAAGACGCTAGTGATGTCGTGCTTTCACGCGTTCAAACCATTATCAACAATCATGGTAGTGTGAAAATTAATACCGTTTTTAACGGCGAATTTGTGGCGGGTGACAAGCGTGCAAATAAAAGCATTAATACTAAAAACTATGAACTTTTCAATACGTCTGATTTACGCGAGTGGTACGATCAAAGAGTTATTGAGCCCATTTCGACATCACTCGAAGAGTTTCAGGAACGCGACAGCGGGTGGGCATTGTCACGAATATATAACTTGACTATGAATATAAATAAATATAATCCAATGCGTGCGGGATGCCACATAATGTTATCGCGGTCGATAATGCTGAAAAGAGCAGTCGTTAATGTGAAATCGAGTGATCAAGCATGTTTCGCATGGTCCGTAGTCGCTGCTCTTTATCCAGCCCAACGTGACAGTGCGCGTGAATCTTCATACCCACACTACTCGACAGTGCTAAATGTTCAAGACATTGAGTTTCCAACGACTCTGAATCAAATTAAAAAATTTGAAATTCGTAATGCCATTTAAATCAATGTATACACCATTGAGAACGACAGCACTCTTCCAATTCGCGTGAGTGAGCGAAAGAGAGAAAAGCATGTCAATTTGCTCTACGTGGAAGATCCGCAGCAAAACATCGTTGGACATTTCGCGTGGATCAAGAATTTATCAAGGCTCGTCAGCTCGCAATTAAGTCAGAAGCATCATCGAAAATACATCTGTGATAGGTACGTAGATTTGATATGATTTAATGTATCAAAATAATTAGTTCGAAACTGATTTTTTGTTTATTTTCGCAGATGTCTACACTACTTTCATTCGGAGCAAAAATTGCAAGGGCACACTGTGGACTGTGGCCAGATCAACGACTGTGCCGTCCGTCTACCGAACGATGCGAACAAGTGGCTCACTTTTAAAAACTTCAATCATAAGGAGCGACTTCCATTCGTAATATACGCAGATCTTGAGTGCGTTCTTGCGAAAACGAATGAACAAAACATGTACCAACACCACGAGGATTCTAGTATTGCATACTACGTACATTGTTCATACGATCAATCGTTATGCAGATATGAATCGCACCGTAGTAGCGATTGCATTGCATGGTTCGTCGAAGAACTAAAAAATGCAGCATTGCATGTAAAAGATATTTTATCTTCAAATATCTCCATGGTACAGTTAACATCCGACGAGGAGCTCGAATTTCGAAGCGCGATTAAGTGTCACATAGGTGAAGAAGATTTTGCACAAACCGATACACGAGTTCGCGATCATTGTCATTTAACTGGGCGTTACAGAGGCCCCGCCCATTCGAATTGCAATCTAAATTTCAAACAATCATTTTTCATCCCGGTAGTTTTTCACAATTTGTCTGGCTATGATGCGCATTTTATAATCAAGGAAGTGGCCACCGCGTTCGAAGGGAAAACTTACGTGCTTCCAATAACAAAAGAAAAATATATTTCGTTCACGAAAACTGTTCAAACTACTACCGAAGAAACAAAAAACCAAATTAAATTACGCTTCATCGATTCATATAAATTTCTAACCACAAGTCTTGAGAAATTGGCATCATTTTTAACGACGGACAAACTGAAAATTTTACGCTCACAATTTGGTGGCCTACCGATGGATGATTTTACATTATTAACACGAAAAGGTGTCTTCCCGTACGAATACATTGATCATGTCAGCAGATTGGAAGACATGTGTTTGCCGCCGCGCGACTCATTTTACAGTTCCTTGACCGGGGAAACGATCAGCGCGAGCGAGTACATTCACGCTGAGAATGTCTGGGAGCGGTTTTCCATTCAAACGCTTGGCGAATATAGCGATTTGTATTTGAAGACGGATGTCTTGTTATTAGCAGATATTTTCGAAAATTTCCGTGATACGTGTATTGAAAGTTATGGGCTTGATCCGGCGTATTATTACACCCTTCCGGGATATACTTGGGACGCCATGTTGAAATATACGCACATTACGTTTGAATTATTGACCGATATCGACATGATTTTATTCATCGAGCGAGGTATACGCGGAGGTTTAAGCCAATGTTCAAACAGATATGCACATGCTAATAACAAGTACATGCAATCGCACGATCCGTTGAAATCATCATCATACCTCATGTACTTCGATGTGAACAACTTGTATGGTTGGGCAATGTGTCAACCTTTGCCTTATGCTGATTTTCAATGGATCGACAACACATCGGATTTTGACGTATTATCCATAGCGCTAGATTCGCCTGTAGGCTACGTTCTCGAAGTCGATCTCGAATATCCACAACGTTTGCATGATTCGCACAGTGACCTTCCGTTTTGTCCTACACGCGACAAACCACCTGGCAAGCGCCAGGAGAAATTGCTCGCAACCGTATGTGATAAGAAGCGTTACGTGATACACTATCGTAATTTGCAGCAGTGTATGCGTCATGGACTTAAAGTAGCGAAAATACACAGAATTTTGAAATTCACTCAATCCCCCTGGTTGCGTTCATACATCGAATTAAACACACAGTTTCGAACACTTGCTACAAATGATTTCGAGAAAAATTTGTATAAATTAATGAACAATGCAGTATTTGGTAAAACGATGGAAAACGTGCGAAACCGTGTAGACGTGAAACTTGTAACAAAGTGGGAGGGACGGTATGGGGCAGAGGCAATGATCGCTAAACCAAATTTTCACAGTCGAAGTGTCTTTTCGGAAAATCTTATTGCCGTCGAATTGCGAAATCTGGAGGTAAAATTTAACAAGCCGATTTATGTGGGTATGTGTATACTCGACATTTCGAAAACATGTTTATATGAGTTTCACCACGAATTCATGATTCCGCTGTATCAGCAAAACTGTAAGGTCATGTATACCGACAACGATAGTCTCATATGCCACATCAAGTCTGACGACGTTTACGACGATATGAAGCGTAACATTGACAAATTTGATACGAGCGATTACCCGATGGAAAACGTGTACGGTTTACCGTTAGTCAACAAGAAAGTGCCCGGTCTCATGAAAGATGAAAATAATGGTATGGTAATGACGGAATTTGTGGGATTGAGAGCAAAAATGTACGCTTTGCGAGTCGATGGTAAAAAAGACACGAAAAAGGTGAAAGGTGTGAAAAGTAATGTCGTCGCGCGAACAATAAATTTCAATGACTACACTCGCTGTTTACGGGAAGAAATTGAGATGACTCGTCAGCAGTCTTGCATAAGATCGAAGCTGCACGAAGTTTACACTATTTCAGAGTCAAAAATTGCTCTAAGTCCACACGATGACAAGCGGTATATCGTGCCGAAAAGTACGGACACTCTACCCTGGGGTCATTATAAAATAGCATTGTAAATGTTAGGCTACATTGTATATATTGTTATAAAATAAAAGTGGATAGAT
>OY723389.1:6839563-7118832 GCA_963210295.1 Ophion ellenae | reverse complement strand
AAAAATTCCCAAAAAGCGGTAAATTTTGCGAAAAAAAAGACAATCCCCGCTTAAGTTGCGGAGGGTGCAGTTGAGCCAGATATCAACTTTGAGAAGCTGCATTTACGTGATGGAAGAAGTAAGATGACGTTACGGTTTACGTTTCATCGTAAGAGAGCCTTTGAGGCGTATCTGAGGGAGGATTTATCAATATTGGACGCGAGAAAGCGACTTTGCTTTTAATCCAGGAAGTTTAGAACCAAAAATG
This sequence comes from Ophion ellenae, assembly GCA_963210295.1. Taxonomy (NCBI): domain Eukaryota; kingdom Metazoa; phylum Arthropoda; class Insecta; order Hymenoptera; family Ichneumonidae; genus Ophion; species Ophion ellenae. Next base: position 7,118,585 of record OY723389.1, on the reverse strand, counting down.
GGTTCGCTACGCAAAAAATCCTGATAATTGATTTTTCGATTGGATTATGTCAGAGGGTGTCCCCTAAGTATAAAACCAAGTTTGTGTCGTCCGAAACCGCGAGCGTTAGCCGCCATCTTGAAAAACGCCATTTTGCAAATATCTCGGAAACGGTGAGTTTTACGTTAAAAATTGTTGAGACCTTTTCTGTAGAGAATAAAATTTCCCATCTTTTGTATTGAAAACTTTTTTGTCTATTGTTAATATTTGCTGAGATATACGGGTGAGTTTTATAAGGTGGACGGGTGTTTTTTGAGGGTCTTGCGCGGTGATTTTGCGACTGAAAAAAATATGATTGTTAAAGGTTTTTCACGCATACTTTGAAAAAAAAATATATCGTACTTTTGTCATGAATAGCATTTGCCAGAGAAAATAGCGTATTCTGGAAAAGAATAAAAAATCCATTTTGCGTGCAGGAGAATGAAGTTTATAAAATTCCAAATACGGAACACTCGCGAAAAACTTTATTTGTGCTTCCCGTCATGGAGAGAAAAAATTATCAAACATACGATTAAAGTGGATAAATCGGAATTTAATCAGTGGTACAAAGTCGCTAAGTCAGGCACGACAGTGCTATAGGAAATGCTAGTCTGCTGAAGTCACAGCTGCAACTTCCGAATGGTCGGCAGTCACAGGACGATGGTTCAGAGTCCGATGATACGCGGTCGAGCCGAGGGATCTGAATGTGTCCCTATCTGAGAACTTAATTCAAAATAATGTCAATTTATAAAATGTCCGAGGATTCCATGCACTGCAAATACGATTTTGAATAATTTGCGATTCGCTAACAACTTTTGGAATAAATTATTCTAACAATACATTTTAAAGTAATTTGACGTGGAACTATTAATTTTTACCAAATACTACGAGATTTTTTTTTAATGTTGCATAGATTATCTTCACATGTTGTAGTTACAGAATTTTTGAATATTTTATGAAAAAGTTGAAAATAAAAATGCTCGTATAATTTGGCAAAAAATAATAATTTCACGCGGAATTAATTAAAAATGTATTGATAGAATTATTTAGTGCGAAAGTTATTGGCGAATCGCAAATGATGACGAATATTGTTTGCGGACCATGAAATCCGCAAACATTTTCGAAATTGACATTATTTCCGATAAAGTTCGCAATCTATCGATCAAGTTCAATCGATTACCTTAAACATCAATCCATAAAGGTATTTCAGGCACATTAATCCCGTGAAACTGGGTCGTTTTCGTTTTTGCACTGCCAAACCAACAATTGTCGGTGGAAAAAATCTGAAAAGAAGCATGGTCGATAATTAGACCGTACTTCTACAGAAATAATAAGGTTGTTTTCTTCCTTATTTTCGATTAAAAAAAAATAAATATTAAGTGAAGAAAATGATCTTGGGCGGGAAGAAAACGACCCAGGTTTGCGAATCGCGGGATAGGATTTGCTGCTACGCAATGGGTCAGATTGAGTCGGGAAGTCTGACGATGCTGCGATAGCGACGGAAGGAGCATTATTTATTTAACAAAGATAAAATTGGTGCTTGCAACGATTCTCGGAGCCTCAGTCCGACAATCCCGATATTACTGTCCCGAATTCGTCTCCGATTTTATATTATTTCCGGTCAGATTGGGTCGAGAAGTCTGAAGATCCTGCGCCAACGACGGCAGGAGCATTATTTATTTGAGAGAGATAAAATCGGTGCTCGTAACGGTTCTCGAAGGACCGATCCGACATTCCTGACATTACTGCCCCGAATCCGTCTCCGATTTTATCTTATTTCCCGTCAGATTGGGTCGAGAAGTCTGACGATCCTGCGACAACGAGGGAACGGACGCGTCCGTTCCCGATCGCGAACGGATGAAATCATGTGTTTGCGATATTATCGCAATCCAGATGAAATCAACCGCGCACTCGTCGTCACGTTGTGGAGTATGTCCTATTTATACTGCACTAATCATTGACATAATTGATTTCATCTCCGTTCGCGATCGGGAACGAGATGAATTCATCTCGTCGCGATATTATCGAAAAGGAGATGAAATCAATGGCGAACTCGTCGTGACGTTGTCGAGTGTATCCTATGGATACTGGACGAACCCAAACAAACAGGAATCATTTCATCTCCGCTCACGATCGGAAACGAGATGAATTCATCTCATCCCGATATCATCGGAAACGAGATGAAATCAAAAGCAAACTCGTCGTGACGGCTTCGAGTATGTCCTACGGACACTAGAAGAATCATCGACAAAATTGATTTCATCTCTGTTCGCGATCGGGAACGAGATGAAATCATCTTTTTGCGATATTATCGGAATGGAGATGAAATCAACCGCAAACTCGGTGTGACGTTGTCGAGTATGTCCTAGGGATAATGCACGAATCGTTGTCCGAATCGATTTCATCTCCTACCGCGATCGGGAACGAGATGAAATCATCTCTTTGCGATATTATCGGAATGGAGATGAAATCATCCGCAAACTCGGTGTGACGTTGTCGAGTATGTCCTAGGGAAAATGCACGAATCGTTGTCCGAATTGATTTCATCTCCTATCGCGATCGGGAACAAGATGAATTTATCTCGTTTCAATATCATCCGAACGGAGATAAAATCAATGGCGATTTCATCGTGACGGCTTCGAGTATGTCCTACGGATAATGCACGAATCGTTCGCCGAATTGATTTCATCTCCTATCGCGATCGGGAACGAGATGAATTTATCTCGTTTCAATATCATCAGAACGGAGATGAAATCAATGGCGATCTCGTCGTGACGGCTTCGAGTATGTCCTACGGACACTAGAAGAATCATTTACAGAATTGACTTCATCTCCATTCGCGAGATGAAATCATCTCGTTGCGATATTATCGGAATGGAGATGAAATCAACCGCGAATTCGTTGTGACGTTGTCGAGTATGTCCTATGGATAATGCATGAATCGCTGTCCGAATTGATTTCATCTCCTATCGCGATCGGGAACGAGATGAATTTATCTCGTTTTAATATCACCGGAAAGGAGATGAAATCAATGGCGAACTCGTCGTGACGTTATCGAGTATATCTTATGGAAAATGCACGAATCACTGAAAGAATTGATTTCATCTCCCTGCGCGATCTAATCGATATAATCGGAAACAAGATGAAATCAATGGCAAACTCGTCGTGACGGCTGCGAGTATGTCCTACGGACACTAGAATAATCATTGACGGAATTTATTTCATCTCCGTTCGCGATCGGGAACGAGATGAAATCGTCTCTTTACGATATTATCGGAATGGAGATGAAATCAACCGCAAACTCGGTGTGACGTTGTCGACTATGTCCTATGGATAATGCACGAATCGTTGTCCGAATTGATTTCATCTCCTATCCCGATCGGGAACGAGATGAAATTATCTTGTTTCAATATCATCGGGAAGGAGATGAAATCGATGGCAAACTCGTCGTCACGGCTTCAAGTATGTCCTGAGGACACTAAAAACATCTTTGACACAATTGATTTCATCTCCGTTCGCGATCGGGAACGAGAAGAAATCATCTCTTTGTGATATTATCGGAATGGAGATGAAATCAACCGCGAACTCCTCGTAACGTTGTCGAGTATGGCCTATGGATAATGCACCAATAGTTGTCCGAATTGATTTCATCTCCTATCGCGATCGGGAACGAGATGAATTTATCTCGTTTCAATATCATCGGAAAGGAGGTGAAATCAATGGCGAACTCGTCGTGACGGCTTCGAGTACGTCCTACGGACACTAGACGAATTATTGACAGAATTGATTTCATCTCCATTAGCGATCGGGAACGAGATGAATTTATATTGTTTCAATATCATCGGGAAGGAGATGAAATCGATGGCAAACTCGTCGTGACGGCTTCGAGTATGACCTACGGATACTAAAAAAATCTTTGACAGAATTGATTTCATCTCCGTTCGCGATCGGGAACGAGATGAAATCATCGCTTTCCGATATTATCGGAATGGAGATGAAATCAACCGCGAACTTGTCGTAACGTTGTCGAGTATGGCCTATGGATAATGCACCAATCGTTGTCCGAATTGATTTCATCTCCTATCGCGATCGGGAACGAGATGAATTTATCTCGTTTCAATGTCATCGGAAAGGAGATGAAATCAATGGCGAACTCGTCGTGACGGCTTCGAGTATGTCCTACGGACACTAGAAGAATTATTGACAGAATTGATTTCATCTCCATTCGCGATCGGGAACAAGATGAAATCATCTCTGTGCGATATTATCAGAATGGAATGGAAATCAACGGCGAACTCATTGTGACGTTGTCGAGTATGTCCTATGGATGATGCACGAATCGTTGTCCGAATTGATTTCATCTCCTATCGCGATCGGGAACGAGATGAACTTATCTCGTTTCAATATCATCGGAAAGGAGATGAAATCAATGGCGAACTCATCGTGACGTTGTCGAGTATGTCCTACGGATAATGCACGAATCGTTGTACGAATTGATTTCATCTCCTATCGCGATCGGGAATGAGATGAATTTATCTTGTTTCAATATCATCGGGAAGGAGATGAAATCAGTGGCGATCTCATCGTGACGGCTTCGAGTTTGTCCTACGGACACTAAGAAATTTTTTGACAGAATTGATTTCATCTCCGTTCGCGATCGAGAACGAGATGAAATCATCTCTTTGTGATATTATCGGAATGGAGATAAAATCAACCGCGAACTCGTTGTAACGTTGTCGAGTATGGCCTATGGATAATGCACGAATCGTTGTCCGAATTGATTTCATCTCCTACTGCGATCGGGAACGAGATGAATTTATCTCGTTTCAATATCATCGGAAAGGAGATGAAAGCAATGGCGAACTCGTCGTCACGTTGTCGAGTATATCCTATGGATACTGCACGAATCACTGACAGAATTGATTTCAACTCCGTTCGCAATCGGGAACGAGATGAATTTATCTCGTTCCGATATAATCGGAAACAAGATGACATCAAAGGCAAACTCGTCGTGACGGCTTCGAGTATGTCCTACGGACACCAGAAGAATCATTGACGGAATTGATTTATCTTCGTTCGCTATCGGGAACGAGATGGAATCATCTCTTTGCGATATTATCGGAATGGAGATGAAATCAACCGCGAACTTGGTGTGACGTTGTTGAGTATGTCCTATGGATAATGCACGAATCGTTCTCCGAATTGATTTCATCTCCTATCGCGATCGGGAACGAGATGGATTTCTCTCGTTTCAATATAATCGGAAAGGAGATGAAATCAATGGAAAACTCGACGTGACGGCTTCGAGTATGTACTACGGACACTAAAAAAATCTTTGACAGAATTGATTGCATCTCCGTTCGCGATTGGAAACGGGATGAAATCATCTCTTTGTGATATTATCGGAATGGAGATGAAATTAACGGCGAACTCGTCGTATCGTTGTCGAGTATGGCTTATGGATAATGCACGAATCGTTGTCCGAATTGATTTCATCTCATATCGCGATCGGGAACGAGATGAATTTATCTCGTTTCAATATAATCTGAACAAATATGAAATCAATGGCGAACTCGTCGTGACGGCTTCAAGTATGTCCTACGGACACTAGAATCATTGACAGAATAGATTTCATCTCCATTCGCGATGGGGAACAAGATGAAATCATCTCTTTGCGATATGATCGGAATGGAAATGAAATCAACCGCGAACTCATTGTGACGTTGTCGAGTATGTCCTATGGATAATGCACGAATCGTTCTCCGAATTGATTTCATCTCCTATCGCGATCGGGAACGAGATGGATTTCTCTCGTTTCAATATAATCGGAAAGGAGATGAAATCAATGGCGAAATCATCGTGACGTTGTCTAGAATGTTCTATGGATAACGCACGAATCGGTTCCCGAATTGATTTCGTGTCCTATCGCGATCGGGAAGGAGATGAATTTATCTTGTTTCAATTTCATCGGGAAGGAGATGAGATCAATGGCAAACTCGTCGTGACGGCTTCGAGTATGTCCTACGGAATCTAAAAGAATCTTTGACAGAATTTATTTCATCTCCGTTCGCGATCGGGAACGAGATGAAATCATCTCTTTGTGATATTATCGGAATAGAGATGAAATCAACAGAATTGATTTCATCTCCGTTCGCGATCGGGAACGAGATGAAATCGTCTCTTTGTGATATTATCGGAATAGAGATGAAATCAACCGCGAACTCGTCGTCACGTTGTCGAGTATGGCCTATGGATAATGCACCAATCGATGTCCGAATTGATTTCATCTCCTATCGCGATCGGGAACGAGATGAATTTATCTCGTTTTAATATCATCGGAAAGGAGATGAAATCAATGGCGAACTCGTCGTGACGGCTTCAAGTATGTCCTATGGACACTAGAAGAATCATTTACAGAAAAGATTTTATCTCCATTCGCGATCGGGAACAAGATGAAATCAACCACGAACTCATTGTGACGTTGTCGAGTATGTCCTATGGATAATGCACGAATCGTTCTCCGAATTGATTTTATCTCCTATCGCGATCGGGAACGAGATGAATTTATCTCGTTTCAATATAATCGGAAAGGAGATGAAATCAATGGCGAACTCATCGTGACGTTGTCGAGTATGTTCTATGGAAACCGCACGAATCGTTGTCCGAATTGATTTCATCTCCTATCGCGATCGGGAACGAGATGAATTTATCTTGTTTCAATACCATCGGGAAGGAGATGGAATCAATGGCGAATTCGTCGTGACGGCTTCGAGTATGTCCTACGGAAACTAAAAGAATCTTTGACAGAATTGATTTCATCTCCGTTCGCGATCGGGAACGAGATGAAATCATCTCTTTGTGATATTATCGGAATGGAGATGAAATCAACCGCGAACTCGTCGTAACGCTGTCGAGTATGGCCTATGGATAATGCACGAATCGGTGTCTGAATTGATTTCATCTCATATCGCGATAGGGAACGAGATGAATTTATCTCGTTTCAATATCATCGGAACAAAGATGAAATCAATGGCGAACTCGGCTCGACGGCTTTAAGTATGTTCTACGGACACTAGAAGAATCATTGACAGAATAGATTTCATCTCCATTCGCGATGGGGAACAAGATGAAATCATCTCTGCGATATGATCGGAATAGAAATGAAATCAACCGCGAACTCATTGTGACGTTGTCGAGTATGTCCAATGGATAATGCACGAATCGTTCTCCGAATTGATTTTATCTCCTATCGCGATCGGGAACGAGATGGATTTCTCTCGTTTCAATATAATCGGAAAGGAGATGAAATCAATGGCGAAATCATCGTGACGTTGTCTAGAATGTTCTATGGATAACGCACGAATCGGTTCCCGAATTGATTTCGTGTCCTATCGCGATCGGGAAGGAGATGAATTTATCTTGTTTCAATATCATCGGGAAGGAGATGAGATCAATGGCAAACTCGTCGTGACGGCTTCGAGTATGTCCTACGGAATCTAAAAGAATCTTTGACAGAATTTATTTCATCGCCGTTCGCGATCGGGAACGAGATGAAATCATCTCTTTGTGATATTATCGGAATAGAGATGAAATCAACAGAATCGATTTCATCTCCGTTCGCGATCGGGAACGAGATGAAATCATCTCTTTGTGATATTATCGGAATAGAGATGAAATCAACCGCGAACTCGTCGTCACGTTGTCGAGTATGGCCTATGGATAATGCACCAATCGATGTCCGAATTGATTTCATCTCCTATCGCGATCGGGAACGAGATGAATTTATCTCGTTTTAATATCATCGGAAAGGAGATGAAATCAATGGCGAACTCGTCGTGACGGCTTCAAGTATGTCCTATGGACACTAGAAGAATCATTTACAGAAAAGATTTTATCTCCATTCGCGATCGGGAACAAGATGAAATCAACCACGAACTCATTGTGACGTTGTCGAGTATGTCCTATGGATAATGCACGAATCGTTCTCCGAATTGATTTTATCTCCTATCGCGATCGGGAACGAGATGAATTTATCTCGTTTCAATATAATCGGAAAGGAGATGAAATCAATGGCGAACTCATCGTGACGTTGTCGAGTATGTTCTATGGAAACCGCACGAATCGTTGTCCGAATTGATTTCATCTCCTATCGCGATCGGGAACGAGATGAATTTATCTTGTTTCAATACCATCGGGAAGGAGATGGAATCAATGGCGAATTCGTCGTGACGGCTTCGAGTATGTCCTACGGAAACTAAAAGAATCTTTGACAGAATTGATTTCATCTCCGTTCGCGATCGGGAACGAGATGAAATCATCTCTTTGTGATATTATCGGAATGGAGATGAAATCAACCGCGAACTCGTCGTAACGCTGTCGAGTATGGCCTATGGATAATGCACGAATCGGTGTCTGAATTGATTTCATCTCATATCGCGATAGGGAACGAGATGAATTTATCTCGTTTCAATATCATCGGAACAAAGATGAAATCAATGGCGAACTCGGCTCGACGGCTTTAAGTATGTTCTACGGACACTAGAAGAATCATTGACAGAATAGATTTCATCTCCATTCGCGATGGGGAACAAGATGAAATCATCTCTGCGATATGATCGGAATAGAAATGAAATCAACCGCGAACTCATTGTGACGTTGTCGAGTATGTCCAATGGATAATGCACGAATCGTTCTCCGAATTGATTTTATCTCCTATCGCGATCGGGAACGAGATGAATTTATCGCGTTTTAATATCATCGGAAAGGAGATGAAATCAATGGCGAACTCATCGTGACGTTGTCGTTTATGTTCTACGGATTCCGCACGAATCGTTGTCCGAAATGATTACATCTCCTATCGCGATCGGGAACGAGATGAAATTATCTTGTTTCAATATCATCGGGAGGGAGATAAAATCAATGGCGAATTCGTCGTGACGGCTTCGAGTATATCCTACGGAAACTAAAAGAATCTTTGACAGAATCGATTTCATCTCCGTTCGCGATCGGGAACGAGAAGAAATCATCTCTTTGTGATATTATCGGAATGGAGATGAAATCAACAGAATTGATTTCATATCCGTTCGCGCTCGGGAACGAGATGAATTTATCTCGTTTCAATATCATCGGAAAGGAGATGAAATCAATGGCGAACTTGTCGTCACGTTGTCGAGTATATCCTATGGATACTGCACGAATGACTGACAGAATTGATTTCAACTCCGTTCGCGATCGGGAACGAGATGAATTTATCTCGTTCCGATATAATCGGAAACAAGATGACATCAAAGGCAAACTCGTCGTGACGGCTTCGAGTATGTCCTACAGACACCAGAAGAATCATTGACGGAATTGATTTATCTTCGTTCGCTATCGGGAACGAGATGGAATCATCTCTTTGCGATATTATCGGAATGGAGATGAAATCAACCGCGAACTTGGTGTGACGTTGTCGAGTATGTCCTATGGATAATGCACAAATCGTTGTCCGAATTGATTTCATCTCCTATCGCGATCGGGAACGAGATGAATTTATCTTGTTTCAATATCATCGGGAAGGAGATGAAATCAATGGAAAACTCGTCGTGACGGCTTCGAGTATGTCCTACGGACACTAAAAGAATCTTTGACAGAATTTATTTCATCTCCGTTCGCGATCGGGAACGAGATGAAATCATCTCTTTGTGATATTATCGCAATGGAGATGAAATCAACCGCGAACTCGTTGTAACGTTGTCGAGTATGGCCTATGGATAATGCACGAATCGTTGTCCGTATTGATTTCATCTCCTATCGCGATCGCGAACCAGATGAATTTATCTCGTTCCAATACTATCGGAAAGGAGATGAAATCAATGGCGAACTCGTCGTGACGGCTTCGAGTATGTCCCACGGACACTAGAAGAATCATTGACACAATTGATTTCATCTCCATTCGCGATCGGGAACAAGATAAAATCATCGCTGTGCGTTATTATCAGAATGGAAATGAAATCAACCGCGAACTCATTGTGACGTTGTCGAGTATGTCCTATGCATAATGCACGAATCGTTGTCCGAATTGATTTCATCTCCTATCGCGATCGGGAACGAGATGAATTTATCTCGTTTCAAGATCATCGGAAAGGAGATGAAATCAACCGCGAACTCGTTGTAACGTTGTCGAGTGTGGCCTATGGATAATGCACGAATCGTTGTCCGAATTGATTTCATCTCCTATCGCGATCGGGAACGAGATGAATTTATCTCGTTTCAATATCATCGTAAAGGAGATGAAATCAATGGCGAACTCGTCGTCACGTTGTCGAGTATATCCTCTGGATACTGCACGAATCACTGACAGAATTGATTTCATCCCCTATCGCGATCGGGATCGAGATGAATTTATATTGTTTCAATATCATCGGGAAGGAGATGAAATCGATGGCAAACTCGTCGTGACGGCTTCGATTATGTCCTACGGACACTAAAAAAATCTTTGACAGAATTGATTTCATCTCCGTTCGCGATCGGGAACGAGATGAATTTATCTCGTTTTAATATCATCGGAAAGGAGATGAAATCAATGGCGAACTCGTCGTGACGGCTTCAAGTATGTCCTACGCACACTAGAAGAATCATTTACAGAAAGATTTCATCTCCATTCGCGATCGGGAACAAGATGAAATCATCTCTTTCTGATATTATCGGAATGGAAATGAAATCAACCACGAACTCATTGTGACGTTGTCGAGTATGTCCTATGGATAATGCACGAATCGTTCTCCGAATTGATTTTATCTCCTATCGCGATCGGGAACGAGATGAATTTATCTCGTTTCAATATCATCGGAAAGGAGATGAAATCAATGGCGAACTCATCGTCACGTTGTCGAGTATGTTCTATGGATAACGCACGAATCGTTGTCCGAATTGATTTCATCTCCTATCGCGATCGGGAACGAGATGAATTTATCTTGTTTCAATACCATCGGGAAGGAGATGGAATCAATGGCGACTTCGTCGTGACGGCTTCGAGTATGTCCTCCGGAAACTAAAAGAATCCTTGACAGAATTGATTTCATCTCCTTTCGCGATCGGGAACGAGATGAAATCATCTCTTTGTGATATTATCGGAATGGAGATGAAATCAACCGCGAACTCGTCGTAACGTTGTCGAGTATGGCCTATGGATAATGCACGAATCGGTGTCTGAATTGATTTCATCTCATATCGCGATAGGGAACGAGATGAATTTATCTCGTTCCAATATCATCGGAACAAAGATGAAATCAATGGCGAACTCGTCGTGACGGCTTTAAGTATGTCCTACGGACACTAGAAGAATCATTGACAGAATAGATTTCATCTCCATTCGCGATGGGGAACAAGTTGAAATCATCTCTGCGATATGATCGGAATAGAAATGAAATCAACCGCGAACTCATTGTGACGTTGTCGCGTATGTCCAATGGATAATGCACGAATCGTTCTCCGAATTGATTTTATCTCCTATCGCGATCGGGAACGAGATGAATTTATCTCGTTTCAATATCATCGGAAAGGAGATGAAATCAATGGCGAACTCATCGTGACGTTGTCGAGTATGTTCTATGGATACCGCACGAATCGTTGTGCGAATTGATTTCATCTCCTATCGCGATCGGGAACGAGATGAAATTATCTTGTTTCAATATCATCGGGAAGGAGATGAAATCAATGGCGATCTCGTCGTGACGGCTTCGAGTATATCCTACGGAAACTAAAAGAATCTTTGACAGAATCGATTTCATCGCCGTTCGCGATCGGGAGCGAGATGAAATCATCTCTTTGTGATATTATCGGAATGGAGATGAAATCAACAGAATTGATTTCATATCCGTTCGCGATCGGAAACGAGATGAAATCATCTCTTTATGAAATAATCGGAATGGCGATGAAATCAACCGCGAACTCGTCGTAGCGTTGTCGAGTATGGCCTATGGATACTGCACGAATCACTGACAGAATTGATTTCATCTTCGATCGCGATCGGGAAGGAGATGAATTCATCTCTTTGCGATATTATCGGAATGGAGATGAAATCAATGGCGAACTCGTCGTGACGTTGTCGAGTGTATCCTATGGATACTGCACGGACCACTGACAGAATTGATTTCATCTCCGTTCGCGATCGGGAACGAGATGAAATCAAAAGCAAACTTGTCGTGACGGCTTCGAGTATGTCCTACGGACACTCTAAGAATCATTGACAGAATTGATTTCATCTCCGTTCGCGATCGGGAACGAGATGAAATCATCTCTTTGCGATATTATCGGAACGGAGATGAAATCAACCGCGCACTCGTTGTGACGTTATCGAACATGTCGTATGGATAATGCACGAATCGTAGTCCGAATTGATTTCATCGCCTATCGCGATCGGGAACGAGATGAAATTATCTCGTTTTAATATCGTCGGAAAGGAGATGAAATCAATGGCGCACTCGTCGTGACGGCTTCCATTATGTTCTACGGACCCTAAAAGAACCATTGACAGAATTGATTTCATCTCCATTCGCGATCGGGAATGAGATGAAATCATCTCTTTGCGATATTATCGGAATGGAGATGAAATCGACCGCGAACTCGTTGTTGCCGGTTGATGATCGTCCGAGATGGAATGAATTCGGACAACGATTCGTGCATAATCCATAGGACATACTCGACAACCTCACAACGATTTCGCGGTTGATTTCATCTCCATTCCGATAATATCGCAAAGAGATGATTTCATCTCGTTCCCGATCGCGAACGGAAATGAAATCAATTCTGTCAATGATTCTTCTAGTGTCCGTAGGACATAATCGAAGCCGTCACGACGAGTGCGCCATTGATTTCATCTTCTTTCCGATGATATTAAAACGAGATAATTTCATCTCGTTCCCGATCGCGATAGGCGATAAAATCAATTCGGACAACGATTCGTGCATTATCCATACGACATGTTCGATAACGTCACAACGAGTTCGCGGTTGATTTCATCCCCGTTCCGATATTATCGCAAAGAGATGATTTCATCTCGTTCCCGATCGCTATAGGAGATGAAATCAAATCGGACAACGATTCGTGCATTATCCCTAGGACATACTCGACAACATCACACCGAGTTTGCGGTTGATTTCATCTCCATTCCGATAATATCGCAAAGAGATGATTTCATCTCGTTCCCGATCGCGAACAGAGATGAAATCAATTTTGTCGATGATTCTTCTAGTGTTCGTAGGACATACTCGAAGCCGTCACGACGAGTTTGCCTTTGATTTCATCTCGTTTCCGATGATATCGGAACGAGATGAATTCATCTCGTTTCCGATCGTGAATGGAGATGAAATCATTCCTGTTTGTTTGGGTTCGTCCAGTATCCATAGGATACACTCGACAACGTCACGACGAGTTCGCCATTGATTTCATCTCCTTTTCGATAATATCGCGAACGGAGATGAAATCAATTATGTCAATGATTCGTGCAGTATCCATAGGACATACTCGACAACGTGACGACGAGTTCGCGGTTGATTTCATCTGGATTCCGATAATATCGCAAACACATGATTTCATCCGTTCGCGATCGGGAACGGACGCGTCCGTTCCCTCGTTGTCGCAGGATCGTCAGACTTCTCGACCCAATCTGACGGGAAATAACATCAAATCGGAGACGGATTCGGGGCAGTAATGTCAGGAATGTCGGATCAGTCCTTCGAGAACCATTACGAGCACCGATGTTATCTCTCTTAAATAAATAATGCTCCTGCCGTCGTTGGCGCAGGATCTTCAGACTTCTCGACCCAATCTGACCGGAAATGAGATAAAATCGGAGACGAATTCGGGGCAGTAATATACGGATTGTCCGACTGAGGCTCCGAGAATCGTTGCAAGCACCGCTGTTATCTTTGTTCAATAAATAATGCTCCTTCCGTCGCTGTCGCAGCATCGTCAGACTTCCCGACTCAATCTGACCCATTGCGTAGCAGCAAATCCTAACCCGCCATTCGCAAACCTGGGTCGTTTTCTTCCCGCCCAAGATCATTTTCTTCACTTAATATTTATTTTTTAAAAAATCGAAAATAAGGAAGAAAACAACCTTACTATTCCTGTAGAAGTACGGTCTAATTATCGATCATGATTCTTTTCAGATTTTTTCCACCGACAATTGTTGGTGTGGCAGTGCAAAAACGAAAACGACCCAGTTTCACGGGATTAATGTGCCTGAAATACCTTTATGGATTGATGTTTAAGATAATCGATTGAACTTGATCGATAGATTGCGAACTTTATCGGAAATAATGTCAATTTCGAAAATGTTTGCGGAGTTCATGGTCCGCAAACAATATTCGTCATCATTTGCGATTCGCCAATCACTTTCGCAATAAATAATTCTATCAATACATTTTTAATTAATTTCGCGTGAAATTATTATTTTTTGCCAAATTATACGAGCATTTTTATTTTTAACTTTTTCATAAAATATTCAAAAATTCTGTAACTACAACATGTGAAGATAATCTATGCAACATTAAAAAAATCTCGTAGTATCTGGTAAAAATTAATAATTCCACGTCAAATTACTTTAAAATGTATTGCTAGAATAATTTATTCCAAAAGTTGTTAGCGAATCGCAAATGATTGAAAATCGTATTTGGAGTGCATGGAAACCTCGAACATTTTATAAATTGACATTATTTTGAATTAAGTTCTCAGATAGGGACACATTCAGATCCCTCGGCTCGACCGCGTATCATCGGACTCTCAACCAACGTCCTGTGACTGCCGACCATTCGGAAGTTGCAGCTGTGACTTCAGCAGACTAGCATTTCCTATAGCACTGTCGTGCCTGACTTAGCAACTTTGTACCACTGATTAAATTCTGATTTATCCACTTTAATCGTATGTTTGATAATTTTTTTCGCCATGACGGGAAGCACAAATAAAGTTTTTCGCGAGTGTTCCGTATTTGGAATTCTATAAACTTCATTCTCCTGCACGCAAAACGGATTTTTTATTCTTTTTCAGAATCCGCTATTTTCTCTGGCAATTGCTATTCATGACAAAAATACGATATATTTTTTTTCAAAGAAAGCGTGAAAAACCATTAGCAATCATATTTTTTTCAGTCGCAAAATCGCCGCGCAAGACCCTCAAAAAACACTCGTCCACCTTATAAAAGTAACCCGTATATCTCAGCAAATATTAACAATAGACAAAAAAGTTTCCAATACAAAAGATGGGAAATTTTATTCTCTACAGAAAAGGTCGTAACAATTTTTGACGTAAAACTCACCGTTTCCGAGATATTTGCAAAATGGCATTTTTTAAGATGGCGGCTAACGCTCGCGGTTTCGGGCGACACAAACTTGGTTTTATACTTCGGGAACACCCTTTGACATAATCCAATCGAAAAATCAATTATCAGGATTTTTTGTGGAGCGAACCCATTTTTGGTGCTCAATTTCCTGGATTACAAGCAAAGTCGCTTTCTCGCGTCCAATATTGATAAATCCTCCCTCAGATACGCCTCAAAGGCTCTCTTACGACGAAACGTAAACCGTAACGTCATCTTACTTCTTCCATCACGTAAATGCAGCTTCCCAAAGTTGATATCTGGCTCAACTGCACCCTCCGCAACTTAATAACTGTACATTTGGCCGAATTCAGACGATTCATCAAGCTCGCTGCAAGAGCTGATTTGCACCCATTCATCGTCTGATTCAGCCCTCTAAATGAAGTTTCCCATCATTGGGATCAAGCCGTGGAATTGTATCGCAGCTGAAAAGATAATGTTCATTGCACCTCAGCAAAACTGATGGAAGATTTGCAATCGTCTTCGCAAGGGTCGTTCTTTTCGATTTTGCTTTCTGCTCATTCGCAACCGAAAAGGATGCATTTTAAATCTTCCAGGTCGCCTCAAGAGAAAATTTGCACAAACTCTTTTGGTAACCAATCCCTTCAAACAACGTCTCCCAATAGTGCGATAGCATTGCATTTTTTGTTTGTTTGGGTTGTGGTAGAAGATAGTAAACCTTTTTTTTTCCTCGACTCCCTCCTGAAATGTTATGTGGACGCAGTTTGCATCGAGTATGACCCCCTTAGGCCATGATTTTCGAAGTCGAAATCTGTGCAGGGTGCATCCCGCACCGATAACCGATAGATGCACCGCATTCGATTTCAATGAAATAAGACAAATTTAGCACACATAGCCCTCCTCAATATGACACCTTAAATGAGGTTCCGGAGTCGAGGCAAACTTAAGTCGCTATTTTACACCTGGAAAGGGCAGATTGTTTTTATTACATATTTTCACGAACTCGCTTTCTTACTTTAACCTCTTAAATACGGTGCCCCAAAGTCGAGTTTTTTTTTGTTCGTCCAGCGTAATGGCCAGACATTAATTTTTGCTGATCATTAATTTTTTGCAATTAAAATTCTATAATTCGTCAAAACCGATAAAATGAAAATCCCGATCGCTGCGATGTCCGCTCACTTCCCCTTAAACGGGAACATTATCGAGGTAATTGAAGACTTTCTCTCATCACCTGTCTAAAATAGATAAATTCGATCGTGTCCAAGATCGATCACCGCGTGAAAATTGCCGTATCTCAATTTTTGCGAAGTTCAAAGCCTCGGGCCAGTTCGAAACCCTATATGCAGCGGCCTGGTTTTTGGTGGAATGTCCCTATGCACTCTTAGCTTTGAGAAAACGTAAAAATCTTAGATCTCTCTGCGTCGGTCGCAACTATGTAATCGACAGAAAGTGTAAAAATCGGCATTTTACACGATTTTTAAAATCAATTTCACGGTGTTTCAAAACAATACTTAAATTATTTCAAACCCTATTATTAATAGAATGAATTCAAGCTTTCCAACGATGTCATTATGAATGATGTACGATGATTTGGACCAAAGTTATCACCGTCCAAAATAAACAAATGAATTTTTTCATTTGGCCGGTGATAACTAGGTGAATGAAAATCGCACAGAGGTTCGAAAAAATAAGATAAGAGAAGAAGATATACGCTTTCAAATGGTCGAAACGGATTTTCTTTACAAAAATTTCTATTCCCCGTGTAACCCGGCAGAGTTAGTGAAATTTTTTGAATTTCCGTTTTCATGGCATACCAATAATTTTTTGGTTGAAAAAAGTTCATAAAAATGTATCAATATAAGGGTTCTGAAGTTCACAACGCTACAAAATGCTTTTCTAATTCATTTTTCCGATTATTCACAACCGCGATACGGCCGTCCGAAAAAGGGCAATTTTTCGATGAAGAAAAAGTTATCCTTTAATTTTTGCGCTTAATGTAATTCAAGGAACAGAAAATTAGAAAAAAATAGTATTTTTCGTGACAATAACGATCTTGAAGCTTGCAGTTTCTAATTTTGAAACCTTTTGATGAATTTTTTTTTAGTAACTTTTATTGCCCAAGCAAAAGAAAAATCAGGAGACAAAAATATTCCTTTTGTTTTTTTTTCTCTTAATTTTCCCCTAGGCTCAGAATATTTTTTTCCGACTGAAGCAAAATCAGGGTCATTGAAACTTATCATTTAGGTGCAGTTGGGTTTTTTTTTGCTCGGTACGACAATTAGTGGCTGTAATATCAGCCGCTAAATGAAAAGTCACCCTTTTGTCTTTGATCATGGATATCTCATGAAGTATGAGAATTAATCATTGTACAGCAAATCGACCGGCGGTTTCTGAAACTTCAATAAATTCTCTATGAGTCCTGACTATGGTTTTGGCGAAAAATCTTTTCCCATGCTTGCCATTGACTTGAAAAAAGTACAAAAAATTACCTTTTCTTGATTTTTAGAAAACCCCCCGCTACCTTGCACATATTCGTATACGTACTAATGTTAGCGGATTTTTTTTCAAGTTAATTGTATCCTTAAGAGCCCTGCGAAAATTCAAAGCGTCTTTTTATGGATCGATCAGTTTAAAAATAATTTTAAGAGCACGTTTATTGTTCCTTAAAGATAATTTAATGACTATGAGATGAAAAAAAAACATTATTTTTCTTACAATTTGGCATTTAATACTCATCAAATTATGAGGAAAAAACGGCACACAAAAATTCTTTTTTCCAAATAAAAAAGAATGTACAAATTTTCTACCGCTAGTATTATCAATACCGAAAGCTTACTACGTGGAGGTTTTCAAATAATGGAAATTTTTCAATGGGAATTCTTTTGTCATTTTCCTTACATTTTTGCATCGAATACCCTTCCTCGACACACTTACATTTGGCCACGACTTTGACATACTGAGTCAATTTGACCCGGATAGTATTTAACCCACCTGCCCTTAACGACCCATCGGTCGGTGCTTATTGAAACAAATTCGGGATACACTTTAAACATTTCTTAATACGTCTGCATAATTAAAATTCGGAAAATGTAAAATAAAATTTTTGTAAAAAATGATTGAAAACTTTCGTTTTTGGAAAAGTGAGCATTTCATTTCAAATTTGGCCGGGTCAACGTTACCCAGCGTGTCAAGGGAGGGTCAACAAATCTCGAGAAAAAAAAAAAATTCCGAGACAAAAAAATTCCGCATTTGAAAGCTTTTTCTATTTTAAAAGGGTTTCAAGGAGTGCAACTCTTTTTCCATTCATACCGTAAGCGTATGACTGTTTTCAGTGCTGTTCCATGGACATCAGTTTCATTAAAATCGAAGGGAAAACCTGGCATAAACAAAAGTATGCGCAAAGATGAATCAGAACAAGAGAGAAGATAAATATTTATTAATGAGAGATAGGCGATAGGAGAAGCTCATTAAATAAAAAAGAACGAAAGTGCGACAAATAGAGATCGACGACATCCGAAAAAACAAGTCACGCTCAGTCGCGCGGCTCTGCTCACGCTCTGAAGTTGCGTACTCACGATGACACAAAATAATAGCAGACGATACGCGAAACGTCAAATTGGCCGGGCAAGCAAGACAGATGCCTATCTACAGGGTGCGCCAGAGAAACTTAATTATTTGAAAGGTGAATAAAAACAAAAGTACTTCAATTATTGTTTTAAATTTTTTTTTATTTGAGAATACAATATCCCAATTTTTTTTTCATGCAGTATTGAAAATGACATCGGATAAATGGCGACCCCCATTGCGCATACACTGATGAAGTCGATTTTTGAAATTCGTATCCACTCTTTGCAGCATATCAATCGGTATGTTGGCAATGGCGTCGCGAATGTTGTTCTTGAGGTGTGCTATCGTCCGTGGTCGATCGACATAAACCAGAGATTTCAAATAACCCCATAAAAAGAAATCGCATGGAGTCAAATCTGGAGAGCGTGCCGGCCATTGGAGATCGCCTCTGAGAGAGATGAGGCGGTCGGGCAAATGTTGTCGCAACAAATTCATTGAGTCTCGTGCTGTGTGTGCTGTGGCTCCATCTTGCTGAAACCACACGTTCCTAACGTTCATTTCTTCGAGTCTTCGTCGAGCAGTGGTGTCAGAAATTCCCATAGCAGCTGCGTGTTTGCGAGCCGAACGCCGGGGAGAACGCACAACTGACTGCCTCACTCTTTCGACATTTTCCGGAGTTCTGATGGTCCGTTGAAGTCCATTTCTGGGTTTAGCGACACTTCCACACTCCCGAAATGAGTTAACCCACGACAGAATCGAATTACGGCCAGGAACGAGTCTGTGAGGAGGAATTTCAAAGCGAGCGCGGAAGGCACGTTGCGTTCAAATAAGTAAGTTTCTCTGGCGCACCCTGTACCTTGCTCGTCACCTGCTACGTTAGTAGTAAAGGTAGCTTATAGGGAGACGACTGTGACGTCATCCTGGGTGAGGTGTATACGTGATGTCTGGCGGGCCAGACCGTCTCGGTGCGGCCGTATGGGGAATTGG
Organism: Ophion ellenae; assembly: GCA_963210295.1. Classification (NCBI taxonomy): domain Eukaryota; kingdom Metazoa; phylum Arthropoda; class Insecta; order Hymenoptera; family Ichneumonidae; genus Ophion; species Ophion ellenae. The sequence continues at coordinate 7,098,694 of OY723389.1, read as the reverse complement.
TGGTGGGGGCTCAGTTTTGGGGGATCGGTGGTGGGGGTAGCGGCGGCTAGAGGCGGTATGTGCAGGGGTGTGCGGGGGGTAGCGGAGGGGTAGGTATGTGAGGTTACTACTATACCGACGGTGATCGCAGCGATGATTGTCAGGAGATTCGCTTTCGCAGATATGGTGGGTAAAATAGGTTTCGGTGCGCTGCGCATGGTAGGGATGGTCTCATACCGTGGATGGGTTAGGGGGATGGTTGAACAAAAAAGAAATTATTTTCGACAAGACATCAATGTTTTTATTCAACAGCATACGGCCTGGTACATGCGTTGGTGAGTTGCGTAGAAAATTATTACGGGGGATACATTTCAAAAGGTTTTATTATCGAGAGGGATGTACATTGTCTCTCTCTCTCTCTCTCTCTCTCTCTCTCTCTCTCTCTCTCTCTCTCTCTCTCTCTCTCCTCTCGCTAGCCCGCTCGCGCGCCGGTGTGTGTGTATGTGTGCGTGTGTGATTTTATCTGTATCGCTCGTAACCCATTGTTAGGTATGAATCTGTAAAAATTATCTCCTCGTAAGGCTGGTTAACGGGGTGTACGACGCCGTGCTGGTAAAAGTAATAAACACCACCGAGTTTTATCACGGATTCGTGATTCTCTTTAACAAGACGTATCCACTCGTCGAGGATGTTCGCTGGCAGCCTCCTCCAATCGGATGGTGCCCAGAAGTCGTTTTGTGGTTCCCAGTACATGTACAGCGTCTCTGAGCCAATGGGTATCCACCCCGGTAGACGCTCATACACGTAGACGGCCAGCGGGTACTCAGTGATCAGCGATTGTGGGTAATCCGCAGCCATACTTATGCGTCTGGTAAGGTTGTCAAACACTGGAGATTTGATAAGAAATGCCAAAACGATAGAGACGCCGACTGTTGAGTTGAATAGAGACGATGGCCGCTGTGCTTAGCGCTGTGTGTTGCTCTTTGAAACCAACCAAGACTGAAGATGATAATCTCCCTGGATGTCGGCCTCGGTTCGTGTTGTGGCAAGGGACGACAGGACGTTGACTCGGTTGATAGAGCTATACCGATCCAGAGACGAGGAACTCTGTGTTTGATGTTCACGGACAGCGCTACCGCCGTATTTGAAGCCGTCTAGGTGAAGGGGCGAGTCAAACGGGGGTGACAAATCAGCAGCACTACGACGATGGTTACAGTCAACGATCCTCTCTGGAGGCCTCTGGTTGGTCCTCAGCAATAGGTACACGGGGTAATTATAATTTTTCACGAATAGCAGCACTCCACAGGTATACACGACTGGACACAACCGAGGGTATGCCTCCCGTCCCCTGAGAGTCCGACGCATACACTTGTGTCTTTGGTCCGCCCCGCTTGCGCTATCTTTTTCTGGTAGAAAAGAGTTACTGTACGATCGTTTCGGGCTTTATCCGATGAAAAAAGTCTATGGAAACGATCAAGACTGCAGCCACGAGCCATGTAATACAGAAACATAATACAATATTCCCCACAAACTTTCGATGTCTCTGATTGTAGGGGTTTTCCACTCCATCGGAGAGTTCTGGCGTTTCTTCGCAAGCGATTGTAATGTTGTGGGATAATTGGTGGGAACCCGTAGCTGTCGAAAAAGATAGCGTTGCCATCCTCGTTGACGTAAATCGCAACCCAATGCGTGCCAGGCCGTGTATGAATATCCGTGTTAGCGACTATCGCAGCGGGTCTACACCAGACTTTCGGAATACGGTCTGCGGGATAGACCCCTTTCGTGGATGCTTTTATCATCCGCATCCCGTCGATCACCTCTAAGCTGTTCATTGTTGAAGTTCTTACTCAACGAATAACGATGCACTGTGACTCGCGGTGGCGTCGGTGGGGGTGTCGGTGCGCGGGAGAGGCGGGTTGGTGTTCCTTTACATTTAAACAGGCTAACCAGCTCGCCGGTGACGTAAGAAGCAGATGCGTTACTTTCCCCGCTAAGTGATGTCATTGACCCGTTCGTAAGCGTCTCCAGGGTCTCTGGTGTCTCGCACAAAGGCGGGGAAACACGTGTGTTCTCGCCCGGTGAATTTTTCGTTATGAAGTTGAGCTTGGTGGGCCTTGGTACAATGTGTTGAGCAACGTCATTTACGGTGTTGATACGCTTCCTCTCCCCCGATTGCGATGGTATGCTGATTGGCTCCATATAAATCGGACTATCCGAGCGATCCTGTTTCCCACGTAACCAGGTCCTAATTTTCATAGCGTTGTTCAACGCACATTTTGGTTTGTTATCCCTCGCAAGGGAATGATACATACAGAACGCATCACTAGCGACCATATTCTTCAATGTAGGCCCAACGTAATCCTCCAGGTTAATGATGTCTCGAGTGAGGACGCGCCGTAGTAATTCTGCTTTTTGTAGACCCCGTACATATATCCGCATAGCGTGACGCACCAGCGTTCGTAGTGTGATCCACACATGATCTAATTCTGCTTCACCATCAAACCATTCGAGACCGTGACAAAAACAGGTTATACGGTTATTACTGGCGGCGTACTTCGGTGGGAGATCCGAAAAATCGTGCGGTGGGGTGATTATCCAGTGGGAAACGCCGGAATCTTGGAGACCGACGATTGCTAGCTCTTTTGGGTGAAAGCAGCCGTTTTTATCGTAAAGTGCTTGGATGTCGATGATAAAGTCCATGGTGTAGGATGAGTGAGACTGGCGTATGAAACACTGCTGTGTAACCTTTTTTATATCATGTATACGTGCACGCCCACAAAATTTGATTAGTCGATATACTCCATTTTCATTGGTGGATCATAAGAGTTCGTTCACCCACACATCTGGTTATGCGCTAAAGTCGGTTATAACCTGGCGTGAAGAATCTATTTCAATTATATTGTCATATTCTGCGTAGACAATACAATTTATTGTAGAAGGGAGAGCTTCGTCGAACCGCACCTCGACGCGTACGCTGCCGTGTCTGACGAGGTTCCAATGGGTAAAGCAATTAGCATCAAGATCTGGAGTTAGATCAAATGCGAAAAGGCAGTAGCCTTTACTGTAGTCGCTACGTGATATACCGAGCCCTTCGTTCTGGAAATGTATACCCGTACCTGAGAAAAGCGTGTGGTAGCTTTCTACAGAGAGCTCTCTGCCTTTTGTAAACCGTGGCTGTAAAGGACGGCTCGGGACTTGTTGACCATCGACGTATAACGAAAGGAAATTTATGCTCTGGTGGTGAAAATTATATGGGTTGGTCTCAATATCGCCGTTGAATGCTTTATTTGAGACGAAACCCACGATAATCCGTTTCGGAAGCTGTCCAAGTATGACATTGTCCAGTGTATCACCGAGTATACCACTATGCATCGTGAAAGCCTTTACTTCAACGCGCGTTATAGGATACTTGGCTGTTGTTTTAGCAAGTGTTTTCGCATGCGCTATGAGTACTCCCGGCGCAATTTTTGCGCGCCGTACAAGAAGAGTTGCTTCTGATATGTGTACGCGGTATGTTACCGGCGGTTGTGTCGGAGGGGCTATTATACAAAAAACGTCTTTTGATCGTACGAGCCGGAGTCTTAACTCAACTCCGTTCAGTAGAAATTTATCCTGGTTGAATACATCACAATGAAGATGACCCAACAAATCTATGGGTTTTCCATCATAGGTCAATTTTCTGCGTAAATCCTGACCATGGTTCTCTAGCAGATTTTTCGCCCCGGGGAGTGCGTTAAATGCCCCAGGTGTGTCGGCATACCACAAGGCCGCTGTAAGGTGTGAATCTTTCGCCGCTGGTCCATAATTCAGTAGTGTTTCTATATAAGCTCTGTATGGGTATGCGTTATTTGGTTGTGCAACGAGTTTCTGGTTGAAGTATACGTCCACTTGATTGAACATAGAATGAAGGAAATTATTCACAGGGGCGGCCTTTCCTGCTGAGTTACCGTCCGAAGCCACTATCTTAACATTGAGAGCGAGCATCGTGTGTGCAAGATCGAGGTATTCTTCGCCGTGTCCAGGTACGACAAACTCAAGCGGTCCATCGTCTGAGAGCGAGGACACGGGTTTATAATGCACCCATTGTGAAGCTTCTATAGAGGTCTGAGTCGGCGGTATGCTGAACAGATCAAGCTCACTCTTCATGCACTCGCGGGAATGTGAGTGGAGGAACGACATTTTAAAATTTAGTCGAAAATATCGGGTAGAGTACGATGTTTCTTACGCCTCTTTGTACTCGGCCTTTTCTTTTTTCCAGTTTTCTTCCGCTTTAACGGAGTTTCGCGACGCTTGCGCGTGTTCTTTTTGGGGGTTTTCCGTGGTCGACAGCCCGATTTACTCTTTGTCACTCGACTGCCTGCCACGCGCCTTTTTTTCACTGTGACACGCGCACTTGCAGGGCCCATTAGCGAATGCATACTCCTTTTTCCCCGCGGTGTTTTATACCCCGACCCGCTCATAAGTAGATCCACCTTCTCACCTACTTTACGTTTCAAGTTCTCACTGGACTCTGTGAGGCGATTGCGCACGGATTCTCTGAATGGTCTGTTGTTCCTACTGACGTCTTCTATAACATTTATCCCTGTACGCAGCGCTTCTTTGCCTATAGCACGTGCCCCCATTTTTAGAAGAGGCAACGCTCTGCGGAAAAGGCCCCCTAGAAAACTTCCGATGCCTCGCCCTCGTTGATACGGCGCTCCTACATACACACCGTGTACTCCATGACCAACACCACCCCCGGCCTGGCATTCGTAATACGTCTGATAGTACCTCATCGATGTCTCCGCAGCTAACCGATACGTTTAAAATGAAGCGTGACGGTCAGTGTGCCGTACTCGAATGCTATCGGTACACCGAGATGGTCTCTTATATCGATGGTGACAACGCGAAAACGGTTGTTCATAAGAGACAAATAATTCGCAGGTGAAAAATATTTTACACCAGTCGATCCGTATGTATAGCGGGCAGTATCAAGATTAACGATGCGTAATAGCGCCGCTTGCACATCACCCACTGTATATGGTACACATATATCCGTGTATACGAATAGCTGATCAGGTAGAGCCCTGTTGATACATGCCGGTCGTACCCCTACGCTTGCAACGCCTGTTGGTATGCGATACAGCGTGCGAGCTATTGAAGATCCTTCATCGATCGCCGGAGGCGCGTCAAAGCCTAATATACGTCCGATCTTGTTAGGCAGAATAATAACCTCCGGCTCTGGTTTATCCTTGCACTCGACAGTCGTAGATATTTCAACGGAAACGTGACCGTTCGCTTCGCGGGATTCGATGAATCTAACCCCACGTTTTTTTAGCAGGGGTATATTATTTAACTCCCACATGACTTGACCATGCGACTGGTATATCCCATGCGGTATTTTATCACAAAGTTGTCGGGACCGCGACTCTTCACCGCTATCTCCGCACGGGCGCCAGAATATGTTACAATCTTCGCGCTGTAAGTGGGTTATGGTGTGCGGTATGTGAATTTCCGTAAGTCCTACAACCCACTGACCGTGTAAAGAAATTTCACGTGGTAATTGTGTCGTAAAATTTGTCGTTGCATTGTCAGGGAAATATTTCATGCTACTGTTGCTCGGTAGAACGATAAAAAAGTTTTCACTATCCATACCGTTGGTCTTGTTTTTCACTGGCTTATGAACCAAGGCTTCGTAGGTTGGACGCAGGTATCCAGGAGTTAAATTTTGCGGGGTACCCCAACCAGCTAACGTATACCTCTTTCTTCACACCGCGACCGCGCGTCTTAATAATACGGTCGATCTTGAACTCTTTGTCGTCTGTTACACGTTTAGCGCTCACTGGTGTTAATTCTTGTGGGTAGAAAAACCCATCTATCGCTTCGCCGTGGAGATCGTGTAATTCGTATATAGAAATACCCTGGCGTTTGAGAACTCGGGAGATTTTAAATATTTCAGTACTCCAATTTTTTTCATAACCCTTTTCGAATGTGCCTTTTGTCCTACTGATGCGCACGTGATCTCCGCATTCGTATTTATTGCTTCCGCGAGCTTTCTTATTACCACGAACCATATTGCTTTGCACCGTGTTTTCGTAGGCCAACTGCGCATTATGCAGTGTTACAGCCGCGGGTTCCATTTTTATCGTAGAATGCCTTGCATGGTTATAGGAGTGAACGAATTGTTGGAGTACATCAATATAACGGTGGGTGTTACGATGTGTGAAGAACCGCCACATTCGTTCTTTTAATGTGCGATTGAATCGTTCAACGATCGATGCCTTGATATCAGGATTCCGCGCGACCCTAAATCGGATGTCACGCTCATTGAGAAAATTCTGGAAAACATTTCCGAGGAACTCTTTTCCACGATCTGTTTGTAGGCATACGGGTGAACGACCTCCGGCTCTCGTGAGGATTCTTTTAAACCCTGCAGCGACCGCGCGTGCGGTTTTGTCTACGAGTGGCTCAACCCATACATATTTACTCAAGACGTCTATAGCAATGAGTAAATATTGTATACCTCCGTTAGATGTCTGAATCGACCGTAAATCGACAAGATCTGCTTCCCACACGTCGTCTATGTTGTCGACATTATAATGAAGCCTCTGAAAACGACGATGAACTGGCTTATGAATGGTGTATGCATCCTGTTGCGTCAGCCAATCGTACACGTGCTTATTCTTTCCATTTATAAGACGGTATGCACCTGAATAGCCCGAAGGGTGACGCGGATCGTAGTAGATCCCTTCGAGCGTTAGCTCCCGTGTCATCTCTCTCTCTCTCTCTCTCTCTCTCTCTCTCTCTCTCTCGCTCCCTGCTCTACCGCTAGCTCTCGCTCGCTCTTTCACATTTGAATCTCCTCAGAGTCTCAACCATTTAGCCCACGCAGGTCGCAGCTTTTGTCTCGACGAATATTTAAAGTTAGCCGGCAAACGCGTGCTCTCGAATGTATCTCCGGTGTTTTCCGCTTTTCTTTTCACTCCTCTACCTCTCTTAATCACAGGTATTGTATGACTTGCTACTGCTTGAGCTGTGTCGAACGGTGGTAGCGTATTACGGTCGTTTGAAATGTGCGCATTATCGCATGTCGCCCTGTAGGATTTCCACAATTCGTCGTTACCAATAAACTCACGGGGTATTGCATTTGTTCGAAGAGCGGTAATAAATTCTTTGCGCCCTATCGCTCTGAACTTTTTCCTCGACCGTGCAGCGTCATTCACGAGATCGATAATGTTACCTCCGCTTATGGGAACCCCGTATATATTAACCTGGCCATGCTGATCCCAGGTTATAGTAGGTGGACCATGTGTAGGCTTTTGTATATATCCAAGCAGCGATTTTGTTCTACGCCTATACATTGCCGGCACACTGTTGACAATATCATCAAACGACATCGCTTCCTCTGTTTCAACAGGAGTCGATAGGTTGGAGTGATCGACACTCACTTTCGTCGGCGTTAGCGTCTGAAAGAGATACCTTTGAAATAGCGGTAGGAATTGTTTCCATTTCTCCCGATCATCGGCAAATTTATCCGAAAAAAGCACATTAGAGAGTTCAAGATCAAGACGGGAAATCGTATCACCCTGGGTTTTTATGCTCCCGCCCGGTGCTTCAACAGTGGGCTCGTGCGCGGCACGTGTTGTAGACGTTGTATGTGCCGTAGATGATGCGATACAATCACCACCGCCACGCTGCTGATACGCCGCCTCATCGACCAATATCATTTTTTTCGCATGCTGCATGATAATTTTTAAACATCTGTACCCCCGCCGAATAATTTTCCGAGTAAGCTGCCAATGACCGGTGCAAGCAAAAGCCCAAGAAACCCCCCGCACCCTTTTTGGAGGATGATGCGTTTCTTCGTTTTCCAACCGCCCCCTCGTTGACCCAGAGAGCGCTTAACCGATGATGCTAGGATCCGTAGAGTGTTTTTGTATTTTTTAAGGTGTTTCTTAGCACTCGGTTTTATATCGACGACACCGCGTAAGATGTTCAGCGCGCATTCGCAGATACACTTGATGAGACTTTTATCAGCGGATTTAAGAAGGGCCTTACGTTCTCGAGCGTTTGCATGGTACAAGGCGTGTAGAAGCGCGAGATGGCGTTTTGTAAACGGGGTATGCGATTTTTTAGCAACCATAATTTTTCTTGGCGAGGGTACACGTATAATTCATACTTGACACTGCGCTCTGTGCGGGGCGAGATCCACCAATGCGTTTGTATTACGCCCATCCATGCTTATATACGCGCATGGTAGATCCGCGGGGCGCGTTTCATATGATGAGTCACACAGCCGTCTATTTTACACGGTTATTTTTCAGGATATACACTTCACCACGTGTATCGTCCGGGAATATCCCAGTTCTAAAACGATAATTCTCCAGCGTTGATTGCTGGAGATCCAGGAGTAAGTAACCGTGAGGCTGAGCCGTCGCATCGTGATATGCTTCGACGAGAAATTTGGGGTTTTCAGGGCAAACCTGTCTAGCGAGATGTTGTATTTGAGCGCGATCCCGGGGGTTTTTAAAAATAACGATGTATATTGCATTTAAAGAAATGTCACGTTGTCCGGACCCTTGGTGAAAAATATTCTGTGTCAAAAACATCACGCTGATATTTTTATGATGGCTACCCTTCGTGAAGAGGTCAACGATTACACCGTTGGATGATTCACGCATGAGATCGTCGATAATTATTAGTTTTTTACGGGTGTTATCGTGTGAATAGGCGTCCGGATGCGGCAGGCCTTCGTAAAATTCAATTTTCGGCAGTACGGAGCTTCTCTGGCATCCGTCGTAAGCACCACGCGTGTCCGCGTCGAGAGTATCTCCGTAATAAAAGAGAATTCTATCAAATATTGCGTCGCTCATAGCTGTGAGGTGGCGGAGAAATCGTCTGATAAACACCGTCTTACCACAACCAGTGGGGCCACATATTAACGACGTCCAGGGGTGTTTCCACCGAACATCCATCCTCACGGTTTAGTATGTGAAGCCACAAATGAAAAATATCCACGAAGACAGAGGTGTATAAGTTCAGCGGCGCGCGATGCGAGGATAATGTAAAAATGCGGGTTGCGTCTTTTTATATGGTTGCTGCAGACGCACGCAATGCTTTAGCTCGGTCACCAATGTTCGCATGTACACGTCGCCGGGGGGTAAATAGGAAACTTTTGTTGAGAGGGCCTAAGAAATACTTGACAGCGTTAGACTCACATAAAGATAATCGTATTTTTATTAAACGCACACCAACATGGAATTTACACTATACATATTGTTTTATTGTTTACACTTAAACTTATACATAACTACTTCTTATTGACAGCGGGTATTACATGTTTTACTCCTTAAATCCGAAAGGGTATGATAGCCTACAGTTTATATGCCTGCGCTTGTGACACACAACATTACACGTTTTGCACTCCGTCACAGTGATCACATTATGCAGATTTGTGCGACGTATCGATCTAAATTTTAAATTTATCGAGGAATCGTTTAAATGGGGCAGCGTGGTACCTATTAGTCTGCGGATTGAATTGAAATTTACATGCTTAGAGTTCTCATAATTAAGCGTTAAACCTTTTACTTTGCAACACTGCGCTACGGTTACGTCAGGGTTTTCTTCAGTGACCACCGTATACCCGTAAAATTTAGGTCCCCCAGATACAAATGAATTGATGTACGCTGTTTTCCCGTAACACTCAAGCTCATCAGTCATATCCCCGAGGAAATTACCAACAGGGGGAACCCAGTCACCGTCACGTGTCGAAAAAATGACAGAGTCTGTGTCATAGTACAAGACACGTCGATCGAGTTGTTCCAGATATTTGTACAATTCTAAACGAGCCTGAGCCGTTGTGTATGCAGCAATTACGACGCTTGTTTGCGAACTCGTGGGAGAAGCATCATCCACGTGTGACCACGTGGTATATAGCAACCAATCATTTACCGGTAATACACTGGTGACCTCTTTTTCGTCATCTGTTACGAGTTTGAGTAACTCCTCGCGGGATTTGATTATCGTTGTTTGTGGTAAATTATCGCGCTGACCCATTTTTCCCCAAAGCGTATTTAACGCTAGCTTTGCTGTCCCGCGGAGACCAGGGTTCTTGACTATATTACTGCTCTCCAGTTTTATGCCCTCGACTTTCTCATACTCTGCCATATACATACTACGGGAAATTTCATCTGTGCAATGTGCTGGCCAACCGCTGGCCTCCTGTTTGATTTTTAAAAATTTATTCACGTAATCCGCGAAGAGACCACCATCACGAGTATGCTTGTTGTATTGAGTTGTTTTATACGACCAGATGACGTAGATTTTCAAAATAACATAGCCCATATCTATTGCTTTTTTAACCTCCTCCGCAACCCATGTGCCGGTGAGCGCCCGATCCTCGGAACGTTCATGGCTGCATCGCTGCTGAGACATCTCCTCCGCACATATACGACAGAGTGGGAAAAGAAGTTTTCCCCGCATACGTACAGGCAAAACCGGATGAAAAAGATTTTCAGGCGGAAGGATGGTACATTTTATCATACCATGGATACTAACTCCGAGCAATTCGCCGGGTGTCGATTTTTCGAACAACTTATCGCACTCTGTACCTGTATATATCTCGGGGTGACCTATCGGAAAACAGCCTGTTTTACAAATATACGGGTACAACGAGCAGATGTCTATGTATGATATTTTCTCGCCCTGTGCAACGTCATACGAGGTGACCGTGTTTCCCGTACGGCCTCCGTAAAATCCATCACGGGGCCTTAAAACCTCGAGAGAGAGACGTGGGTGTGTCTCCAAAAATTCACGCTAAGCGCGAATGTTTTTTTTCATGGCCGTGAAGGCGCATTCCCATATTTCACGAATGAGGTAAACCCCATAGGAAGATATTTTTTTCGACACGGCAAGTGTCCTCTCGTATCGAGCCTCCAAGCTGTCACCCCCGTGATTAGGTTGTTTTGTCCGATTGGTGGTAAAGCATTTCGGACAACCGTGCCAATAACAGCCATGGAATTGAAACACATATTTTCTGTCCTCATGCTCTAAATACCCGTCGACAGTGTGCCCCTCGGTTAAACGGTATTCACGCCCGTTTCCAGCGTGGATAATGGCCGTGTGAAACTCTGAATGCTCAAGCCAGAAAAGCCACTCCAGGGCTACCTGTGAATGCTGACCATTACGCGTATAACCCTGCGGTGGTATGAGACCCACGAGATTGGGTTTCAAGAAATTACGACGGAAAACTTTGGAGCAGGCAGAGGCTATTGTTATGGCTTCGGTGAAAGGGCATACATCACCGACTTCTAGAAAAATCTCCCGAAACCGTCGGCAAGCCCTTCGGAGAATATCTACATCTTTGATACAATATTCAACGATTTCTTTTTTAAAATTGAATTCTCTGCCGCTCTTGACCTCTTCGCTGTACCATTCGAAAAAGACTTTTCGCTCCTTACTGGACATAGCATTTGGCATATACTCATCGCTTGGGGGCAGGGGCCCTATGTAATCCTGTGTATTCACACGGTTGAACATATGTGGGAAATACCCTTTGGTCACTTTTTCCTCGAAGCCAAATGTTTTCGGTAGTTCACTCAAACGCATTTGAAAATAATTTAAACTATCGATAAACGTGGTTTTACCCACCCGTATGGACATAACAGAGTTTCCGGTGAGTAGGACACTGGGGGGTTTTACTCTATCGACACTCCGCTCTATAACGTCACGCAATATGAACTGTGCATCGAAACTCTTTGCGTTGTGCGCTATGCATATGATGTGTTTGAATTGTGTCTTATCGCGGATTGCTAAATCAACAAGGGACGACACTGGTGATTCGTGAAAAATGTGTGTGTGTAGACCGCACCATTGACAGTGTGGAGTACGCGCATCTAGAAAATCGTGTTCCTTCAGACAGAATTCGCACACCTGTTGTGCTACGCAGAGAGTCACAATGTGCTCGCGTGCGTCAGGAGCGATGCTCTCAAAATATGCATCTTGTCGTGTTTCAAAGTCGTAAAATATGAAAAGCACACTTGGGTGCTTACCATCTGTGACCGGGGGTGGGCGTGGTGGCAATGGTTGCATAAAGCAGTGATCGTTGAAACCATGTATTGCTTTACACAGCCGACAATACTTTTTTCCACATTGATGAGTACTAGTAGTCAAGTCTACGATTCGTCCGCATACGTTACACACTCGTACCGTTTCGCAAATCGATTTTTTATAGGTTACCCCGTCTTTACGTTTTCTAAGAGCGAGATGATTTAGGTAGCATACACGACCTCGGAAATGCCTACCACAGGCAACGCAACCCGAAGCTGATTCGACCTCTACACCGGACCTATTGTAATCAATAGGACAGGGCGGGGTAGAAAAACAACGTGGGCAGGAACTTTTGCACTTGTGAGATGTCAAACGAGCGTACCCCTTATTACACGCTATACAATAAAATGAACAACCTGATGCTCCCAAAAGGTTCACGATGACAACGAAATGTTTTTCGCTTTCTAAATACGCGAGATGCAAAACGGTGACTGGGTCTGCATCGAACCAGGCTTCCCCATCGAAAATTGGGGGATCACCGCTTCCGTATCGAGCAAAATCAAAAACAACAATAGCAACCCCACGCGGCTTGTAGTACTCTTGAAACAATTGGAGCTCGGGTATACCGCAGCCTTCATCTGGTATGGTAACACGGGCCTCCCTGATCAGTTCGATGGCCCGTGCGCGCTGTACCGCAGATCGTTTATGCCGTATATTATCCCATACTTTTCTCCCCGCCCCGCTTTTACTCTGTTTGTAAACACTATATGCTTCTGCGACAATTAAGCTCCTGGGGAGACACAGACCGTCCGTATTTGAAATGTCGACAATAGATCTTTTCCGTGTGATAACGGCGCTGAGGCCATGATCATTACCGCGACCGAGAGGGATTTTTATGGACGTTATGTTAAAATATAGCGTATCATCAGCGGCTAATATACGTTTACTCTGGTTCACGCTACCTATCAGTTCCCACAAATCGGTGAACTTGAACCGATCTACAGGACGTATAGATTGACCTGCTGAGCCATACTCCATAGCCTGAGACATAAACGAAACGCCTATCATATCCGTACCGGCGCAACCGGAAACGAAATATCCGTGCATATCGCGTAACGCGTCGTGGATCCAAACTACCGGATCTACGTTTAATGGCGGGGGTAAAAGTTTCACGCCGATCTGCCTACCTGTGGCCCGAAAACGTTCGTAAAAATGCTCCTGCTCACGTTCAATAATAAATCGCGTGCCCGGCGGGCTTATTGTATCGCTGCCTTGAACCAGACCCGTATCAGCTGTGTGAGCGTCGCTTTCACCCTTACTATACGCAGTTTCTCCGGAATCGCTCTTAGAGGCCCTGGCGTTTTCATTCGTTTTCAAACGCTTGCTACCAGAGCCTACCTGGCATCCTAGACCGTCGTGTGTGGTGCTGACGTCGAAGGCTGTAGCGGGGAGTGTCTCGTCATAAAGCGGGTGCTTTGATGATGTCGTGGAAGTCGACGGCAAGCAGCCCAAGGTATCTGCGTCCATTTGGAGTGAAGAGACTTCAGTTGGCTGAACGGTGGTCGTTTCCGCTTGCCGACTCGTCGAAGGCCCATCTAAACGTTTAGGTTGCGATTATACGGTGAACCCTAGTGTGAGATACTTTTCGATTAAACGCCATAGACCTCTCGAGTATGCGATCTATGTTTAGCAACTCTCATCTACTCGAAAAGCTGGCGTGGTCGTTCAAACCGTAAATCATTGGAAACCGTACACACCAGCGGAGTAGGAGAGAGAGCGAGAGAGAGAGAGAGAGAGAGAGAGAGAGAGAGAGGCTTACCAGAGGGGTTCACGGGACGTGTTGCGGATTCAAAGTCGAAGGGTACAGCGCCCAAACCCGGTTGCTCCCACCAGGCGCCATAATCCACCGGTGATTCTTGTTGTTGTTGTTGTTGTTCTTCTTCTTCTTCTCGTTCTTCTTGTTCTTCTTCAGAAACCACAGGGCTTCTGCTCTCCTCCTCGCCCGCCGATACATCTCCATCACCAAGCCATCGGTAGCGTATGTGTGCTGCGAGGGTAACCATTTTTTCACCGATACGGTCTAATCATTGCATTCCCCACCTACGCGATTGCACTCGTGATACTTACGGTCGTTGGTGTAGGCTGCATCCAAAAGCGCGGCTATTTGTGGGTTGCACCGGCGTCTAGTTGAGCCCCGTCTCAAGACGACATCTCGTGCTAGCGCTATAGCGAGATCCGAGCTGCTCAAGGCACCCTCGACGAACAGACGCCCGATAACCCGTCTAGGCAGGCTGTATAATATCATTGAGAGCTCATCCAAGAGATCAGACTCATCGAGTTGAGTTATGTAATCCACTCGTCCATCGTCGTAAAACGATGATATGTATTGATTCGCGTGACGCACTCTTCGCACTATATCTTGTATACAAATCACAAGCCCTTGGCAACGCCATCTTCGGGTTTCAGCCATTAACGCGTCGGCCATTTCGAAACAACAATTTTATATAAACACGAATGCTGTGTCCCAGGTCACACCTTAATAACGCACCCGCGAAATACAATTTGGATAACAACACGAGCACTGGTTATAAGTACCGTTTCCTGTGTCAGACTAAGAAGAAGCTGGAGCGCGATTCGGCCATGCAGCTAGCGTTCGATATAAAAATATTCGAATTTTCACGATGTCAGCTTTTTATATTCACCACCCCCTCCACTTCTGCTGCGGTTGTTACGGGGTTATAAGAACGACGTAGGGAATGGGATCGGTGGGAACACATACGGAGTATAATATTATTTATATACACGGACGCAAAGTCTAAAAAATATCAAGCGTTTGAAATTTCCGTAGTAGGGAATGGGTATATGCGTTTTTGAATGCAAGCGTCTCTACGAACCTGATTAGCATACGCCCTGATGGAAGTAGCCATAAAATGGGCCTTCGGTGACTACAGCGTTTTGTACATTGTAAAGATCGCTTTTCGTGAAGATCTTCTTGAGCAGAAATGTAAATTAGGCCTATATTATATTTGTGGAAAACCCTCGTGGGCCAGCACCGCAATGTGGCGGGAGGCGCTAAACTTTCACCGAGCTGCCTCAACGGAAAGACCCTGCTGTGCATTGTCAACCACGACTGCAGAGTCTTGTACCATAAACGAAATTATCATCTCGAAGAATAGTGTCGCGGTATTAGTTATGACCGTATTGTCTCAAAATTTGTTCAATATATGCAACTTTGGGTGTGCATATATTTTCGAATAATTGTCTACAGTTTACAATATCTTTTGCGACAACAGGATGTTCCCTCTAAGAATTGTAAATTATCGACGATGTTATTAGAGGCGCTCCCCCAATGGACATAGGGCCGACGAGGAAGTAGGTTGTAAATACTCCCCAACCATAGCGGCTCTGCTGCACGTCGTTGTCTTGCGTCATGACGTAACCCCCCCCCCCGAAAATTTACATGCGCTCGTATTGAATCGGTCGCTCGTCTCTTTTGTCCGCTCTACAATACTCCAGTTTTAAAAGCGTCGTGTTAAACTATTGAAATCGTAAACATATTTCACGTAATACAGGCAATGCCCACCACTCTCCACACGTCCTATACCCTGGGGTTGTTGAACCATCGTCTTCCCTACTCTACACCACAACGAGCTCCATCTTACACACCTGTACAAACAATGAGTCATTTTCCATGTAACCCTTTTCCCCTCTTAATCCCTGTCCTAGGCTCATCTACGCAACCGGTAAAAAACCTGTTGGCTGCGTGTACACTGACCTCCCACCACTGCAGTCTTATCACTCCCCACCATCGTGAGCGGTTGCCTTATAAAACGGGCGGTTATCATGTGTCTCCTTAGTTTTAATTCGTACAAGCTGCTTAACGCTGCACCTCTATAGACCTGGCAGGAGATTGTAAAAATAACTCTTTTTGTTTACTTGTGGGTCAAAGTAAAATTGCTAAAATGGCTCAAGCATTACTGACGACAAATTTCTCGCCTGTGAGACACCGCGAGACGAAAGCATCGGAGGTCTCCACTTGCAATCTGCCCGTGTTAATGTCAACGACATATCTATTGAATAATTCTGGAAGTAAAAAAATCACAGTCGGCTTACAACCGCAACACAACAATCGCTTCGAGCCGATCGTGAAGCTGTCGGGGAATTATTCATTCCGGGCTATCTTCAACCAGAGCGAGTGGGTGGGCCTACAAACCCACTTACCCACCATTCAGGAGTACTTCGCAACAAAACAAACCAGTCAAAGAGATTCTATACAGCTTGGGAATTATATGATTTCTTTCTCCTCGTCATACGGTGTGAAATCTATAACCTTCGCGGCGATAAATCAGACGGCTACTGAAAATACTGCGCCGCTTACACCTTATTCAAAGGAGGACGGTAACGTTGCGAATAAGAAGCGTGGGAATTCCACAACCGCAATCGTCCTACAAAAGCCATCGTTTGACGGACTGCTCAATATGGCTACTTGCGTGGATGAACGATTTCGCCGCCTTCAACGGTTTACCGGAGACGTTACCAAGTGTCTCTCAGACATATCCGTCGCGCTACATACACACATGCCAAACCAGCTCGCAACCTATTTCAACGACGCTGACGCTGAGCGCTACATACTAGAGAACATCCATACGTTCAAAGACACTGTACGTGCGACATGCGCAAGCCCTGTCTTTACGGAGTACTATTTCGATATTGTATTCGCTGAAATCACCAGTATGTGTAAGAAGCGTATCCTACTCGAATTACGGAATCTCAACCAGATGATTCGCCCGGGCTCTACGCTGAAATACACCACCGCATAGATGACCGTGGACATTTATCCTCTTCGTGAAGAAGTGGGTAAAAAGGTGCTACCGTGTAAAACGGCTCGTGCGGTACGCCACCTTAGCGCCATCGAAGACAGAGTGCCATCCACCGAAAGAATCAACCGAGGGACCCTAAACACGAACAATGCGGAAATTGCCACCAGTGCGACCCTCGTTTATTACCCATGAACCGATCCGTATACAACTATGACACTCGGCCGCTAAATACCTCCAACGACATTATTCAGTATTATTAGATTTTTGATTATTATTCGATGGTTTTTCTATATGTAATTAGTGCATGTAATTTTGATTTATCCTTTACTTTATAGCCCTCGTATGCGTCTCCGATAAGAATAGACTCGAACCCAGCCCATTTTGTTAACTTTATATTCTAATTTGTAACTCTATTTTAAGAATGCCCACAATTTCTGTTTGGAGTAATAAAAATATGTCATTACTTCAAAATTTTCGTTATAATCTCATTTCCCATAACAATCAACATCCACCTCCTTGTCTAGTCCTTGGACACCTATCCGGCGGTCTCGTCAGCAACACCGTCTTAGTGTATTTTCGTCGCTGGAAGGGGAGTTTAGGGACTGAAAAAATATAGTGAATAGCGTTTCGATAATTTCAGGTTATATATTCTTATAAAAAGTTTCGGCGATCGCAATTAAAAGTTTTCACATTTCAAAAAAATCGCGCGTCAATATCTCGTGTAATTCGTTGTGGAGAATGATCCGGCTGCAGTCTTGATCCTCGGGGTATATCACCATCCTGTACAGCATGTACCGCACACCTCCTAGCGTGACGGGCTGCATGCCGCCGCTCAGCCGCATTTGATGGGCCCACTCGCGTCTCGTTCCATGGTCCAGTGTAGACCACTCCGGCGGCGCATACATCCCAAAACACACGGGTATGTATACCGGTGCGGATAATACGCCTCGCTCGTCCACCTCGTTGATTTTGATGGGGAAAACCAAACCAGCCATTGTTTGTTGATGTATGAGTTTAAGACGGTAGTGAGATGCTCGCAGGTTCTCTTGCTGTCACGAATCTGCAAGGTGCTGCGGATGACGTGACATGGCGGGTCGCTTCGATATACCCTGAATTTCTCTCCTGATGTGGTTTTCCAGATACGGGTTGCACTGCAGCGCGATTCGGTAATAGCCCAACGATATGGCTCTTTTGGTGAGCGTTTTTACCGCTTGTACACAACAACAGCAAATTCGGAGATGAGCTTTGAAATTCGCGGTTGCGGTTTTACTCGTACCGTTGGTGAGAAGACCTCACAAGTTGAGCTCGGAAAATGTTCTGACGATCCAAATAAAACCAGGCTCCAGCAGATGCAAAAATTTAAACCCTCCAAAACACAGTGAAAACAAACCAATCGCCGAGTTTTCTGAAAACCCATATTTAATCAACCAACCAACACAACGCCCGTCGTTACAGAAGCCCTAAACACGTGGAAAACGCTTCGGTCCGCCACACCCACACTCATCGTCACTCGGTTAACGAACCCCCCACCCCACCTGAAAATCATACCCCTCTCCACCATCCAGCATCTTCGCACCATGGTATGAATAATCTGCATATTATGAAGCCTGCTCACACTCCCACTAATTTAACAAAACCCATCCACCACTACAAACCAGCGATCCGTCGGTATAGTAGTAACCTCACATACCTACCCCTCCGCTACCCCCCGCACACCCCGCACATACCGCCTCTAGCCGCCGCTACCCCCACCACCGATCCCCCAAAACTGAGCCCCCACCACCAATTCCCCATACGGCCGCACCGAGACGGTCTGGCCCGCCAGACATCACGTATACACCTCACCCAGGATGACGTCACAGTCGTCTCCCTATAAACTACCTTTACTACTTACGTTTCTCGCGCTCAGACCCAGCCCTCGAGAGGCGTCGTTGTCAAGGGCAGACTGCAGCCCTACAATATTCCTTCGAATGCCAAAATTGGAATCGCTCCCATTCAAAAACTATTTGACGGAGAACAAAAAGCCTTGACAGTTATACTCGGGGTACCCCGCTGAACCCGCCAGTTCCGGGTGTACGGGTTATTATGAATCACCCTGTATATATATTGTGATGTCGGGATCGACACTTTTATTATAATATTTGAGGAAAGGAGTGGCTGACTCGCTCCAGAACTCGGTTGTAGGACGGAATAACTCGGTTAACACGGATTGAGCTACTTGAGACGAATTTATTCAGATAATTGATGGACAGAGATTCAGCGTTGTACAGTATTCGGAGACTTACTGAATATCTTAGCTTAGAACGAAGGTAATTTATAGTGATGGAGTGTGGGAAAGTTGAGATAGTGGGAGGAAGGGCCTACGTGACGTCAGAAACGTTGGCCATCCGTTTCATAAGAACTTGAGAAAGCATATTGCCGAATGAAAAGTTAAGGCGTTCCTAATACGACTGGCCGGACGTGAAAGTGCCGCTCATGAAGATCCAGGCGTATCAAGGAGGGCCTTCGTCATAGGTTTCCCAAGAGTGTCGAAAGTCATGCGTGATATTCGAAATGTAGGTACACGGAAGCTATACATTTGGTGATAGGCCACTTGCACATATGTATCAGTAGTATGGATCGTAGAAAGAAAATAGGGAGAAGAACGACCAAGGGAAAAATAGAGGACCTCATTACACCTCCCCCCTTATTTAAGAAAATTCATAAAACAAGATGAATTTTCATTAAGCCTTGAGGCTGGTGGATCGCCGACGACCTGTTGGTTTCCCAGTATGTTTTATATTGCGGTTTCCGGTCGTTTCTAGCGCAGCGCATTCTTCCCTATCGTAATTAACGTTGTAGTCTACATGTTCGGTGTTTTGATGAAAACAATTATTATACACGTTGATACATGGAGAGCAAGTAGCTTTAAATGCTTTGGTAAATATATTGAATAAGCATCTACATAATCCGCACCGCATCGCGAGATACAGGAAAACAATTGCAGTGCAACCGTATCCGGTGGATTCACATAGTAAAATGTAGTTGAAGTGCCCTTCTGTTTAGGGATGGGGATAGTAGGGAAAACGTCAAGTAGATTGTTTTCCATTACTAGTACCTCAATTATATAAGTGAAACGATTAGCCTTTAACATGAAGCTTATGTCGCTAATTCCAATAATTGTCACGAAGTCAGATTCTTCTAGAGGTACGAGAGGAGTATTATTGGATGAGGCTTGCTCCCGAAATGTTTTTAGTGCTCTGACCACGTCAGCAGTATTCAAAATTTACGGATGGATTATCCTTTGTTTACCATCGTTCACTGCATTTAAAACATTGACGATACATTCACTGTATTCGTCTATAAGAGTTTCCAGAAGAGTTACTTGTGCACTAATTTTTATCTCTTGTATTATCAGCTACCGCAAAATTTAGTTTTCCATAAGAGTTCAATAGTTGTTTATTTTCGGCGCGCAATTCCTCCATAGCTTTGGAAAGTGTTGATACCATGCCTTCAGCTATCGCCGTTTGGTTTTGAATTAAAGTATTCATTGTTTTATTGCCAGTTTGTAGATTATATATCTCATCGTTATAATATTTAGAATCGGAATTCCCTAAAGTTCCCAACAAATTTTAACTAATGTCGCCGATAAAATTGAAAACGCCTCTTTTGAGACGAGGTCTAGTAATTATGTTCATTAGTCTAGATCTTCTTGATTCTATTCTATTCAACTTTTGTCGAAGGATGTCGATTGATGCTGATTCGGCGCAAGTCCTTTTTTGTCGGTTCCATTGCAGATTCTTGACAAGGATATTGAAGCCATATCCAGCTCATCTCGGTGTAGATATATTTCGGTGATGTCGACGTAGTTAACTACTGTCCAGGTTTGATGGCAGATTACGGCACTTCCCAGGTTTTCCATATATATGGTATCTTTGAGTGGTTCCACCTTTAATTCGTCGGATGTAACACACGTTACAAGGAAAGGAAGAAGTAACAGCAACATAATGCCTGCACAGAATTTTTGATTAGTTTCTATGATAAGGTTTTAATTTGTTAACGTGGATTAACTTTCTTCTATTATTAAGCAAGATCTCGTAGTTGACGACTGATGTTTGTTCCAGAATAATGGCTGGTCCTTCCCACTTCGGGGTAAGGGGTGTCTTGTTTTTCTCTTGAGCAACGAGGACTTCGTCGCCCTTTGCAAAAATGGGCACCGGACGGTGTATGCGAGCATCCTGGACTGCCTCATAGTGTTCTTTAGCTGCGATTAAATTATCGCGTCCTCTTTTTACGATACGTTCATGATCAGCCCGCAGTCCTCCGAAGTATTGGTCGATCGTTACGATGGTCTTCTGAACTGGAAGGTTATTCGGGATGTTAAGTTTCCTCCCGAATTGCATTTCAAATGGCGTTAATCCTGTTCCTTCATGTTTCGCTGTGTTGTAAGCCATGGAAACAAGCTTCAACTTTTTATCCCAATCTTCTTGATTGTCGTAGATCAATGCTTTGATTTGTTCTTTAATTGGACCATGTGCTCGTTCAAGGCTTCCGTTACTTTGAGGATGGAATGTTGTTGATGTCATGTGTGAAATTTTGAAGAGTTTTTCCAGCTGTTTGAACGTCTGGCTTATAAAGTTTCGTCCACCATCGGTTAAGATAATTTTTGGATCTCCATGAATGTAGATGAAATCGTTAATCAATGCTGTTACGGTGGATTGGGCGTCCTGGGATTTTAAAGGGATCAGGGTAATATATTTCGTCAGCTGATCTTGTACAGAGAGAATGCACTTGTATCCCTCATACGTTTCAGGCAGTGGCCCCACAAGATCCAAAGCAATTTTTTCATTTGGCTTTTCCGGTGTATCCGTGATTATCGCTTCTGCTCGTGGTTGTGTTCGCACGAGCTTGATCCTCTGGCACGTGTCGCATTTACGGATGTAGTCTTCAATGTCCCATTGTAGGTTGGGCCAGGTGGCAACAGCCTTTACACGGTCGAGAGTTTTTGTTACTCCAAAATGTCCCGTGGCGTTGGTCCCATGATGTTGTTTTATGATCTCCATTCTTTCTTCTTCTGTACCTGGCTCGTAGGGTTCCCTATCGTAAAGGTAGACTAGCGGTGGTTCAATTCTCTTTGACCAAATAAATGAGATCATTAGTTTAAGTCTCATTTTCGTAATTGGATTTTCCCTTAGATGTTTGCACCCTAGAACAACCTTCGTTGACTCATTGATCGTTGATAGCTTCTCAACTAACGCGTTATACCACTCGATTTCATCTGCTGAAAAATCAAGGTGCAATTCTTCTTCAGTGTCTCCAGGTTGACCCGTGATGTTGATTCTCGGTATATTCCTGGGCGGTATCTCTTCTAAGATTTGAGGAACTTGCGGAATTTCCTTTGATAATTCAAATTCGATGTAGAGAGGGAGATTTTCATTTTTTGTCTTCTTTTCTTCTATGTCGTCAACTTCTTCTTCGGTGAGGATTTCTTCTAGATTTTCTGGTTCTTTTTCTGGGAAGTCATTGCGTTTTGCTTGACGCGTAGTTAACGGGTAAATCCGCGATAATGCGTCAGCGTTAGTATTTAACGTTCCCTTCTTATAATTTGCCTCGTATTCATACTCATCGAGTTTTAGACGGAGTCTCATCAAGCGACTATTTATTGGAGGGTTTGAAGTTTTGAGGATCCATATTAGTGGCTTATGATCCGTAACGATTTGAAATTTCTTCCCATGCAAATATTGTCGAAAGTGTTTTACGGCCCAGACTATTGCCAACATTTCTTTCTCGGTCGTGGAGTAACGTTGTTCTGCCTTGTTGAGAGTGCGTGATGCGTAGGCAACGGGGCGATCCTTTCCGAGGGATCCTTGAGATAGCACGGCGCCTATCGCATGGTTGCTAGCGTCGGTGGTGAGGGTGAAAGATTCCTTGAAGTCAGGATAGTGTAGAACTGGCGATGTTGTCAATGCTGTTCGAAGTAAATGGAACGATTGCTCTTGCTTGTCTGTCCATGACCATGCTGTTACTTTTTTTAAGTTCCGTAAGTGGTTTAGCGATCTTGCTAAAATCCTTGATAAACTTCCGGTAGTACCCAGCCAGTCCTAGAAATTGCTTCATTTGTTTTTGATCGTTTGGCCTAGGAAAGTTTTGCACTGCTTCAGTTTTTTTGGATTTGGTTTTACTCCTTCCTTCGAAATTACGTGTCCCAAAAATTGTAGTTCTGGTCGTAAAAATTCGCACTTATCGGGCTGTAATTTTAAATCCGATTCGCGAAGACGAGTAAATATGTCAATTAATTTGTTATTATGTTCGTCAAGTGTTTGTCCATTGATTATTATGTCGTCTAGATATACAAAGCATGTGCTTCCGATTAGCCCTCGCAACGCGTTATTCATCATGCGTTGGAACGTTGCAGGCGCGTTCTTTAACCCAAACGGCATCCTGTTGTAATGGTAGTGACCTGATTGTGTGGAGAACGCCGTCTTGTGTTTGTCTTGCTCGTCCATTGGGATACCTGCCTGTCGATCTCTTCCTTGTGAACTGGCGGGTACCTGTACTGTTTCGTATTCACAGGTGTATCGTCGCACGTGATGATGCGATGCTTTACTGTCTTTGTACCTGGCAGTGAGTCTCCAGGTAATGAAAATAGATCTGGAAAACTGCTAAAGATATCCCAGACCTTTTCTGCTTGATCTGGTGGGATGTGTTCGAGTCGAACGTTTTCCGTTAACGCTAGGATGCGTTCGGCGGAGTTCGTACTTCTTATAGCGTTGACCCGGGCTGCATCCTACGGTGCGTCTTGGCGGGATCGTGACCGACACCTTCTCAAATTCAAAACGCTTGTCATCAAACATTAAATAATTTTCTCTTCCGATACCGATATTTGTCTGATATTTTTCCATGAATGGAATACCAATCAATCCGTCTTCTTCCAAGGGAAAGTCATTCGGAACGACGTGGAAGATGTGACTCTTTCCTTGAAAATCTTGTTTGGCAGCAAATAAGGATTCATGTTGTTCATTGCCTATGGAGAACGGTGTTTTAATGTTCCGATTTATCTGCGATCCTTTCGTTAACAT
Source organism: Ophion ellenae (assembly GCA_963210295.1). NCBI lineage: Eukaryota > Metazoa > Arthropoda > Insecta > Hymenoptera > Ichneumonidae > Ophion > Ophion ellenae. The sequence goes on along the minus strand of OY723389.1, from coordinate 7,074,810 downwards.
GTTGATTTTTATGAGATTTATGCCTGATCCGGTATCGAGAAGGAAACAGCCTATTCTGTTAGCTATTCCTGTGGGAAGTTTGACCACTCGTTTAGCGGATCCAATGGCATTGACTCGGGGGATGTTTTCTTGTGTCGTAGTGATTGCTTCTCCTTCCGGTATATAATTGGCTGTTGTTCGCATTGGTCGGTGATTGTGAGACTGCCCGTTGTGATAACCCGATTGTTGTTGTACGTTCCTGTTGGGGTTTCGTGAGTCGTATGCTTTCTTACGATAGTCACGTTCGGAGTGACCCACGCGATTGCAATATCGGCACATTATCGGAGAGAACGGTGCCGCTGAGGGAGTCCCAAAATATTTATGATGGGGCGGCCGGCGAGTTTCTGAGCTACCTGTATTCTTTTTAGTGATTTTTATGTTGCGCGTCATCATCTCTCTTGTGTAGTCGTAGGCTTCTGCCGTTTGTGCCCGAGCTACTACCATTCGAATATTCTCCAGTTTTTGAGCCCGAACTTCAGTGGAAATCTCTTTTTTTTAACCCTAACAGATATTGGTCGAGCCCTTGTTGGCGTTCGTACTCCACAATGAATCGTCTTTGTGTTTCATCTGGAGTTGAATTAGCTAATACGGACAGGAGTTGATTTTGGACTTCTAAAAATCTATTCGTAAATTTCGAAACACTTTCAGTTCTTTGTTGAAACTTTCGCGATCTATTGTCTCTCCAAACGCTGACCGGTTGCAAGTTTCCGAAGAGGATCCGTAAGCATTCATAGAGTTGTTCGTACGTGTTTGTCTCATACTCTTGAATTTCTCTTGCCACGTCTCCGATAATTTTTTTTGTGATTATTAATCGACGAAGGTAATCTGATCGGCTCACTTGTGGTCTTACATCTTCAATTGACGTAATGAAAGTTTCGACTCCCAGCGATTTACCATCGAATTCACGGATTAGTTCTAGCGCTTCCTTCGGTGTTAGCTCTTCAAAAGAATCTTCCCTGACTTCGCCGAGCGGCGAGTCAGTGAAGGGGGAGTCAGGGTAGGCGCGTAGCATGAGAGCGCGAACTGCACCGCGCGCCACGAGCGACGGTAGGAAAAGCGGTGGAAGCACACCTTGAACCCCAGCGCCGTACCGCGATCGAGCGCGGCACGATCGATCTCCCTAGAAGAGAGGGGAAAGCGCGCCGCGCACGCGAAAGCGCGCCACGACCTCTGATTCGAGCGCTGCGGTCGAGCCAGAGAGAAGCAGAGATTAGTAGGGAGATGTACAACGCTCCCCTTTTCGGCGTGCCGCGGAAATGGCGCTAAATCGCGACAGCGAGTTCGAGAATATCATTTTGTGATCATCGCCTCTGTCGAGGTTGCAGTTTCCCTTGTAGCCGCGCGAGTCGTAATCACCACTCAAGTCGGTATCGCAGTAAGCGTGAACACGAATGGGTAGCTCGGTGGGGGAAAAGTCTTCGCCCCTCGCAAATCGTGCTTACTTGACAGACGAACGCACAGTGGGACGGAAACCCAAATCGACGGCCAAAAGTCTAAAAATAAAGTATCGATTTCGGGGATCTGCAGTGGTGGGTTAGATAAAGTCCAAGGGTCGAGTTCCAGACTCGAGAGGGGACGATCCTTTATACCTGCTATTGTGTTCCAGTTCAAAAGTGCCCTTCGCTCGAACCAGACGCGTCGCGCTCGGTGCCTAATTTTCAGTGCGCTCTTGAAAACGGTGCCAGTTACAGAAAAATAAATCGATTGACGATTTTCAAAATGGATTCGAAAGGGGAAAGTAAGTAGAATATCATCATGTAATTAAAAAAATGTAATAATGATGTATGTGATATCAGTTAACGAATGATTTTACCGAAAATTAACGTAGAATTGCTACTGAAAATTGTAAACACGCAGAGAAAAGTTGAATTGTGAAGCGTCCTAAAGCGGCCGGACTTATTCGAGGTTGTAGATTATTCTATTGTTTAATGAAAACAGCAAAAAAACAATTGCGCATTATTGCGCCACTGCTATTGGTACAAGGTTTTGTGATAAAAAATGCATTTTTCTCGATTTCGAACAATTAAAACACAAAATATGGAGAAGTGATCCAGATAAAAGTTGTACGGTTTGAAATTATCTCTTCGGCGGTGTACCACACGTTGTGGGCACAGTGCCCCACGTGGTCGCAGTGAGGCTTAAATAGATTTTTTTTATCATTACCCTCAGTTTTTCTAGCGCATTTAGATTTCACGCTTCAAAATTGAAATATTTTGTATCAAGTCGCTTTCTGCTAGACCTCTTCCAAAAGGCCCAAAATCCTAGCGAAAAATAACCTCTGAAAAAAAATGTATATTTTAAAGTGTCTAATCGAAATCGATGATAAAAAAGACTATTTTTTTTATTTCTTTATGGTTTTCATAGCATTTCACAATATTATAGTATAATATTGTGGAATAAGTAATAGTGAGTAAGGCGTAATTATTAGTAGTAGTAAGGTGTAAATAGAGTAAGGTGTAATTACTTATTCATATGTATTATATTTATTATATTTTTTAGAATCTGCCGACAATGATCCTGCAGCACCTGAAATAACGAGAAACGATATTTCGCACTCATGAAAAATAATTTGAATCGTGGTGCAGCTTCAGCATATCTGGAAATTAAAAAGTTCATGTCAGAGTAACTACAACGACCTTTTACTCTGTCGGATGACGCGAAACTTGCAATACGCGCATTATGTCCCAATTTAATGAAAAGTGGAAGCAAGCTTCGAGGCACGAAGACAGATTTTTCGACAAATTTTCCTCATGGCTCAGTGTGTTTGTTTCCCTGGAAGGAATCCAAGAAGCTTCAATACAGTCCAGCAGCATGGGTCGGCCTTCTTTAGGATTTGCTGAAGCTAGTGTGCGCTCAAAACGGAGAAAAACTGAAGATTTGCGAGCAACTAGAAGTACCAAAGAACTGTCTTATGCGGCTCAAATGAGCCTTCGAGCAGCTGCTAGATGTGGTGCCGAAAAAGTTGTTCAAGAAGTGACGCTGGGAAGCCCATAAGGAGCTCAAAAGTATAGAGCATCTTTGGAATCGATCTCAGAAATTCCTTATACTCTTGATAAAGCCCTATCGCTTGTAGTTGAACTTAATATGTAACAATCTGACTATCAGAAACTTCGGAATTCAACCAGAGAACAGTGCTGTAAGTTATTTCCGTCGTATAATGTAATAAATCAAGCGAAGCTTTAATGTTATCCATCGAAATCAGACATTAACGTTACAGAATGTAGTGCTGAAGTGAAACTTCAGTCTTTGCTGGATCACACAATTCAGAGAACCTTGTTGATTCAAGACGAAGTTATTAAAAGCTTGTTAAAAGAAAGTGTTCGCAACTTGAATATAATTTGTAAGTGGGGTTCCGATGGCAATTCTGGCCAAAATGCATATAAACAAAGATTTACCGATGTTGATGGAAGTAAGTCTGATGCTAACATATTCTTTACGTCGCTTGTTCCATTGCAGTTGTGTCAGTTGACCAAGAAACAAAAAATACCCTTGTTGTATGAAAAAATTCCAGGCCATCATCTACCCGTTTTTTTCGGCCAATTAGAATTCAATTTTTGCATGAAAATACTGAAGCCACAGTGAGCAAAATGGAGTTTATTAAACATCAGGAAAGTAACCTTGTTCCTTACGAGACTGTCATTGACGGAAAAGACATAACCGTTTCTTTTAAACTTGCATTCACCATGATAGATGGTAAAGTTTGAAATGAAATCACCAGTAATGCTTCTGCTCAACGTTGCTATTTATGTCAAGTAACATCAAACGACTTCAACGATATCGATGCGATGTTGAAAAGAAAAATCAATGAAGATTTTCTACAGTTCGGGTTATCGACTCTGCATGCGTGGATTCGCTTCTTCGAATGTTGTTTGCATGTAGGGTATAAACTTGAAATTGAAAAGTGGCAAGCGCGTACTGCAAATGATAAAGAAACTGTAAAAAACCGAAAAGCAAGTATACAGAAAGGTTTTCGCATACGATTGGGTCTCATAGTAGATCAACGAAAGCCCGGATTTGGTACCTTCAATGACGGGAATACTGTTCGACGGTTTTTTGAAGATTCAACCACTTCTGCTTCGATTACAGGGGTAAATGAAGATCTGATGAAACGATTTCACGTTATATTGCAAACACTTTGGAGTGTCCATGAGATTGATATAATCAGATTTCAAGATTTTGCCGTAAACAGCTCGCGACTACGTGAAGTTGTATTCGTGGTTTTATATGCCGACTTCAATGCATGCAATTTTGATTCATAGCACATCGATTATAAGGTCTGCAATATTACCAATTGGACAAATGTCTGAAGACGCCCTAGAGTCTACCAATAAAGACATAAAAACGAATGGATCAGATTTTTCACGAAAATTTTCCCGAACAAAAACCATGGTAGACGTTTTTTCACGCCTACTATTAACGTCTGATCCATACATTTCTAGCCTGCGCAAATTACCTGGTAAGAAAATGAAATCGTTGCTACCAGAAGTAATTCAGTTATTAGCTGCGCCAAGCGCCTCAACAAATGCGGGGAGCTCGGGCAATGCGTCGTCAGTTGAATTCACTGACTGTGAATCAGATTGTTCTGGTGACGATGAATAAAGTTGTATGTAATCGAATGTATCACGATGACTGACCAGTTATACGGAATGTGGATTTTTTTCCGTCATTTACTTGTTTTTATAAGCGAATACATATTTATACAGAAATATAATGCTAATTTCTACATCTTGTATACGTTATTTTTATCTCAATACTTTGTATCAACTCAATTTTAAGGAAAACCTTTGCAATGTGACATAAATATAACGCCTTTTCTACACAAGTCGTACATATTGAATCCGACATTTTGTATTCCCAAATTTTTGACTTTAGATTCGTTATCAGCAACCCCAATAACCCCCGGGTACAGATTTTTGCCTTGATTCAATTCATTTCTCTTTAAATTTTTTGCCGTACTGGATCCGCCATTTTGTTTTTCGAAATAATGACTTCAGATTCGTAATCAACAACCCCAAAAATCCTCGAGTGCAGACTTTCACCTCGATTTAATTCGTTTTTCATTACATTTTTTGCCGTACTCGATCCGCCATTTCGATTTTCGAAATTTTGACTTCAGATTCGTAATCAGCAACCCCATAAACCCCCGAGTACAGACTTTCACCGCGATTCAATTCGTTTATCATTATTTTTTGCAGTACTGAATCCGCCATTTTGTTTCTAGAAATTTTCACTTCAGATTTGTAATCAGCGACCCCTAAAACCCCCAAGTACAAACTTTCTCACGAATTGAAAACTTGTCAGACTTTTGGCCGTCGATTTGGGTTTCCGTTCCACTGTGGAACGGAGCGGGGTTTTCCGTCCGATCGAGCTCGATATATATTGAGACGGATAGGTCGTCTCAGGTGCGAGCTCCTTCCGAAATACGAAGGCCAACAATGTTATTGCGGCCGGTCATTGCCTTCGTGCGATCTCCTATCTCTCGGTGGGCATATCGAAATTCGAAAAGATTACGCATTAAATGAATTTCAAAGTAGAAAACATGTATCGAGATCATTGTTTTCTCTCGGTTGCCTGTTTATGCCGAGAATGCGGGTTAAAGAAAATTAATGACGAAACGCGTTGAAAAATAAAACGCCGAAACGACCGTGGAAGGTTCAAATAGAAATCTTGAGCCTTTGCCGCGGTCGTTTCGGCGTTTTTTTTTAACTGTAAACATTATGGATAAGCGTGTATCATAAATCTTTCTCTATCCTCAATGAGCGTCGTGGCTGAGTTGGCAGCATGACGGATTAACGATGCTTGCGGTTCGGGTTCGATCCCCAGTGAATCGACATTTTATCTATTTTTTTCTACATTTTATATTTACAAAATTTCGAACTTCCTCTCGCTTTAGATACTCTCGCCTGCCCAGGCATCATGTATTATATTTAATTCATATATGTTTAATAAAAAAAGATGTTGCTGCCGGGGATCGAAACCGCGTCGTCCGTTCTCAGAGCCCGGACGCTGTTATCTTAGCCGCGAGGCTCTTGTGACCGCAAAGCTGCCTTAGGTATCGACACTTCTCCAATGTGAAATGTGTTAAAAAAAGCCGAAACGTTCGAGAAAGACTGAAAGTTTTCTGTCTCAAATTTTCTCTTTCTCGATCGCTTCGGCACTTTTTTCTAACTTATCGAACATCTATTTATTTGAAAAATGCTTTGTTGATTGTTTAGCCGAGTGCACTAATCAAATACTGCATAACTGCAACTACAGTTTATTTAATCTCATAATAAATTAAGTACACTCATTCTCGGAGGCCACCCCGGGAAGACAATCAACTCCACCCCCCGTCAGCTCGAAGAGTCTCGTCTTGAAGACGGGACGCTTTCGAGAATATATAGTTCCCAAAAGCGCAACTCAAGATCGATCGAAGAGCAGCTTGAAAAGCCCCTGACTATGCAATTCGACAATTCTAGATGACTTACGAAAGTGCTGCTTGAAGAGCCTCCAATTGCAGACAGGCGCGACTTCGATAATCAATCAACGGTTGAGTAATTTCAACACTCTGAATTTGCTACAAATTGTTAAAGAAAAGTGCCGAAACGATCGAGAAAAACTCAAAGAGAACTTTGAGCCTTTCTCGATCGGCGTTTTTGTCAAAACACATTTCACATTGGATAAGTGTGTATCGGCATTTTTTCAACACATTTCACATTGGGGTGGGGGTCAAAACTTTGTAAGGCCAAATGTAGACGGACAAAGATTTCGAAACGACAGAATTATAAACTTGAAAAAACGAACTACAAATTATTCGAAATGTTATCGTTCGGCCGATGACGAAATCGAATAACTATTACACCACAGGATTATTTTTTCGAAAGCTATTTATTCGAGAACGTGTATTCAGATTGTCTGCAGTTTGAGTCATACAAATACAGATTCAAACAATCTAGGGTAGAATGTGTAGATTTTAGATAGGCAAACGAGCACAATCTAGGTACAATGTGTAGATCTTTGATAGGCAAACGAGCGATGGTCCAAAATAGTGAACACCGAAATAGCGAACATCAAAGACGCGTGTAGTGCACGCTCTCTCATTCTCATTCCGCCATACGCAGCGTCTCTCGGGTATATCCCCCGTCGATAGTGCGCGCTCTCTCCTTCTCAGAGCAAAGTGCTCTCATTGGCTATCGGTCAGTGTCTCGCCGGCTTCGTACAGTGTGGATCGTGCGTTCTCTTTCAGATACACTTGACAGACTCACAAGTGAAATTGTACGCGCAACGCTTGGGATCCTCTCATCGACAATCATACGCATCACAATTTTCGGTACATATTTCTAAGAGATGTGCTACGCTCACGAGACACGTGCTCGGGTTCACGTGCTGGCCACTCATGGGACGTTTGGACGCAACAGGCCACGGGCGCTCGCACGATACGCAAAGCTGCTTTATCGAACATTTGGTGAGTTTTTCTCAAGAAATCTCTCGGGTCAGTTTCAGTGTCGCGTAATTGACATTCGGGCGTTACGAGTGTACTTGGCTTGTGAATTGCGAGTTCGTGTGGACATTTTTCGGTAATTTTCGTGTCCCCGCAGTGACTGGACTTTTCGGTCACTTTCGGGTTCGCGTAGTGACTGGACATTTTCGGTCATTTTCGGGATCGCATAGTGACATTTGGACATTTTCAGTCACCTTCGGGTTTGCGCAGTGATTCGGACATTTTCGGTCACTTTCGGGTTTGCGCAGTGATTTCGGACATTTTCGTTCACTTTCGGGTTTGTTCACTCACCGATCGGGTCTCGGGAAATTTTTGACAGTTCTTGTTTCAAAGAATCATTTCCGATCATTTTCGGGTTTTACACATCGAGTGGGTACGGGAGTTTTTGAACATTATAGCAACTGATCGATCTCGAGATTTTTCGGGCGTTACCCATCAGTAGTGCTTCGGAGATTTCGGACAGGTTCTCAGCACTACACTCGCGGGTGTTCCGTCTTTTCTCAGTGACGGGAACGCGTAAGTGTCGCGTTCGGTATCCAGGTCGGATTGCCTTCGGGTAATTCGAGGACAAGATGTCGGAAAGCGAGGAATACGCCGTTGCTGCGGATCACGTGGTCGAACGGGAGAACCTCGTGATCCCGGAACCTTCGGCAAGTGCAGCCGCGCCGCCGAAACGGGAAGCCACGGTGACTGAGCCGAAACGAGAGACATGTCCTGCGGCCTTACGCAGTACCTCTCGAAATCGGTCTCCTGCCGGTCGGGATACAACCTCATCAACGCGGGATGGCGTGAAGTGACGAAACGCGGGATCTGCACGTCTCAAGGTGACTACGCAGGAAACTAGGGTCGCAATACTGCGGGACCTACTCGGGAGCCTCACTCGGGGGCCATCAGAACCTCTCTCATTGGACGAGGTCGAGGAGACGAGACAGTCAGCCTTGGCCGTCTGGGAAACGTTTGCCTCTGTCCACGACGCGCCCTCTGAGCAATTTCCGGACGAGCCGCTGGTCCAGGCATACATGGAGGCAGACCAATACACGCGGGCCTACACTGTCCGTATGGAGGTTTGCCAACGGTTGGCGAGACTTCCGGCGACCCTCAACGCAGCCTCCGCAGCGGCATCGGGATCAACTCAACCGGGCACATCGGCCTCATCGGAACTTCGAACTCCGATTCCGAAGATCTCGCTACCAAGGTTTTCGGGAGAATACTCGCAATGTGTCCTGTTTCGGGACATGTTTACACCACTCGTTCGGGAGAACTCCGAAATAACCGATGTTTAGAGGATGCATTATCTTCTCACCGCGGTTACGGGAGAAGCATCAAAGCTCATTTCGACCTTGCCAATCACCGGGGCCGCACTCAACACGGCATGGAACACGCTCCTCTAGCGTTACAACAACAAACGCGCACTGGTCTCGGCCCATCTGGAGGCCTCACTGGGCACGGAAACAGTCTCACCACGCTCAGCAAAGGAGCTCCATGGACTGTTACACTCCCTGAAGGCGGCGTACAACGCACTTGAAGCACTGGGAGGTCCAGTGCGCCACTGGAATTGGGCCATTGTACACGTCGTCTGGAGGAGACTCGACGCTCATCTGCGGGAAACTTGGGACCTTAAGGCGGGACGATCGGACGAGCCTCCCTCGCTTTCGGATCTCCGGGATCTTTTAACCAATCGAGCTCGAGCTCTTGAGAACGTAGAGTCTTCACGTTCTCAGAATAAGTCAACAGGCAAGGACTTATCATCGGGAACTTACGCCTCACGGGTACACGCAGTCTCATCGGGGCCATCCATTTCGCAGCCTTCTACATCGGGACCGGCTTCATCGGGTGCATCCACATCATCATCCGGGTATGCATGAGCACACTGCAAGGATGCTCACTTCATCGTGGCGTGCCAGAGCTTTCGGCAGCTCTCAAATGAGGCAAGACAGGAAGAAGTCACCCGTCAGCGCCTGTGTTTCAATTGTCTGGGGAAGCACAGCGTAGCGGCGTGCCAGGGGACGACCAGATGCAAGGAGTATGATCGCAAGCATCACACGATGATACACACCGGGTAGTCGATATCTGGGGACCAAGGAGCCACGGGTGAGGCTCAACGCAACACACAGTCGTCCTCTGCAGGAACGTCGAGCACAACGGGAGCTACTCGACCATCGGGCTCAACGCAATGAGAGACAGGGGCATTAGCTTGTTCGGGTGCTAGCTCATCAACGCTTCCGGGGTTTTCAACTCTGCTCGCCACGGGCTTGGCAGATCTCGAATTAGCATTCGGGGCGACTCACCGGGTACGAATGCTAATCGACAACGGATCGGAGCTCACCTTTGTTTCGAAGAAGTTGGCGAGACAACTCAAGCTTCGCCCGGACAATGTGGCCATTCCTATCATTGGGATCGGCGGGACTCATTTGGGGTTGACCCGAGGCGCAGTCGCCTGCACTTTACCTTCAGTAAACGCAAATCATGAAATAAATATTCGAGCGTTCATTTTCCTATCCTTCTTCCTTCTCAACATCCGGATTACATTGGTCTCATTTGGACGGGCTGGTATCTTAGCCGCAATTAGCAGACCCAGATTTTCTCTCACCACGGGCGATTGATTTCATTTTGGGAGCAGACTCATATTCTCAATTTTTTCGTCCAGAAATTCGAAAAGGAGCAGACGGGACTCCTATGGCGCAGAATTCGATATTCGGGTGGTTCGTTCTTGGCCCAATCGCCAATCGGGCTTCACGTTCGGGATTGTCTCAGCAAGTTTCGGTATATCACAACTTCGAGGAAGTTCAGGATCTCCTTACATGATTTTGGGAACAGGAAGAGGCTCCCAGTCTACCTGCTCTTCAATTTACGCCTGAAAAGCAGCAATGTGAGTCTAATTTTCAGTGGCCTCACTTGTGGGATTGGACGGGACGGTATATCGTTCGATTGCCGATAATGTCGTCTACGAGTAAACTCGGGGACTCATGGGGTAGGGCAGCCCAGGGCCTGCAAAGGCTATTACGACGACTATCACGGGACACCTCATATCAGAAACTATATTCAGAGTTTCTGCAAGGATATGAGGAACAGTCTCACATGAAACGGGCTTCACGTGCGCTTTCTCATAACTCACGGGTTTATTGCCTTCCTCACCACGGGGTGTTAAAAGAATCGACCACTACAACGAAATTGAGGGTTGTTTTTAACGGTCCAAGCGCTCCGAGATCGGGAGTATCGCTCAACGACATTTTGCACACGGGTTCGAAATTGCAACGGGACATTTCAGACGTTCTATTATGGGTACGACGACGTCGATAAATCTTTGCAACTTATATTACGAAGATGTTTTGTCAAATTCAGGTTCATCGGGACGATTGGGATCTACAGCGGATATTGCGGGTCGATCAACACGGGAACATAATTGCTTACCGCCTCACAACGGTCACATACGGAACAAGACCAGCTCCGTTTCTCGCCGGTCGCGTTCTTTTGCAGTTGGTGGAGAACGAGGGCGACAAGTATCCCGAAGCGGTAGCTCCCGCTACAATGTGGTGATACGGGTGAACTGATCAGAGGTCGGATCTCATCACACAGGCACATCAACTCACCGGGATTTGTACGGCGGGCGGCTTTCCACTCGCCAACTGGCACAGCAATCATCCAAAGCTTCTCACCTCAATCGGGGTCGAGTGGTTTAAGGATTGCGATATAAAGGTACTCGGACTTACATGGATTCCAGCCACGGACGTGTGTAAATTCACAACACTTCCACTCTTAACCGGGAACAAGATCACAAAGCGAGCTATTCTATCTGAGATTGCCCAGCTCTATGATCCCTTGGGATTTCTCGCACCAGTCGTGATTCGGGCGAAAATACTCGTGCAAAATCTGTGGCTGGAGAAACTTGGTTGGAATGACGACGTTTCATCTCGAGTCCACGGCTCTTGGCTTACGTTTCGTCGGGAATTAGCGGATCACGGAAACATTTCGGTTCCGAGATGGATTCATCTCACTCCTTCGTCATCCGTGCAGATACACGGGTTTTCTGACGCTTCGCAACTCGCAATGGAAGCAGTTGTTTACGTTCGGGTGTCGGGACCAGAATCAGAAACACGGGTTACGATGGTTTGCGCAAAAATTGAGGTTGCGCCTATCAAACGTCTTACGATTCCACGTCTGGAACTCTCAGCGGCTCTTCTCCTGGAAAAGCTAGTACGCTATGTGCAGGATACTCTTAAGCTCACTGATTCACAGGTTTTTCTGTGGACGGATTCAACCGTCACACTCACTTGGGTAAAGAGTCATCCATCTCGATGGAAAGATTTCGTTCGGAATCGGGTCTCACCGGCTCAAGAGCTTCTTCCTAGTGGACAATGGAAATTGATCCCGGGCCGGGAAAATCCTGCGGGACATACACTTGAGCGGGACGGGCCTCACTGGTTAACAAAATCTCACTTCCATTGGCCTTCTCACATAACCGGCGCGGATCTCACAGCGGCGCTTGAAGAGCGACCAGGCCTTACGCTCACTGTCTCAGCAGGCTCAACTTCACCGGCCTTATGGAATCTCATCCATCGATACTCATCTCTCACTCGGCTGTTGAGAATCACCTCACTCTGCTTCAAAGTATTTACGACACTTCGATGATAAAGGGAGACCGGGCTCACAAATCTCCTCAGGCGACCTGGAACATGCACGGCTTTTTTGGGCCACACAAGCCACACAAGGGAAACACATCTCATTGGAGCTCACACTTCTCTTATCGGGACAAGCACTTTCAAAATCGCATTCTCTCACGCAATTGACGGGATTTATAGACTCACACGGGGTTCTGAGAGTAGGAGGGCGGTTAAAGCACTCACAACCTGAGAGTAAACACGCCATCATTCTACCCCGGGATTCGGCTCTCACACGACTTCTCATCGCAGATGCTCATCATCGGACGTTTCACGGTGGGGCTCAGATTACATTGGCATACCTGCGCACTCACTACTGGATCATCGGCGGGCGGGCCCCAGTACACTCATTCATCTTGCGATGCGTAAAATGCGCGCGTCAAAGAGGGATAAAAGCGCAGCAACTGATGGGACAGTTGCCTCTCACTCGGGCTACACCTTCACGGACGTTTCTCTACACGGAAGTAGATTATGCCGGGCCAGTCTCTCTCAAACTCGGACGAGGGCGAGCTCTCGATCTCACAAAGGCTGGCTGTGCATATTCGTATGCTTCTCAACCTCAGCGATCCATCTCGAGGTTGTTTCAGACTTGACTTCCGAGGCGTTCATCGCAGTGTTTCGACGATTCACTGGAAGACTGGGCATCTGTCACACTTTATACAGTGACAACGGAACGAACTTTCAAGGAGCCGACGCACAACTGCGCAGACTCTTCATCAGCGGGACTCGGGAATCTGAAACAACTGCTCAGATATTGGCCAATGACGGCACGCATTGGGTGTTTAACCCTCCGGGAGCTCCTCACATGGGCGGGAAATGGGAAGCTGCCGTCAAATCGGTCAAATATCATCTTCGGAGGACGATCGGGGAGACGGCTCTCACGTATAAGGAATTTACGACTCTTCTTATACAAATTGAGGCCGCTCTCAATTCTCGTCCATTGGAACCTCTCACGGAGATCCGGCGGATCTCTCCGCGCTTACACCGGAACATTTCCTCATCGGGGAAGCGCTCACCGCTGTTCCGGAGCCATCGCTACCGGAAATTAATCCTGCTCGGCTCTTCAGGTGGCAGCTCATACAACAGCGGTTACAATACTTTTGGGATCGCTGGTCAACAGGCTACCTTCATTGGCAACAAACCATCTCAAAATGGCATCATCCTTCTCACGAGATTCGGGTCGGATCTTTGGTTCTGTTGACCGACGAGAGGACTTCCCCTACTAAATGGCCTTTGGTACGGGTCTTGGAACTGCATCTGGGACAGGACGGGCTCACACGGGTGGTCACTATCAAGACTGCCACCTCCACGCTCAAGCGGCCTATTGCCAAATTGTCGCTCCTTCCAATCTCATCGGGGTCTCAATAAATCGACAGCACTGCTGCCGATGGCGGGCGGAATATTCAGGAATTACGATCTATTCGTAATTCCCGAATTGTTCATAATTTTCTGCGGGAATTAGACGAGCGCGTCACGCCGGCATCCCCGCGTGGTTGTCGTCGATGGCGCCACTTTTCGGGGCATTTCCTCTCATTGATCGTGCAACTTTTCCCTCACTCACTCTCATTCTTTCCTCATCCATCTCACAGACCACACCCGTCGTCTCACGGGTTGATCAGTATACGGGAAATGCCTCATAGTACATTTTGGGGCCATAGGTCCTCTGAACGTACAGAACTCGGGACGTAGTTACAAACGCGTTATTCGGGCGATATTACTGCGTTACTCGTTCGGGTAAGTTCTCACCGGCGTCTTCAAAACGGGTTTTCCTCATCGTTTACCGGGCTAACTTTCTCCACATATACTGTATCTTTGTATTATATATTGTTAATATACTTTTATATTATTTTTTCGTACAACGAGAACTTGGCGCCTTTTCTGTTTCCACCTACACCGGATCTTCCGGGCCCCTCTCAAACACAGAGAAACAGATCAAATCTTTAATTACAGTTACAATTACAGTAGTATTCACAGTACCGAACATTCGAACTTGTGTATATCCAAAACTCGCCGAAATAACTGTTTCGCAATTCAAGAAAGATTTCCAGTGGCGAACCTAGATATAATTGCCTACATACGTGTAAAATTCATATTCGTGGTAATTATATTATATTAGCAAATCATTATATTACGATATTCTTACGCAACGGTAAAAAAAGAGCGCCGAATGTTCCAAAATAATTTGTCGTCAGCGATTCAAGCCTCGGACAAATTGTACTCAATTTAGCGAAGAAACCGAGTTATATGGTAGTACTTTCTGGCGAAAGAGTACACGTTATTTAAAGTATAAGAATACAAGAAAATTTGATCAGGTTAAAGGAGTTTTACGATCAACATTCTGTCACTCGTGGGAGCGAAATATATCTCCTTATTCATCGAACGCATATATTACCCAAAAAAACTGAAACAACCTGCAATTCCTTCCTTCCCCCCTATTACCTCTTCGGAGACACCTGGTACAAGTTCATCCCTGTTCCGGTCGAAGCCACACCACCTGCAATCACTAAATCGACGACGAAGTCTACTCTGTGATATACCAACCCAGGATCACCACCATCATATGCGATCTATTCCACAGAAGATATCGACAACGTACGAGAACGCGTAATGTTTCCCGTGGAGAAACCCGCTATCGCCAACAATATGGCACGGGGCATCAGTGGTCAAAATACTACCAATCCGAAGGGCAAGTTGTTGAATCTCCTAAATATCAACAATCTATAACACCGAGCAGACTCCACCTGGTGCGCACCCAAACAAACTCAAACACGTTCGACCAAAACTCTGAAAATCCCAAACAAACCCAAACAATTCCAGCGAAACTCAAACGTAATGAAAGTCTTCGGTTTATGGATGTCGTCGAAGATCGTATTATGTATGTCGTCGCAGATTTCTGAACGTCTTCAAACCTCCCATGAATGTCTTGGAAAGTCTCTCAAGCGTCTTTGAACCCCTCATGAATGTATTCAAACGTATCATGAATGTCGTCGAAAGTCTCTTGAACGTCTTCGAATCGCTCGTGAACGTCTGAAAGTCTCTCAAGCGTCTTCAAACCCCTCATGAATGTCTTCAAACGTATTATGAATATCGTCGAAAGTATCTAGAACGTATTCGAAAGTTTCTTGAACGTCTTCAAACCCTTTGCGAATGTCTTTGAAAGTCTCTAAAACATCGTCGATCCCCTCATCGATGTCTTCAAACGTATTATGAATATTGTCAAAGATCTCTTGAATGTCTTCGAAAGTCTCTGAATGTCTTCGCACCTCTCGTGAATGTCTTTGGAAGTCTCTTAAGCGTCTTCGAACCCCACATGAATGTCTTCCAACGTATAATGTACGACGTCGAAAGTTTCTTGAACGTCTTCGGACCCCTCGTGAATGGCTTTGAAAGTCTCTCAAGCGCCTTTGAACCCCTCATGAATGTATTTAAACGTATTATGAATGTCGTCGAAAGTCTCTTGAACGTATTTGAAAGTTTCTTGAACGTCTTTAAACCCCTCATGAATGTCTTTGAAAGTCTCTCACGAGTCTTCGAACCCCTCATCGATGTGTTCAAACGTATTCCGAATATTGTCGAAGATTTCTTGAATGTCATTGACAGTCTCTGAAGGTCTTCGCACCTCTCATGAATGTCTTCAAACTTCTTATGAACGTTTTCGAAAGTCTTTTGAATGTTTCACGAACATCTGCAAACCTATTATGAATGTCGTCGGAAGTCCCTTGAACGTCTTCGAATCCCTCGTGAATGTCTGAAAGTCACTCAAGCGTTTTCGAACCCCTCATGAATGTCTTCAAACGTATTATGAATGTCGTCGAAAGTCTCTAGAACGTATTCGAAAGTTTCTTGAACGTCTTCAAACCCTTCGTGAATGTCTTTGAAAGTCTCTAAAACATCGTCGATCCTCTCATCGATGTCTTCAAACGTATTATGAATATTGTCAAAGATCTCTTAAATGTCTTCGACAGTCTCTGAATGTCTTCGTACCTCTCGTGAATATCTTTAAAAGTCTCTTAAGCGTCTTCGAACCCCATACATGAATGTCTTCAAACGTATTATGTACGCCGTCGAAAGTCTCTTGAACGTCTTCAGACCCCTCGTGAATGTCTTTGAAAGCCTCTCAAGCGTCTTCGAACCCCAGATGAATGCATTCAAACGTATTATGAATGGCGTCTAAAGTCTCTAAAACGTATTCGAAAGTTTCTTGAACGTCTTCGAACCCCTCATCGATGTCTTCAAACGTATTACGAATATTGTCGAAGATCTCTTGAATGTCTTTGAAAGTCCCTGAAGGTCTTCGCACCTCTCATGAATGTCTTCAAACTTCTTATAAACGTTTTCGAAAGTCTTTTGAATGTTTCACGAACATCTGCAAACGTCTCATGATCGTCGTAGCAAGTCTCTTAAAACTCTTTGAACCCCTCATGAATGTCTTCAAACGTCTTATGAACGTTTTCGAAAGTCTCTCAAATGTCTCATGAACATCTTTAAACGTCTCATGAACGTCGTAGAAAGTCTCTTTAAACGCTTTGAACCCTCTCATGCGTGTTTTCAAACGCCTTATGAATGTTTTCGAACGTCTCTCAAATGGCTTCGAACGTCTTATGAATGTCTTCGGAAGTCTCTCTGAAACGTTTTCACGTACCACTATCGAAAATCTTCGAATGCCTCGCAAACTTCCAACAAAAGGCTCACGATCATCTAACGAACGTATACTGATGAATGATTTCGATGATCATTGGGCGATTATATTAATTTATTTTCAATCAAATTCCATCGAAACAAATGAGTTTCACATTCGAAAGTAATATTGTATTCAGTTGCACAATCCGATATCAGGTGATGCTGACATAACTAAGTACGGGGTGAGGATAATAAAAAGTACATAATGTTACATATCTTTTACTTGCATGAATCTTTATGATTCAGCCACCAATTAAAGAATTTAAATACATTTTGTAAGGCACAAATGTTTTAATGCTTTTTATATCGTAGAGTAAAACTTCCATCTAATTTACTTGAGACATCCATATCGTCAAAGTCTATATTCAACGACTCAATAAATAGCTTATTTTTTATATTTATTATTTCATCTAGCCATTCTCGTTTTTCATGACCCTTAACATATACGATAGAACACGTGCCGTCGTCCGTTGACTCCAGCTGTTATTGAACCTCAGCCATGCTATATGGAACGTTTCCATATGCCGACTTTAAATCATGATGATTGCGAATCAACCATGATGCTTCGTATCTCGCAGATTTTCCTGATCTATGCAATTTTGCGGATATTGTCGGTCAATGGACAATATTCAACAACGCGATCACGTAAGATTAAAACAATATGCAGTTGTATTCGGTGGTGAATCTTCTTTGCATTCGAACTCTATTCACACATCTACGGTAGCATGTTTTACAGGCTCTTTCTGATGCGATCAATCATTAATCGCGAGAGGGTCGTTACATTAATACTTGGCGATGGTTGGTAAAGAACGATTACTATTGCAGTCATAATGGTATTTACAAAATTGAGAGTACATATTGAACAAAATGTCGAAACTTTTTTAAAGTCCAAATGCGAGTCATCTTGACAAGAGAATGCTGAATAGAGATAATGTTTAGCACTTGTGAGTTTGCAGTCGGTGAATAATATAATGTCCTTTGCCATACATTATCTTTTTTACCAGTCTGCACCGCACCAATTACATATTTTGGTTTCTCTAGTTGGGAGGCAGCTTTTACGGTCCATGAATGTTTCGTTGTGCTTCATAGCGATGGACAGTCGTACACATCCCATGAGCGAAAACTCATATTCAAGTATCGCACACTTTCCAATGTTCGAAGTAATGATAATTTATTGATCTCATCTAATATCTCAACCGACCTATTACAACAAAGAGGGTGAACCATGGCTGAGTAGGATGGAATTTTAGAAAAAGACCCCCCCCCCCGTTGTCATTGACTGCTCCTTGAGTTTGAATTGAAAAACAATATCCCACCGCAAACTTCAGCGTACTGCATGATCCTCCATGATCGTATTGTCGAATACAATCCAATCAGTGGTGGGGTTAAAAAGTTGGTATAAAATCATGCCAATGATCCGCGCCCACTTCAGTCAGCATGGAGCTTATCGTCGACGTGCAAGGGTTCAAAAGACCCGTCAACGAATTTGTCCTAAAGGAGATGTCCATCGTCAAACTCTATGAGAAGAACGCTGAACCGCTGACATTCTTCATCGATGCACCATTCGCCTGGGACGCTTTACCGGCCAAGTACAAAATGACAATCAAGTGACTGGAACGCAATTATCATGGAGTACGATGGGAACACAGCGGAATAGCATACGAGGCAGCTAGAACGACAATTCGAGGAATCTTGGACGGAGCTCCTACGATCTATGCCAAGGGATTCGAGAAGTGTTCATGGCTATCGAGATTCACGGATTCAGCAACAAAAGTCATCGATCTGGAGACTCTGGACTGTCCATCGCTGCAGAAGTTGCCGAAAATCGCAAACGTTAAATGTCCCCATCATTCCTTCAATACAAAATACAATTGCGCCAAAGCGAATGTAAAGTCGTTGAAATGCTGGCTCTCTGTGTATGAAGCGTTGTGTGAGCGAGGGATTTTTTAAAATAAATAAAAACATTTTTATCAACTATCGTTCTCCATTTATTTCCTCTATCTACGGTGAATACAGTTTGACAACCATTTTTTTTACATTATATTTGATGAAAACGTTTTTTGTACATTTTTACATAGCATCAAGCGTTGAAAACTCTACGATGATGACTGCAAACAGCAAACAGTCGTTGCACTCTATGATGGTCACGATGCCAGCTGCCGCTGAACTCGTTTCCACCGGGCCTTCACGAGCGTTCTTTTCCATCATACTCAGACTCGAGCGTCGAAAACTCTACGATGATGATGACTGTGATGCAAACAGTCCTTGCACTCTACGATGGTGACGATACCAGCTGCCGCTGAACTCGTTGTTTCCACCGTGCCTTCACGAGCGTTCTTTTCCACCATACTCAGACTCGATGGAACTCGACGCTGTTGTATTTTCCACCTATGTACATCATGTAGAGTTGACCATTGCGCGCCAGTTGCAGCATACTCTCGAACATTTTCAGATCTTGATCGAAGGCCTTTACCAGCCACGCTGGCAAACTCATTTGCAACGTCCATGATGTAGCGTTTTCCAAACTTGGTCTGTACAGCTCTCATGTCCTTGATTTGATAATCCGAATGGACGTGGAGTTCTGACAGCTTCTTCGTTGGGAGGAATTCCGCCATCAGGCTGACTTGGTTGATATTTGAGAGATCCATTTTCACTCTTTGTCAAAGTTCTTTTCGGGAACCCCGCACGTAGAGAATTTCCCCCCTCGCAACACTTTTCACAGTCCCGATGTTGGGGTGGGGGACCATCAATGTGATCCTTCATCTGTGGCGTATTATAATGCTCCATGCATGGAAGATACGATATCACTTCACTATCGTTCCGATGATGCTCCGGCAAACGATCCCACAGTAAACCAATAAAGTTACCCCAATATTTTAGGAGCAAGACCTTTGGACCCTGTTCGAGCTCGTTTTTGGTCAAGTCCAGGCGGTGCTTGGCCGGATGCACTGCGTACATACTCGCACATGTGAACATCTTGACGTAATCGTGTGGAATGAAACCTCGACGGGTTGAAACTTGTTTCGGAGTAACGCTGCCGCTGCATGCAATAAATAAAGCATTTTATGGGCTTTGAAGGGCAACCCTTCGTATGGGAACCATCGTTATCTCACTCTCGAAAATTTTTCTAGCCATTAATGGAAGTTTCCCATGCACGCACGCACGCACGCACGCACGCACGCACGCACGCACGCACGTACGCACACACACACACACACACACGCACCCATTTGTCTAAGTTGTTTACATATATATATATATATATATATATATATATATTGTAACGTTTCGTGTTTTTCACGAAAGTTTTATTTCGTTTTCGGGCCGTCGTTTACGCGGGTTTTCAGGGAAACGAATCTTAAGCGGCGAATATTTGCCGTTGGATGATGTGGGATTCCCGTAGCCTCCTGAAGGCCGATGTACCAGTTATGGGCCGGGAATGATGGGCAGGATTTTGAGATGGTTTTGGGAGATGCCTCAGTGGTTTGAGGGTCTCAGAGACGCCTGTCTCAATCCGTCATCATTTGCATTTGATGTGGTGGATTGTCGTATGAGTAAGTTTTAGGTGGACGAACAAATACGATTGTTTATGAGATAATTTGGAGAGAATTAGTGTTTTAATCGGTAAGTAGCAACGTTTACGGGAATCTGGAACGGGCGGCGAGAAGCGCTGTCTTTGTTGGAACGACAGGGATAGGAAGAGTACATGCGAGGTCTCTATGCGCACGCTGTTCCGTGGCGCGATCTCTCTCACTCTCCGTCTCGCTCGCACTCGTACAGTCCACGAGCGTCGTTGTATACGCGTATGGCCGGTTACGGGCTCGCTTCTGTAATGAGAATGCGATAGCCCGTTGAGTCTACTCTGAATCGGTTTTATGGCGATAATTCCAGTTGGCACTGGTTGCTAAAGTGCAACGAAGCGCACGGGTGCCACGCCGTGTCGCTCACGCGCTAGGGACGCTAGCGTTTATAATAATGCGCGAGCTCGAGGACGAGAAGTTCTCCTAACCTCGAGTGCGCATAGCGGGGCCGTCCGGAAGGGACGGCTGACCTCCTTGGTGCCAGGCAAGAAGGACCAAAAACCAGTAAAGCTGGTTGGAATTTCCCTCGTGTGCAGCGAGATGCGATCTGCACCTTACGGACTGCACACTTCGAGTATTGTGCGTGGGATGTGTAGAATGGCGATCAATTGTCCTAAGGACAAGAGATCGGGTGTTATGTAAAGTTCCCTGACTAGCAATTACCACGCTGTCTCTATTTCCGAGGTTGAACTTCCATCGCAATGCTGGGGCTTCCCAAGGAAATAGAGCACCTTACCCGAAGCTGAGGTTATTCTGGGATGGGACCAGGGCTACGGCAGCAAGGCCTCCATCCGGTGATCCGAGGTTTCGGATGACGAGTGACTCTACGTTGTATAAGAAAATTTGCGAAGAGTGCCTCTCGTGGTCGTGCATGCCCTTAAATAGCCACAGGGACGTCAGGAGAAGTTCCATTTCCCTAGCGATTCTCGTGCGCTAGGCAGGGGATCGCCTGGCTGGGAGACGTTCAGTTAGTGGGGTGACCGTCCTGGCGACTTTGAGGACATTCGCATACTGTAGACATTTCGAGGGGAATAATATTTCCGATTGTTCCTCACTTCGATATTAGGCGCACATAAGGTGTGAGGACGCGCCGTGATGAATTTGGGGCGCACTCTTATCTGATAGGAGTGGACAAGGCACGAGAATCGCGAGATGTTGGACAAAGGGGCGGGGACTGCCGCGGGTCAGCGGCGGTCCTGCTCCTCGCGATGGGCGGAGCTCCTTGCGAGGTGTCGCGGGCTCGCCCCGTATGCTTCGTGCAAGTGTCCTGCCCCGCCGGCGGCATAGCCGGTTGCTCCGGCCGCTGGTCAGCTCACGCGATTATCTCGGAATCGGGGTAATACTAGCGTATTCCATGTGACGGTAGCTTACCTGTACAGCCGGACCGTTACAATATATATATATATATATATATATATATATATATATATATATATATATATATATATATATTGTAACGGTCCGGCTGTACATATATATATATATATATATATATATATATATATATATATATATATATATATATATATATATATATATATATATATATATATATATATATATATATATATATATATATATATATATATATATATATAACTCCTTTGAATAGTCTAGACACAAATGCTCCGCTTACATTTATAAAATGTTGATAATAAATTATCAGATTTTATGGGATTTCAAGGACCCGCGACTCTATGATGCCGCCTCCCCCACAGAGTCGACAGCGGCTTCCCCCTCTCGCCCGCGGGTCCAGCTATCGCCTGGAAGACATCGTCACCAAAAACTAGCCTCCCCACTCTCTAACACCCCTCCCCTTTCCCTCCGCCGCAACCACGCACTCGGCTGCCGCATGCAGGATCCCCCCCCCCCCCCTCCGCCATGCATACCCCGGCTTCGCCACGCTCGACTCGCCCGCGCCGCTCCCCCCTGAGATCCCTGGGTAAGAACCGGCCTAGCTCCTCTACTAATACATTAACCATGTCAGCAGATTGGAAGACACGTGTTTGCCGCTGCGCGAATAATTTTACAGTTCTTTGACCGGGGAAACGATCAGCGCGCGCGAGTACGTTCACGCTGAAAATGTCTGGGAGCGGTTTTCCATTGAAACGCTTGGTGAATATAGCGATTTGTATTTGAAGACGGATGTCTTGTTATTGGCAGATATTTTCGAAAATTGTCGTGATACATGATAGAAAGTTATGGGCTTGATCCGGCGTATTATTACACTCTTCCCGGATATACTTGGGACGCTATGTTAAAATATATGCACATTACGTTTAAATTATTGACTGACATCGACATGATTTTATTCATCGAGCGAGGTATACGCGGAGGTTTAAGGCGTTACCCCCACTTGTAGCGCAAAAAAGGCCTTTTTCCTGAATTTTTTAAAAGATAACTACAACACTTTTTTAATCGATCAATATACCATCTCAAAGAACACATCTTGAAGAACTTTCAGTAATTTTTTTATTGAAAAATATTACATTGTTTAGTGGCAAATGGCCGTCAATGAAATAATTTTTTTATATACACGGTTTGCGGTGACCAACATTGCGGCGAAGTGGATCATCTGAAAAAAAAAAATGCGGATGGATTTAGTCAAATATAAGTATAAACTAGTCTTTAATCGAAGGATTTTAAAAAATATTCATGTTTCACAAAATGGCGGACAGTCAAAGTTAATGGTTCGATTTTAACGAAAAAAACGGCCATTTTTTTTCGAAAAAAAAAAATCGAACGATTGAAGACTACATTTTTATGTATTAAATAAGCCTGCAAAATTCCAAGAAGATCGGGTCATTAGTGTTCGAGTAATCTTGGTCACCGACTTCAGAAATGCTATTTTGAGAAAAACGCGTTTAAAGTTTCAATTTCAGTTTACACGAAGAAAATATTTTTTTTTGTAAACTTACATAGAGTCGTCTATTCCGGGTCCATACAGAAGTTCTTCCGCCGACGATGCCGCTTGCAAAATAGAAATTTGGTGTTGCCTTCGTAACATGCTTCCTTCATGAGTGCTCTCGGCCGCACGTCTCTCTGCCAGTGCAATCCGTGCTTGGTCCATTTTCTCGGCGTTTTCGTGCGTGTTGTGTCCACAGCTCACTCCGATTGAGTTCAAATAAAATAATAATGATTTCGAACCTTCGTTGAATAGTCCAACGGCAATATCAGCTGCTAAATTTACAACGATTGCTCCAATCGAGACGATTTTTGGGCTGATTTTCCAAATAAGTTGGTTGAAGCTTTCGTTGTGATTTTGATTGAAGCCACCGACGCATCTTTCGAGTAAAGTTTCCTTACTCAGATCGTTGTATATAGGTCTGATGGCATCCAATATATTTGATGGAAGTGGTTTGTAATCGTGTTGGAAAGCCTCGTTTCTCGCCTGAGCTCGTTGATACGAACACCACGATTCTTCACCGGTTGGACATCTCTCATGGTGTGGATTTGCATCGGTTGAACTGTAATGATCGAAGGTCGCCCATATTGCCTCATGCATATCGTGAACAGAAGCAGAATGGCGTCGAATAGCAAGTCCATAGTACACAGTGAGCTTGTCAATAAATTTTCCTGTCAGCTGTCTTTTACCACCAAGCTTTTTGTTTTTTTTTATCAAATTACGAAGGCGGAATCCCATACGCTTTTCGACGTGACCGATGCATTCTTTTTTTATAACTTCTACGTCATCATAAGGATGAGAATTTACTAGCCCAGTGTACGTTTTCGAATCTTCGTCTCCAATATAGTAACGGTACAGGACATTATATTTTTCTATTGAACGCTTGAAGATTTCGATAATGGAGTCCACCTCCATTTTTCCCGAGGAGCCTTCGTGATTTGCACTGCAGATATCTTCGTGTATTTCGTACCATTCTTCGTATTCCGCATAATTTAGCTTATGTTTCCACGATTCACACATTTTACATTACGCACTTTTTACCACAAGATCAAGTACTTTTCCACTGTAGTAGCCTATGACTGATGTGACCCCGAACAACGACGTATATCCTCGCTTCCTCCAGGATCCATCTCCGGAAACTGTTAATTGAGGAGTTGCATCGCCTTCTGCATTAGGTGTATCTTCAATTTCTTCTCGTACGGCTTTTTTTAAATATTACATCTGCACATGTTTTCACAGACGCATAAATACTTTTCAAAATTATTGAATATGTAGTCTCGGTAAGAAACCTTGGCATGTCCATAAGTCCGCAAAATGTTTGTGCTCCAGCCAATCCTATGCCGAGAACTCGCATGGTGAATATAAGTCGACGATTTATTTCATACGAATGTTCCAAAAAGGGAGAAGATGGTATCAAATTATCTGCACATGAGTCACATTTCACAACGATTTTGAAGCCTAGTCCTCTTGCACTTGCCGTTTCAAATGTAATATTTCCATTACACGTTTTGCACTTCACTAAATTTGAAATAGCAGCAAACACAACCCAAAAGTTCAAAATCCGATATTCAATATTAGGACTTTGATTCAGTCATATCAATATTATTTTTCAGTTTCTTCGCAGACGTGCTGAAACTTTCAGTTTCCGTTTCGGCCAGGTTGGGGTTAAAAACACCCTTCCTTTTCTTTTGGTCGAGATTTCCGTAAATTATCACTGCTTCTTGTTTGTCGCGAACCTTTCTTTCGATCCATTTTTAAATGTAAAATGAATAAAAACTGCGCTTATAATATTATGAACGGCGGAATATACGTCTTATATAGTCGAACTTTCGAGCTACACTGACGAGTTTAGACCATAACAGACAACGAAAATACGTTTTTATAAATTCCAATCTATTATATGAACGTTGTGAATGCCAGGTATACGACCATTTTCATCGAACAATGCACTGAAGGTCGGAGGGAGGGTCGAGCGCGCCAGACGGCAGACTAGCCGGTCGTTTACACAACGGATTCTGCTCTTTCAACGCTCACATCTCAGTCAATTTTGTTCGGATCGACTTGAAATTTTCAGGACATATTCTCAAATACTTATACTTCAAAAAAATGCAATAACAAAAATCGATTTTTTCAAAATCGCAAGTGGGGGTAACCCCTTACGCCAATGTTCAAACAGATATGCACATGCTAATAACAAGTACATGTAATCGTACGATCCATTGAAATCATCATCATACCTGATGTACTTCGATGTGAACAACTTGTATGGATGGGCAATGTGTCAACCTTTGCTTTATGCTGATTTTCAATGGATCGGCGACACATCGAATTTTGACGTATTTTCCATAGCGCTAGATTCGCCTGTAGGCTACGTTCTCGAAATCGATCTCGAATATCCGCTACCTTTGCATGATCCGCACAGTGACCTTCCGTTTTGTCCGACACGCAACAAACCACCTGGCAAGCGCCAAGAGGAATTGCTCGCAACTGTATGTGATTAAGATACGTGATACATTATCGTAATTTGCAGCAGTGTATGCGTCATGGACTTAAAGTAACGCGGGAGTAACTATGGCGGGAGTAACTATGACTCTCTTAAGTCATAGTTGCTAAATGGGACGTGTGTCCAAGTCTCACTCTAACCTCCTCGTGGTACCGCTGGATTGGCGTCGCAAAATAAGGCGTCAAACTAAGGAGTGAGACGGTCCCCGAGAGCACCCGACTCGGAACAAGGATTAAGGGGAAGGCGTGGAGGCGCGAACGGGCTAACGAACCCGGAAAAGTTCATACGATGAACTAGGACGGAAATCGGTAACGACACGGCATTACCATGGCAAATGAAACGGGCAGTTAAGCTCGGAAGATAAGCTTGCTTGTCGACGGTGTACACGCCTTCTGCGTGTACACCATTTTTTCGCTATTTGAGCACTTTCAGTGCCCAAGGAATGGATTGACGAAGCAATGCGCGTCAAGGGCGAGCCTCGCAAGCAATGCGCGTGGAATCGGAGCCAGACTCCGACCCACCGCTTGCTAGAGGCTGCTTTTGCCAAGCAATGCGCGTCAATCCAGATTGACTTTACATCTAAGTCAAGCAATGCGCGTGGGCCAACAGGGCTAGTCCCTGGCTCACCGCTTGCCCAAAAGCAAACGACAAGCAATGCGCGTCAATGGTACACGGAAAGGGGTAATACCCCAAACAACTCTGGCGCGGCCAGAGTACTCGGACAGATACACGGCACACCGAGGAATCCGCCGAAAATATCGCTATCAGGTCTGCGCGGTGCGCAACAACATCTATCGCCCTAACCCTATGGGTTAGGCCGTGCGGTTCTGAAGCACAGGCTCTCCGGGTGGTAATAGTAATACGACCACCTGGTCTGCCGGCTCTGAACATATCCTGACGCAATGGATTCGGGTAGAGGCTTGCCTCTACGAAGCTATAAGCTTCCGGATTCTTAGGCACGAACACGTATGAAATGGAAATGATTTTCTCCTTTATTGGGATTAGTACGCACCGCAAAATCGAACACAAAACTGGAATCATGATGAACTTTAATGATGCCTCGGACACGGACGAGCCAGAACCCGGCACGTCCGTGGCGGACTTGTCCGCTGAACGACAAGGGTTCAATGATGACGAATTGGCAAGCGATATGGAAAATGATTGGACGATAAATGTTCCCTTAGCGGCGGGCGCTACAATGTGCGATCTATGCGCAAGGCGGAGCAAGAGGCTGGGTTTCCTTACCAGTAAGGATCTGGGGAAACACCTGAGCGAACAACACCGGCAAGCAAACATCGTTTATCGATGTAACCGGTGCGCAAGGGAGTTCCCCGGACTCCGAAATTGGTACGGACACCAGAGCAAATGCAAAGGTCCGCGTGCCGCAAGCCCTCCTAAGGATTTCCCGTGCGACCAATGTGGCAGGTCCTTTGACTCACAGATTGGCAAGTCACAGCACGAGCGGCATGAACACCCGAGGCTGCGAAACCTAAGGAGGGCCCAGGCAATGGTTCAAGAAGGCAGACCAGGGAGACCCGCTTATGTTTGGACGGAAGAGGAGATTCATCTTCTCCGAGAGTTGAATGAACGCTTCCGTAACTCAATATATCCAAACAAGGAAATGCTACCCTTCTTCCCTGGAAAGATAACAAAGCAGATTAGCGACAAAAGGCGCCAAATCGTGGATCTCGCTCCGACACAGGAGCCGGCGAGGGAAGAAGGCCCAGCAGATCCTAACATAATCCTCAACGTCAGCTCATCAAGCGACGAAGAGGCAAATATATCCGGGCCCGAACCGATCAATGAGCCGGATATCTCCGACCGATCGGATTCGGGTTCAGAACACTTTGAGAGCGCGGAAGAGGGCGAACAAGTGCCTGAAGACCAAGTCAGGTGGCTGAATGCTATGGCCGTACGCATCAGCACACTTACTATTCCGGAGGGAAATGCCCTATATACGATAGGTGAAGAACTCCGGAACGACTGGCAAGCTCTCCATGGTCAGCCAGAAGCGCTAAGTATCGCAATTGACAGACATATAGCCCAGATAACAGAAACTTTACTGCCGAAAGAGGAAGCAGTAAGAGCCGAGCAGGCGGCACAAAGAAGAACGGGTCGAGAGAACCCCAATACTATAAGGGCGAGAAGGCCACCTAATAGCAATAGGCGAAAGCGTTTCGCCTATGCGAGATGTCAGGAGATCTTCAAAGCTTGCCCTAAAAAGCTCGCTGAGATGGCGACCTCGGGGGACTTCTCGTTCGCTGAAATGCGACAGGAGCCCCCGAGATCAGCTGACATTCTTGCGCTATATAGCGAGTTATGGGGTCGGACCGGACCACCTGTGGCCGACCCGATAGACGTGGTGAGCCAAGAGCTCGATATGGTTTTCCAACCAATCGAGCCACAAGAGGTCGAGGTGCGACTTAAGAAGATAAAGGCCGACTCGGCAGCGGGATTAGACCGCTTGAAAAAGTGCCACTTAGGCGCAAAAGGGGCACCGCAGGTCCTTGCGTTTCTGTTCAACATCCTACTGCGGGAGGGTATCATCCCTTCCGCGTGGAAGTTGAACAGAACAACTTTAATACCCAAGCAAGGTAAGGACCCTAGCAATGTCAGGGACTGGCGGCCCATTACCGTGGGTTCAATGGTTGCGAGAATATTCTCGGCCATAATTGATGCTAAACTACGCAGCTTCATCAAACAGTCCAAGAGACAGAAAGGATTCACTGCGGAGGATGGCTGCAGCTTAAACATCTTGATCCTTAACGAAGCTCTAACAACTGCGAAAGCAACCCACGGGGGCGTAGTGTCGATACTAGACATTTCGAAGGCGTTCGACACAGTTCCGCACTCGAGTCTTAAGTCAGCTCTTCTGAGCAAGGGAGTTCCGCAACTCTTAAGTGTTTACATCACAAAGATGTACACGAGTTGCGGAACGTCTATAAGAGCCAGCGATGGCTCAGTGAACATCGAGCTCAAGCGAGGAGTAAAGCAGGGCGACCCGCTTTCTCCTTTGCTTTTTAATATCATCATCGACGAGCTTGTGGAGAAGTTTAGTAAGGAGACTGTGGGAATACAACTCGGCAACGAGGGGGCGTCGGTCCTCGCTTTTGCGGATGACTTAGTCCTCCTCGGTCGTGACACGGAGGAGGCACAAAGACAACTAGACACTGTGGCAGGCTTCCTGGACCGTCTGGGGATGAGCCTATCATCCGCCAAGTGTAGTACTGTTGAAATAAAGGCCAAGTCTAAGACGTGGTGTGTTGTCAACCCACAATTGCAACTAAGTGGCGAGGAAATCCCGAGTGTCGACGCCGACGAAGCCCTCCGGCATTTGGGAGTTAACATAGGACCTTGGAGAGGCCTAATAAAAGGCACTGAAGTGCCCACTGTCGTTAAGACAGTGAAAAATGTACGGAGACTGAAGCTTAAGCCAGTACAAATGATCAGTCTCCTTCAGACGTACATTTTGCCGAGGTTTATTTATTCACTAACGAATAATAAACCGGCTAAGGGAACGCTAAAAATGCTGGACGATAGAATCCGCCAGGAAGTGAAGGAAATCCTGCACCTCACTTCATCTACGGCAAATGGATTTTTTTACACGCCAAAGGCGCAAGGGGGCTTAGGCCTCATAAAATTCGAACGAACGGTCCAGCTGGGTACGATACGTACCCACCTAAAAGTCGCTGCGAGCGACGATCCAATTCTAATGGAGGACAGAGTCCAACACTGTGTGCGCGAAGCTGCCAGAAAAAGCGCAATCTTCCTGGGCGGAAGATTGCCAGAAAACGATCAGGAATACGATCACCTGAACAGGCAGACTTCAAAAAATATTATTGACCAATGGGCAAGCCTTACCATGCAAGGACATGGCGTAAGAGACTTCACCAGAGACAAAATTGGCAATAAATGGTTATCTGACCCAAGCCTAATCAGAGGCGGAAGATTTACCGACGCGATTAGGCTAAGGACCAACACGTTCGGCACTCGTGTGGTCCTTGGGCAGACCAGTAGAACCTTAGATATAAGTTGTAGAAGATGCCGTGCACAGCCCGAAACGCTAGCCCACGTTATCGGAGCGTGCATACATACGAAAGCGGCACGTATAAGGAGGCACGACTCTATAAAGGAGTTTATAGCCAGAAAGGTCTCCTTGCGCAACACAGTTTTCGTGGAGCCAACGATAAATGAATTAGGCGAACTAAGGAAGCCTGATATGGTCATCATGGAGGACCAAGAGGCCATCATTGCGGATGTGACGGTGCGATATGAGAAAGACCAGGCTCTTAAGGAAGCTGCGTGCGAAAAAAACAGCTAAGTATAAGGATACAGCGGAATTTGTTCGCTTAAGAACAAATTCGACAAGCTGTTCAGTGATGCCAATAGTGGTAGGAAGTAGGGGAGCCCTACCACGAGAAACGCAGGCACACTTGCAAAAACTGGGCCTTACTAAAGGCGACATGCTTACTGTTTCACTCCTCGCGTTCAGATCGTCAATTGAGATGGCGAACGCGATCATCGATTGTGACCGTCCTTTGGAGTAAATGCTTTTACCCAATGACCATCCTTCGGGAGGAATTATTACCCTCTGACCATTTTAGAACGAACGCGTTCACACAGCGACCATCCTCTTTGCAGGACGACACTATTTAATTTATTGACATTATTTTATATCTTGACCACCCTTGGGTGAAAATTTTTATACAATGACTATCATTTGAGATTTATGACAAGCCCATGAGCTGTGCATGGGCGCTATAAAATATAAGGCACATAAGCCCGGGGAGTAAAGGCATCAGCGCCCGATACTCACCGGTGCGAGTCGGAAATAGGTGTTCCATGAAAGATGCGAACTGCCACGGCGGCGGAGCCAGCAAAGACTGGACGGGCTGCGGGACCTTCACGCGGTTTTCCCCGTAAACTTTCCCTCTTCAAGGGAAAGGCCAAGACCCGTAAATCCTGTACGATTAGCGTAACAGGAACTCCGCTCGGCTAATTTTTCGAAGACCGTTGGCACAGACCCTCGGCAGTGAGTGAGGTCCGCAAGGAGAGCGGACGAAAGGATTCTATCTCCAAGTTGTTAAGTTTTAATCCCAACAGGGGGGAAATACCCTGGAAGTCTGTCGCGATGCCCTTCGGGCATCAGCGACACAGAAAAATAGCGAGAATACACAAAAGTTTGGAATTCACTCAATCTCCCTTACTGCGTTTATACATCGAATTGAACACGCAGTTTCGTACACGTGCTACAAATGATTTCGAGAAAAATTTGTATAAATTAATGAACAATGCAGTATTTGGCAAAACGATGGAAAACGTGCGAAACCGTGTAGACGTGAAACTTGTAACAAAGCGGGAGGGACGGTATGGGGCAGAGGCAATGATGGCTAAACCAAATTTTCACAGTCGAAGTATCTTTTCGGAAAATCTTATTGCCGTCGAATTGCGAAATCTGGAGGTAAAATTTAATAAGCCGATTTATGTAGGTATGTGTATACTCGACATTTCGAAAACATGTTTATGTTCATGTATACCGACACCGATAGTCTCATATACCACATCAAGTCTGACGACGTTTACGACGATATGAAGCGTAACATTGACAAATTTGATACGAGCGATTACCCGATGGAAAACGTGTACGGTTTACCGTTAATCAACAAGGATGTGCCCGGTCTCATGAAAGATGAAAATAATGGTATGGTAATGACGGAATTTGTGGGATTGAAAGCAAAAATGTACGCTTTGCGAGTCGATGGTAAAAAAGTACACGAAAAAGGTGAGAGGTGTGAAAAGTAATGTCGTCGCGCGAACAATAAATTTCAATAACTACACCCGCTGTTTACGGGAAGAAATTGAGATGACTCGTCAGCAGTGTTGCATAAGATCGAAGCTGGACGAAGTTTACACTATTTCCGAGTCAAAAATTGCTCTTAGTCCATACGATGACAAGCGGTTTATCATGCCGAAAAATACGGACACTCTACCATGGGGTCATTATAAAATAGCATTGTAAATGTACAATTTGTTAGACTCCATTGTATGTATTGTTATAAAATAAAAATGGAGAGATATAATGAATGTAGTAATGTAAATTTGATATATATATTGGAAAAAAATTCATGTTATATATAATCTGTTTACAGGATATAATTATTTATTTTTATAAGGAATGGTGAATTTATACATGAATAAAATGGTATGCCTATTGTAAATAAACTTTATTGAATTTTTCATATACTTTATAAAAGTTATTACAATATATTATTTTTGTGTATCCACGAGTTTTGAGATTTATCCTTTCCCAACCATTTAACATAAACATCATTGCCCTTTTTGCGTTTTACCTTCTCCACGAGATATATTTTTGGATTGGCAACACGTTGCAGTTCGTATTCGTAGAATCCTCCGGCTATCGGATTTCCACCTGAGTCCTCGACTAGGTACGTTACAGGATAAGTTCATTGCACCTTGACGATTTCAAGCACTTCGGTGGTCTTGATATTGTCAAATATTGTCTTGAATTTGCTTACGCGCACAAAATCATTGACTTTAAATCTTGCAGGAGCCGCAATTTTTACATTGTTGTATTCGGTGGTTAAGAGTTTCTCTGCGATCGCAGGAGTAACGTCGATGGGCCTCATGCCAATCGTACGATGCTTTCGAGCATTGTACTTCATAACGAGTTGTGGTAACGCATCGGTCCACTTGTAATTATCATTTAGTGTAAACATTCTCCACAAATTATTTTTGAGAGTGCAATTGAATCGTTCGACGACCGAGGCCTTCATAATAGAATACGTCGAATAATGATTGATGTTATATTTCTCCATGAGTCTTTGCACGTGTACATTGTAAAATTCTCTTCCTTTCTCGGTTTGAAGGTTTTTTCCGGACATCTGCTATGATCTTGTATGATTGTCGCGATCGTTGTACCCATTTCGTTGCCAGTTTTACTTTCCAAGGGTACGGCCCATGCATACCTGCTCAACACATCGATGACGGTGAGTATGTAATTGTAGCCTTTGTTAAAACGCGAATACGGCCGCATTTCGACTACGTCAGCCTGCCACAAATCATCATACCCACGAACGATGACACGTCTTCGCAGAAAGTTTTTTCTTGCTGGTGCATGTAATTCCTCCACGAGCTGCTTTTCTTCAAACGTTTTTTCGTCTCCGAGCATATCGTGTGTTTTACCAGACGATTTTTACCAATCTTCCTGCGTTGTGTCAACTACCGCGTCGGTTACATACTGAATCGATTCAGACGTATCGTTCATAGTTATTCGAAGCGTATCCTCTAGTGCGATGAATTTCTTCTCAAATTCACCCAGGCGTTCTGTTAACAGCTTGATTTTCATTTCCACGTAACGTTCATTAGCAGCATCGTAATCCCCTTCAGGTAGGGCTACGCCTCGTACTTTACGTAATCTTGCATCGAAGCCACTAGAGGTTAAACAAAGAGGATTATCGCGTGTACAATTTCTTATTAGCCTAGTCCACTGATAGTATGAATTATTCTGCGCTCCAAGCGATAATCCGAATTTATTAATCGACATCTCGGTATCAATAGTAACGAAGGAATGATCATTATCATCGATGCATAGGTTAATTTATAATGAGACCCGCTCCGCGAAGTTCCTCAATAATCGACATTATCTCATTATCGTGAGCGTTGTTACCCGCGTGTCGTGAATCTTCCAACAATCGCAAACGATCGACCAACTCATTGGGATCATTCCAATGCACATATGCGATGTTCTTGTTATTTAACGTCATGGCGAGCGGTATTTCTATACCTCTTCCAGTTTTTCGGTCGAAAGTTAATGGTCCAATTCTATATTTATACTTGAAGCCTTTGTTTCCCAATACAGGATTGGGTATATTGCTACCACGTCGATGTGCATTTGTTGCCAACAATATACTTTTATATTTGTCTTTTCCTTCCTCGGTGTATAATGCATCGTCAGGAATTCTCTTGAAGATTAGCTCATAGAGTCCAGGGGTTCCCAAGTATTTTATGCCATCGATGGATATATTATCATCATTATCCACATCGAAACGCTTATCGCCTAATATAATTCCTTCATTGGTAAATATTACGCCATACACGTAATCCATGCTGGAATTTTTGTCTTGTGAAAGAATAGATGAAATATATTGCTGACCGAGTGGACCGAAATGTTCGTGCAATGATTCGGGCGTAGTCTCAAAAACGTCTTCTTCAACAATGGTGGGTGGTTGCAAGGGTACAGCAGTCATCGACGTATCATCCAGAGATTCCTTTCGTCGCTTGCGTTTCAACTGATTTGGTGTAGAAGTTACCAGCGAATCTTGGAATAATGAACGTGTGCGCTTTGTTCATTGTTTCACATCATTCTCTAGGTCCATTGCTTCTGACATGCTTAACGATCCAATTTCCGGCCTAAGAGATTCAACAGCAGCTGAATGCTCAACAATCTGCTTGAGAGGTTTCGTCATTGGCTTGAAGTGTCTCTCCAATGCAAGATTTTCTTCAATTTTTCCAGTCTTCAAAGCTTGATATTTTTGCGTATTGAGTCCATTGTTTTCGCAATTTTCCGAGCAATCTTTTTATCAGTATCAATTGTCGTCGTTATGCCCACATAAAATTATTTGTCGGTCGTTGCACAGTTGATGTCTCAATGCCGACTGACTACATCACGGTATTGCAAACTCGTTAAATCTATTTCTATATGGACCACCGGACAATGAGCTATCTTTGTCAATCACCATGAAGCCATATTTGTGTTGCCAACATTTTTGACATAACACCAGAAAATCTTCATACGGTATATCCGTATTTACATGTTCATTGTAAACATATTTCAAGTTTGTACGATCTTGTTTAGATAAAATCAGCAGGCTCACATTGTCGCGTATAAGATGTTTGGGAACCTTGGCATATGTTTGGCAAAGGTAGAAAAAATCAACGCGTGAGTGTCTGCCCGTCGCAAAATACTCTCTTACTGTATTTTGCTTGTCACATGCTACATCATCAAAAATGAAAATGGAGTTCGGAAGCGCTTCGTGCGGTAGGATAACATCACTATTATTTGAGAATTTAAAATAGCCAATTTTGTTAATTGATGTCAGCAGATTTTCCAAATATTGATATCTTGGCTGTTGAAGCGATTGCGAGTATACATATAGGTTTTAAAAACGTACGCCAATTGGACTTTCGAACAAGAAATTTCACTTTGACAATGATGACAAGGAAATTATAATCCCTGAAGGATCCTATGAACTGAGAGCCATAAATGCGTATCTGAATAGTGCAATTTTACTCAAAGGGGTAGCTTGAAAGATTGATAACGATGACCTCGATGAAAATGGCGAATACCCAATCGTGCTACGAGCTAATCATAATATACTAAAGAGCGAAATCAAATATGCGTACAGAATAAATTTCAGTAAACCCGACAACGTAGGATCCCTGTTGAGATTTTCGTCGAATCGACTACTGCATCCCTGGAAATGGCAGGAATCTGATGTACCGATAAACATAATGAATGTCAACATTATCTGCATAGAATGTAGTGTCACCACTGGTACGTACTGCAATGGCGAGCGTGTACACACGATACATGAATTTTCGCCGAGCGTACCACCAAGATATAAGATATCGGAAACGCCTACGCCAATCATTTATCTTCCGATCGTTGTGCGGAGCATTACGGATCCAACGATACGTATCGTGGATCAAAAGGGAAAACTACTCGATTTTCGAGGACAAGAAATTACGGTAAGATTGCACATTCGAAAGCAACGCTTGTGATGCTCGTTATGTACGACACGGAATACACCAGAGACAATACTTCTACGCGAGATAATACGATCGCACACGGTGAAACTCTTGCAAGAAGACAAGCGGCATTGAGTGTTAAATTACCCGCAAAGAAGAAACTCAGTGCAGCGAATCGTGAATTTTCAGTTCAAGGAAGTTCACGGTGCTTATAAAACCTGATGATCAAGCAAGAGTAGTATTGGGAAACAATTGCGTTGCATTCATGTTTGATGAACTTCGTTATGAGCTCGATGGTGTGGAGATTGATCGCAAACGTAACGTTGGAATAACAACCACGATTTAAAACTACATCTCTTTAAGCCCTGAGAGGAGTCATACTTTGAAAAATGCTGCGTGGGATGTAACACATAATAATGGGGGAACATACTTAAATTTTTGTGTACCTCTCAACATATTGCTAGGATTCTCCGAAGGTTACAAGCGCATTGTTATCAATGCTCGTCATGAGCTAATTCTGATACGTTCACGCAATGATAACAATTGCCTATTCGGTCAGCATCCATTAGTAGAGGCAGAAGTTGAATTGCTCAAGATGCAATGGCGTATGCCTCCCGTAATATTAAATGAGATATCTAAATTGTCATTACTTCGAACATTGGAAAGTGATACTTGAATATGAGCTTTCGCTCTTGGGATCTATACGAGTATCCACTGCTTCAAAGCACAACGAACCATTCATAGACTATAAAAGTTGCCTCTCAGCTAGAGAAACCAAGATATGTACTATTTGCGCTGCCGACTGGCAAAAAAAATTCTATGGCACAGGACATTACATTATTCGACGACTGCAAACTCGCCAATGTTAAAGTTAAACTTTATCTCAACTCGGAATGCTATCCTTACGATGATTTGAATTTGGACTTTGACAAAATCAGATTCGCCATTTTGTTCAATATGTACTCTCGATTTCGTAAATTTTATTACGGCTGTAATAATGATAATTCGTTGCTCACTATCGCAAAGTTTCAATATAACGGCCCTCTCACAGTTATCGATTGCTCGCGCCAGAACGAGTCTGTGAAAAATGCTACCGTGGACGTGTGAATAGAGTTTGAATGCAAGAAAGATTTGCCACCAAGTACAACTGCCTATTGTTTGACCTTGTACGATCGCGTTGTCCATTGACAAACATGGTTCGTAAAATTGTATAGATCAGCAAGTAACCCCCGCTCAATGAATGATTAATTGAAACACAAGTTTCTTAATATTGACGTCAGTCATCAATTGATCTTGCTATCGACTTGATCGAGCCAATCCATCATCGTTATGTCTGTACCTACATTTGTCGATCTACAATGGTTCATTGTCGGGAGAAACTTTGTCGTGAAGGAAGTCGCGATTCTGAGAGCGGGATGTGTACTCTCTCATTACATTTTCGCGAGTATCATACTATGGAGACTTCTTACAAAATCTGAGAAATACGAAGCGTCATGGCTGATTCGGAATCATCATGGTCTAAAGTGGGCCTATGGAAACGTTCCATATAGCATGGCTCAAGGTTTGATAACGGCTGCTGGTGTGGGCCCAATGGAAGACGATATGTATCCTATTGTATATGTTGACGGCCATGAAAAACGAGAATGGTTAGCTGATATATTAAATATGAAAAATGATCTAGATATTGAAACGTTGGAAGTGGACTTTGGCGATATGGATACCTTAAGTAAATTAGGAGTAAGCTGTACTTTACAATGCGAAAATCATGAAAATATTGTACATTACAAAATGTATTTAAAATGTTTAATTGGTAGTTGAATCATAAAGATTCATGCAAAAAAACTAAATCTTACATTATGTGATTTTTTTTATTCTCCTCGCCCCTTTCTTTGTTACATCATCTGTTATGAGATTACACAGTTGTATAAAGTATTGCTCTCGAAAGTGAAACAAGTTTTTTCATTTGGAAATTGATGGAAAATAATTTAATATACTCACTCGATAATGTTCGAAGATATTCATCGGTAGATGTTCGATAGATCTTCAAGAGACGTTCGGAGATGTTCGTGACACGTTCGTGAGACGTTCAAGAGACGTTCGGAGACGTTCGAGGGACGGTCGTGAGACATTCGGAGACGCTCGTGAGACGTTCAAGAGACGTTCGTGAGACGTTCGGAGACGCTCGTGAGGCATTCGGAGACGTTCAAGAGACGTTCTTGAGACGTTCGGAGACGTCCGTTAAATATTAATGAGACATTCAAGAGACGTTCGGAGACGTTTGGAGACATTCGTGAGACGTTCATGAGACGTTCGTGTGACGTTCAAGAGACATGCAAGAGACGTTCGGAGACGTTCGTGAGACGTTCAAGAGACGTTCGTGAGACGTTCGGAGACGTTCGTGGGACGATCGTGAGACGTTCGGAGACGCTCGTGAGACGTTCAAGAGACGTTCGTGAGACGTTCGGAGACGTTCGTGAGACGTTCGGAGACGTTCAAGAGACGTTCGTGAGACGTTCGTGAGACGTTCGTGAGACGTTCATGAGATGTTCGTGAGACGTTCAAGCGACGTTCCTGAGACGTTCGGAGACATTCGTGAGACGTTTGGAGACGTTCGTGAGACGTTCGTGAGAGTTCGATGAGGATTTTGCGGAGCTACTGGAAAAGCATTTCGCTTCCAAAAGTCCACCGCAGCGTCAGGGCGTACTACTGCTTAACGAAATTATCCTCCGGAAATATGTGGCAGTTTATTCGAGGAACTTGACTTACACCGGCTTAACAGATTTTGGCAATGACAAGATTTTGCCAAAATCCACCGACATCAACGACCAAGCAACACACGGTCTTGTGTTAATGTTCCAGCCTCTCGCTGATTCATGTGAACAACCAGTTGCAGTGTTTGCGTCAAAACATTCCGTGAAAGGAGACGAACTCGCTAAACTGTTAGTGATAGCTAGTTCTATTTGAAAAGATGCGGAGCGATGATTCATGGAGTAATTGCCGATGGCGCTACAACGAACGCAAAGATGTGCTCGATTTGAGACGTCCGTGGGACGATGCAGGACACGAAATCGTAGTTCACTCACCCCTTGGATGACGAAAGGAAGGTATTTGCCTTCTCTGACATCTGCCACGTCTTCAAAAATATTCGGAACCGGTTATACAACAAAAAAAGATTGCGAGCAAGTTTGAATGATGATAGAAATAATATTTATTGATACGTACCTTCCTTGGCATACTGGAGTACCTGGAAAAATCGACGGATGACTACGTCTGCCCGACAGTGTCCAAAAATAACCGTTGCTTTGGACAATACATAAAAAATGCGAGTCCAGCTGGCTACCCAGGTGCTTTTGCACTTTTTTCAAAGATAAGAATTCCTTTGTGCAATTTTGTTGTCTACAAATGTCTCATTGTGTTTCAGATATTTAGCAAGACCGTCGCCATCGGGATAGAGTTTTATCTGTCGCATGGGTGCGAAGGATTTCGTGAATGCGAACAAACGGTTTCTTTTTGCAGACAGCTGAACAACATGTTCGATGCGTTGTTACGTCCCAGCCTTCACTTTTTTTTAATATATTTTTTGAAACCACGAAACATTTTTTTAAATACGCACGATAGCAGCTCCCTCACTCATCGACCAAAAACCTAAATTTCTTTAACGCTAAGCGAGCGATAGCCGGAACGTACCACAAGACCAAAAGCGAAACCTTCGCACGTAGGTCCCCACGCATAAACATACCCAACGACAGACTAATTCACGAGAGGAGCGTACTCGCAGCCTCGGAAGAGAAACCCTACGCCTAGAGCACTCGAACAAAACGCAGGGACCGAAGTACGCCACAATCCTATCTTGTCTTAAGACCCAAACAATCCCACGAGGAAAACTCGCTTGCGTCAGAACACGTCACCCGGTCATATCGCAAGGCCCACGAAACGTCGGTCGCTGAACCCGATCCTCGGACATAGAACAATGACCGCACATACCATAGCGGTGACCTAATAAGTAGACGAACAAAACTATGCCCACGCATGACGCCGACCTATCACGTAAGTCAGCGTACATTCTCACGATTGATTAACCAATCACTAAGAAGCTCTGATCCGAAAATGCATTCCCTCAAAAAAGCTGCGTCCCCTACAAGCAGACTTTCATAATTTTCATATCACAAAGGAGCAGACACTCTGTATTCGAACTCCGAACTGAACAGTCGTCTTACAAGGTTAAACCCTTTCGCTCTGCGTTTCCGTGTAATCATTGTACCGAAATTATAAGCTTGTAAGAGTTTAACGTAATAAACGTGAACTACGTGAATTGAGACAAAATCTACGTGTCTGCACATTTATGTGATCTACGATCAATCCATCCGGCGGATCCAACTCTCTTACCAGAATCACGCACCTCAAATTCGTCTCAATCCAAATTGTTATTAAACTGTGTTCGGAACTCACGCGGAAGCCAAACAAAGACTCACTGCGCAATCTAATTCAATTCGAACTTTCGCGCTCTAAATCGGCAACCTCGCGAGTCCCACCTAAATCTCCCTCCGGGACGTAACAGTTTAGTATACAATGAAACTGGTGGAAGCGGAAAAAAAGAAAGAAAAAAAACTTCTAATAAATAACCCATCGGCTAATAAAACTGGTGGCAGCGGTAAAACAAAGAGACAATTCATCGGTTATAATACTGGTGACAATCAATCCGGTGTCGGTGAAAAACGGATTACGAAAGCGGAATAAACTATCGTGTAAAAATAAAAATACAAAGACTCTCTTCCGTGTGTAACGAACAAGTGCTCCACACCAACGTCGCACCGAGATCAACACAAGGGACGCAGTGCTATAAATTAACGAAGGACGCAAGGCCGACGAGCAGACCCGAGCCAGCAACACACACCCGGACTGCAGGTCAAAATACCAGCCGCACCTCACGATAAGTCAAGTAGCCTAACGCCACTTGGCTGCAACCAAACATCATTGGCACGAGCGAGTTACAAGACCATCACTCAGTAAGTCATAAACTCATAATGTCTACACCAACCCAAATGGAGACTTCGGAAGCCCATCACCCAGCTCAACAGAGTCAAAACTACACATCCCAGACAACGATACCACCGCCAAATGCACATAACTATTACCAAGCGTCTTTCGAAAATAATATATATCCACTACACGCTAATTATCGAGATTTCACAAGATATTTACCCGAGTTCGATGGGACGCCTAAAACATGTTCGTTAAACAATTTTTTGAGCTATTGCGATAACGCGAAAGAATTCATCCCATCTGTAGGCGAACGATTAATAGTCACACTCTTAAAGAGTAAATGGAAAGGAATCGCTTGCGATGGTTTCGAAAGCTTTACAATAACAATAATCGATGAGTTCACAGACATCTTAAAACGAAAATTCATCCCTTCCTAACCCCCTCTCACCTGGATCACGAAGATAAGCACATTTTCCCAAAAAGATACAGAAACGGTACTCAGCTTCTACAGTAGACTAAACACTCACTTCAAAAAGACAAACCAAGCCATCGAGAATTCGAACTTACGTTCCATCGAAGGAGCGAAAATTTTCGCGGAAGACATAGCGACTGATCAATTTTGAAGAGGTCTTAACGCCGCCTATCGCCCCCATATAGCATGCAAACGGTACCCAAATCTCGAAAGCATTTTCAAACAAGCAACGGATAACGAAAAAATGTTAGGACCAATCGACCCGGAAAATACACAATCGACTTGCCTACCAATTCAACCTTTTAACAAATCAAATAGTCAAAACGAAAACAAACCCGGAAGCTCAACCTTTCGTGCAAACCCGAGCGAATTCTGCAATTATTGCAAAAAGACAAACTACACAACAAATTGTTAATGGTCCCGAATGATGAATGATTTTTCTTTCCGTTCTTTTTTTTGTTTTTACCATTACAGCGCCATGGAGGGACTTGCAGAGGGTCAATGAAATACTCTGAAACACGCTGTTTCAATGTGCGGCTCTGATATATTTTATTTATTCAACAATCCGAAAGGAGAGAGCATGCACAAAATAAATGGCAAATAAACTCTTGCATTAAAGACTAGATAATAATATAGTTACGCAGCTTAAGTCTAAGGCGTATAAACGGATTGACAAATGTCTTTCGTGGTACAATCCACGCGTCTCTCTCGAGATGATTCGCACGGCACTCATAGGCTAATTTTTTTTTTTTAAGTCCAAGTCCACACTAAAGTTCACAGAAAGTCCACACTAAAGTTCACCGCAAGTCTACACTGAAGTTCTAATCTAAGTCCATGTGCTTTAAAGCTCACTATCACACGCACACTACAATTTGTTCTAAGATACGCGTATTATTACTCCGTTTGCCGTTCTCGGCTCGAAGCCCCAACCGACCGCGTGGTGGGCACTCCGTTCGCACTCTCGCTCTCTCTCACTCTCGTTCTGCGCGTCGACACGTGTTCTCGCTTCGCCGGTTTAAGAGCTACTCCAGACTGCGTGGCGACGCAGTCGCCCCGTCGTCTCGCTCGTTGCCACCCCGTGCTTCCCGCGATTGCCGCTGGGTGGCCTGGTGCTTCTCGCCGCGGGTCGTCAATACTCGGGCATCCTAACCGGCGCTCGTCCTCGAGCGCATAACCTCTTCCTCGCCTACGCATAGTCGGCTAACCAGCGAGGTGGGCGCCGACATCTTCGGCCCCGTGTCCCACCGTCGGTGCTCGTACCCTCCCGGTTTGTCTTGCCGCTTTCGCCTCGTCCTGCGGTTTGTCAACTCGTAGGGGTGCGCGATGCCGTTGGACCTCCGTCGCGGCTCTCGTTGTCGCTGCTTGCATCCGATTCGCCGGTGTCGTCACCAGAGCTTGAGATTTCGGGCGTCCAACGCTTTATTTGGCTCACGTGCGCCGTCGAAGCGTATCGCCGTCCTCCAGCGTCGTCTCCCAGGCTGCCCACACGATACGTGTCCGCCGGCAGCTTCTCGATGATGCTCATGGGTCCTCGATAGCGCGGCTGCAGTTAGGTGGATTCCCCGTGGCTACACTAGCGGTCTTTACGTAGACGATGTCGCCCACCTGGAACTCGACGTCGGGCAACCGTCCGGCATCGTATCGCCGTTTCATCGACTGTTGCTGCTGCTGTAGTCTTGCCCTCGCTGCCTTTCGCACTCTCGTTGGCTCCTCGTAGGCGTCTCCTCCTCGCGCGGTTACCTGGCGTAATGGACCCACCTCGCGTTGCGGCACATACCCGAACAAGAGCCCGAACGGGCTCTTGCCCGTACTCGCGTTGTGCATTTCGTTGAGGTCGCCTTGCAGTCGCCGCAACTCCAGGTCCCACGTTCGTCACTCGTTGTGGCTCAAACTGCTCCGAAGGGTCGGCAGAATGGTGGCGTTGCATCTTTCCACCAGGCCGTTCCCCTGCGGGTGTCTCGGGGAGTTAAGCGTGTACCGAATGCCCTGCCGTTTGCAGAACTCCTC
Organism: Ophion ellenae; assembly: GCA_963210295.1. Taxonomy (NCBI): domain Eukaryota; kingdom Metazoa; phylum Arthropoda; class Insecta; order Hymenoptera; family Ichneumonidae; genus Ophion; species Ophion ellenae. The sequence goes on along the minus strand of OY723389.1, from coordinate 7,031,734 downwards.
GAACCCCCTCGACGTAAAACACGTCCCTCTGTTCGAGATGATCCGGGCGGGAGTCCCGTACTCGTTCACGAACTCTTCCAAATGCTTGAGCACGGCCCGCGTGCTAGTGTCCTTGACGACTCGTAGGATGACGGATCTGGTCAGCGTATCTGTAATCACAAAAACATACTTGTTGCCGCTTCCACTGGCAACAAAAGGCCCCAGATGGTCCATGTGCACGAGCTCGGATGGCTGCTGTCCTGGTGGAATCGGGTGCAGTTTGCCCGGTTGTCGACCTCCTCTCGGCTTGAATTTCAAACAGGACGTGCAGGCACCCACGTATCGCCTGACGTACGCCTTCATCCTCGGGAAGTGGTAGTGCTGCTCAAGGCGCGTCACGACACTCTCGACACCCTGGTGGCTCTTGAGGTCGTGGAATCTCACCACCAACCCTTTCCGCATTGCCCGTAGTACGGCATACTGGAGCGTGCCATCGCTGACTCGGTAGACCACGCCCGCCTCCAGTGAGTACCCGTCGACCAGACGTCGTTCCTCCAGCGTACGCGCGCTTCTCGTCTTTTCCAGTATGGCCTTCATCCTCGCCAATTCCGTGTCGCCGCATTGGTACATCCGCATCAGCTCGTCGTCGCTGTTCACCATCAGAACCGCTTCTCGTCCGGACTTTGGTGTCTCTACAGGCGCTCTGCTCAGGGCGTCAACATTCGCCATTTTCGCCCCCGGTCAATGCACAATGCGGTAGTTGTAGTCGCTCACCGTGTCATTCCAACGGATTACCTGCGGGTTCAAGGTCCGCTGCGTAGTCAGATATACGAGCGCGTTGCAGTATGTCACCACCGTGAACTCGATGTTAGCTAGCATCGGACGGAGTCGGGACACCGCCCATACCACCGCCAGCAATTCCAATTTGCTGCTGTGGTAACACGATAAACAGAGAGCTGTCACGAATTTTTGTTAAATGTTCATCGATATTCGGCAGCGGAAAATGAACACGTTCCGTCTGCCGATTAAATTTTCTAAAATCTACACATAAACGCGATTCTCCACTTTTCTTTTTCACTAGGTGAACTAGGAGAACTGCGAGAATCCGCGTTCCCTCGGGGACGACTGATCCTGCGGCTCCTTCTCCATCCGTCTGCGGCAACTCGTCGGCGTACTCAAACGTGAGCGTCTCGCCAACCTTGTAGTAATTTACCGTGGGATGGTCGGTGTAGCTCCGCCCCACGATAGCGTCTACTAGCTGCGTATCGTCAGGTACCACTCGGAACCTCACGTTTTGTACCTCAACCCCATCGATAGTGATCGATGCTCTGACGATCCCCGGGCTCGTTACGACACAGCTCGGGATCCCAAAGCCCTTCAATGCCTGCGGTGATATTTCCATCCGGAACTGTCCTTTCAGCGCTACCGCGGCGAGCATTGTGCACTCAGAGTTACCCCGGTCAACGAGCGCCGTGAGCTCGTGTCCATTAACCTGTGCCTTTTTCAGGTACTTAACTGCCGCTGCGTCGTGTGCCTTGCCGATCGCTTGAATCGTCGCCAGAGTTGCCTCCGGGCAACGTCGGCTAATATGCCTGGCCCTTCCGCACTTGTAACACTTAAATTCCTTGCGGGGTTCCGGGCAATCACGCGCGGGATGGCCTTTTTTAGAACAATTGAAACACTTACGTTCGTAGTCGGCTACCCCTCTCACCGTGGTGGTCGATTGGACGTCTTCCCGCTTCGACCCGGTGTTAACTGCAGTCGTTCGCCTCTCCGGAGCCTCACGCTCGGTCTGTTGATGGAGTCGCTGCACCGTCGTCTCTCGGGCGGTCCGTACTCTCTCGGCTCGCTCCATGAGAATCTTCTCATAGTATTTAAGGTCGTGTAGCAGGTCGTTCACCTCGAACTGTGACCTCGAGCATGACCGCACTCGCGAGCCCACCAGAACCTCCGCCTTGATCTCACGAAATTACAGTTTTAATGCGGCACATAGTCTCACTTTCGCGTGGAAATATGTAACGAGTGGTTCCGATTTGCCCTGCGATCGGGCTTTCATTCTCGACCATCGCACCGAGAGCTCGTCACGCACGAGAAACGTCTCCCTGAAGGCCTCGCGAAACAGAGTCGACGACGTCAATTCGCGCGCCTGGCTCCGGTACCAGTAACGGGCACCCTCGCGTAGGCGCATCCTCGCGGCTTCGAACAGATACTCTTCGGGCCACTGATGGAGCCTACCCGTCGCGTCCAAATTCTCTAACCACTTTCTCTAACCACCACTTTCGCGCGCGCGCTGTCATCCGCGCCCGTGAAATGTACAATATTTTGCAAAACGTTCGGCACCATTTGAAACGTCGTTCTTTGCACAGTGGCCGTTGACGGCTCTGGCATCGCAGCCGGCGATTTCCGGCCAGGCTCACCATCAGCTGAGCGAGGAGTTCCTCCTTGTCCCCGATGGACAAGAGCCTCCTAAAGGCCGAAATAAGGTCGGCGTTCGCGGGCTCGTGTAGCGACGATTGTTCGGGAGGGGCACCACGTGGCCCACTCGTCGCTCCCGATTCGTCGGTTATACCCGCGTCTTCCTCGAGCACACGACGCACGCGTACCATCCGTCTCTACCGGCCGCATGTTCAATGGCCACTCTGGCAACGAGGCGGCATCGCGCGTCGCGACACCCGTTGCCGCGCCCGCCCGCGCGCGCGTCCCGGCAACGACACTCGCGCGGTTCCGTCCTCGCCTCGTCCGCGTCCCCTTCCGAGGGTTCGATTTAGGCCCATTTCGTTTAATTTTTCGCGCACGAAGCGTTCGAACTCGCTTTCTTCCACCATCCGGCGCGTTGCCTTACGCGAATCGGTTCGTGTTCGCCCGAATTGGTCACCGCGCTTTTGGAGTCTTTATCCCACTTCTGATATGTTAATGGTCACGAATAATGAATGATTTTCCTTTCCTTTCTTTTTTTGTTTTTACCATTACAGCGCCATGGAGGGACTCGCGGAGGGTCAATGAAATACTCCGAAACACGCTGTTTTAATGTGCGGCTCTGATCTATTTTATTTATTTAACAATCCGAAAGGAGAGAGCCCGCACAGAATAAATGGCAAATAGACTCTTGCATTATAGACTAGAAAATAATATAGTTACGCGGCTTAAGTCTAAGACTTATAAACGGGTTGACAAATGTCTTTCGTGGTACAATCCACGCGTCTCTCTCGAGACGATTCGCACGGCACTCGTAGGCTAATTCTTTTTTTTTTAATCCAAGTCTACACTAAAGTTCACAGCAAGTCCACACTAAAGTTCACCGCAAGTCCACACTGAAGTTCTAATCCAAGTTCATGCGCTTTAAAGCTCACTATCGCACGCACACTACGATTCGTTCTAAGATACGCATATAATTACTGTTTGCCGTTCTCGGCTCGAAGTCCCAACCGACCGCATGGTGGGCACTCCGTTCGCACTGTCGCTCTCTCTCGCTCTCGTTCTGCGCGTCGGCACGTGTTCTCGCTTTGCCGGTTTGAGAGCTACTCCAGACTGCGTGGCGATGCAGTCGCCCCGTCGTCTCGCTCGTTGCCACCCGCGTGCTTCCCGCGATTGCCGCTGGGCGCCCTGACGCTTCTCGCCGCGGGTTGTCAACAAAATGATTGCTACCTTCTGGCAAAAGACAACTTACCAAAATATGCTACAAGCAGAAGTAACATATCATGCAACTATTGTAAAAAACCGGGCCACTTCATAAATCAATGCCGTAAACGAGCATATAATAACGGGAGAAAAGACGAGGCTCAAGCCGGAAAACAGCCGGGAAACGAGTCAACGACCCCTCGACGGGCCCAAACACCCAAGGACGCCAGACACAGTAAAATCGTAAACGAAACAAAAAATCCTCCGAGCCTCTTGTAACCTGGCACACGAACGAATTACTACCACTCACCCACAATTAGCATTGAATCGGAAGATCTCAAGAAAACGCAAACATTATTTCTCGCAGACTCAGGCTCACAATTAAATTTGATCAAGATCGAACATATTCGTCACCCAAATCTCATAAACAATCTCATAATTTACGAATTATATGGAATTTCGATCATCGATAGACCCAGGACACTCGGACAAATTAACATCGCAATTCATTACCAGTTCGTAACATTTAATGTTGTCCCGGACGACTTCCCTGTTGGATTCGACGCAATCCTCGGTCATGAAACAATCGGAGAAAGTGAAGGTAGAATCGACTGGAAGGGGCGATATGTACGAGTCAATAACGAGACATCCCATTTACAAACACAGAATCATTTGTTCTGCGGGCCAGACAGAAAGCGATCATGTTCATTCGAGTGGGAAGCCCACTAGAGACAGGTTACGTACCCCGTATACCATTTCGAGATGGCATATTTGCAGGTGAAGCATTGGTTAAAAATACCAATGGCAAAGCATACCTGTACGCTATCAATACCTTGAAGAGGACGTCAGAGTAGAGGTTCCCGTAATTTCACTCTATTATTTCGATATGAGTACAGATGAGAACGATCAAGAGGGTGACCACACCGTGAACACACAGACCCTAGAGCACAAAAACCCTCGGACGCGAGAAAACCGTGCCAACGGAGTAATGAGTTTTTTGCGGCTTAATCACCTCAATGACGAAGAGCATAATGCGGTATCTACACTCGTAGAAGAATACGTAGACCTTTTTCATCTACCTGGTGAACCCTCCGATCAACAAACGAATGCAAACATCGAATTCCCACTGTAGACGATCGACCGGTCAATACAAGACAATACAGACATCTGCCATTCCAAAGACCGGAAATAGAAAAACAAATTAATGATCTGCTACAATTAAACATCATTGAACCCTCGAAGTCACCGTATAATTCACCAGTTTGGAGAGTCCCGAAAAAAGCAGACTCAAAAGGCACTAAACGATGGAGGCTCGTAATCGATTTCAGAAAATTAAACGATGTCACAATAGGAGAATCTAGACGCTATAGTAATCTACGCACGATCAATCGCGGAACACGGAAGCAAATTTAGAAAACTCGCGGAGACGTTACGCAAATCTAACTCTCCAAACGGATAAATGCGAAATCTTAAGAACCGAAGTAAGATATCTGGGACACCAAATCTCGGCAGATGGATTAAAACCCGATCCAAAAAACATCGAAGCCGTGAGAGAATTCAAAATACCGAAAACTCCAAAGAACGTAAAAGAATTCCTAGGTCTAGCTGGATACTATCGCCTCATCATAAAAAAATTCGCAGCAATTGCAAAACTCCTTCTGGATCTCACTAGCAAAAATGTTAAATTTCATTGGACATCTAAACATCAATTAACATTCGAAACATTCCGAGACAAGCTATGCTCAACACCGATTCTCCAATACCCCAATTTCCCGGAACCTTTCATCGTAACAACCGACGCATCCAACTACGCCGTCGGCGCAATCTTTTCGCAAGGAAAAGTCGGAGAAGACCCCATGGTCGCAGCCGCTCGGAGGGTCCTTAACAAGGCCGAAAAAAATTATTCCACTTTGGAAAAAGAAATGGTTGCTGTGGTGTTTGCCTTTAAAACCTTCCGACCCTATCTTACGGCCGGCCATTCACTCTACTGACCGACCACCGGCCACTCGTCTGGGTAAACTCTATGAAAGACCCGACGTCACGCGTATTGAGATGGAGAGAAAGATTAAAAGAGTTCGATTTCAAAATCCAGTACAAGCCAGGAAGAGTTAATTCAAACGCCGACGCACTTTCTCGAAATCCAATAACTCTCCCTATCAAATTCAAATGGCGTCCTAACGACACCCTATACGGAGGAAAAACTTTACATCCAAACCCAGGCATCGCAAGAACATATTCGTCATCGGATCCAAGCGCCAATAATAAGAAACTCAAAAAATCGAAAACTACTTCGGAGGATGACATCACGAATGCTTCCCCATTAAATCATTCAATATCTATTCCTCGAGCAACCGACTTCACGGGTACGGCAAATCCGAGAGAAACGTATGTAAGCCCGCTTGCCAAAGGATTAAATCTAATTCAAGGTGACCGGCCTGATCAACCGATCATCAAAGACCTCAACAAGACCTCAAAAGAGGCCACGTAATAAATCAAATTCTTCAGAGCATCAAAAATCAAATTCCTCAGAGCATCAAAAATCGAATCCTCCAAAACACCAAAAAACATACTATTCAGAGCATCGAAGATCAAATTCTTCAAAGCAACAATCATCAAATTCCTCAGAGCATCAAAACTCGAATTCCTGGGAAAACCAGGAATCGTATTCACCAGAATATCGAAGGGAAAAATCAAAGTACTAGTTAAAAGAAGAAGCCACACACGTCGGCATCTCCCCTTCGGGAACCGTTAAAAACCCGAATCTACATCGTCTTCGGGAGACGAGGAAGACATTACCCACATGGCGCCGAGTAACTTCGCCACCCTCAGAACATCTTCATCTTCAGAGAAAGAATCGAGCGACAATAGCCTAAGCAATATTGCCATAAATTTCGAAAAGCGCGCTCACGAATCACTAGGACTCACTCCATCACCCACTGGATGTACCAAAAGGAAATTCCACCAAATGTCTAACCGTCCAGATAGTCATGGAAACACGAGTGACGAAGCTCTCAGAGAGGATGAATTGTTCCTTCTTAACGAAAAGAAAAGTCTCACGGACAATCACACCATTGCACCTATGGACGTAGGCTTTTTAAACGATGATAGAAAATCAACAGATGAAAGTCATAAAAGTCAAGTAACGAGACCCCCAACTACCAACGTAGAATACCGCACGGACGATGTAACAGCCATCGCCAAAAAAGGGGATCCAGTCCTTTTAGCCACTCGTAAATCCTCCAGACCACGAAGACCCAACAAATGTTTATGTGGCCCTGATGCAAGCAATCACGCACACACTAGTGCCCCACGTGCATAAGTAGCGAAAGGAAAAAAGGCCACCCAGGAGTACTTCACAAGTAACAATAATCAGAAATTCTCCGGGCCAAGAACCACCCCCACCCACTCTTCCAAACGTTGCAAACGCCAACAGCTCCGAAAACGAATCTTTTCATCAACAATGCTCCCTTCCCGACACCATTAAATAACCCCCCCCCCCCCTACGATAGAAAACGGAAACGACTATAGCAGAACAAATACCACTGAAGAGGAGCCAATAAACAACTACGAGCAACAAACGGAATGCATTAACGTAATCGAAACAAGAGACAACATCGAAATGACAAAAAACAATTACATTTGTTTCATTTCTGCCGATGGTACAGTCTCGAACGATATCGGCAAACGATTAATCGAGATGGGCTTGCTAAAAAATCTACCCCCAACTAATACCTTCCAAATCGGACAAGTCCTCATATCGGGAACACCAAAGAAACGAGTGTTTGCCCTAGTAGCACAGGAAAACTCCACATCATCCTTAACGAAAGAAAATCTTACCAAATCCCTCCGAAATCTGAAAACAACGATGGTAGAATTGAACGTCAAATCAGCAGCATTTTTTCAGAAGCGCAGTAACCTTAACGACTCAGCATGGGCAAAAATAAAAAGCATCATTTGAGAAATTTTGGCGGATACCGAAATCCAAATAAAAATCTGCCGCGACGAAATCACTGTCCCACCAGAGCAAGACAGGCTTGACATCATAAAAGAATGCCACGAATCTCCAATAGCAGGTCATAAGGGCGTAACCAAAACATACAACAGAATCCGACAACAATATTTTTGGGACAATCTTAAAAAACAAGTAGAAGATTACATTCGTTAATGCGCCAGTTGCCAGAGGAAAAAGTTGGTGAGAATTAAAACCAAACAACCCATGGTAATTAGAGATACTCCGATCAGCGTATTCGACAAAATTGCAATGGATATAGTCGGACCGATAATCCCAGAATCTGAACTTGGTCACCGCTTGGTACTAACGATTCAGAACAACCTCTCGAAATTTTCATTTGCAATTCCGCTAAAAAGCGCGACCGCGCACGAAATCGCTTACGCACTAGTCACGGAATTCATATGCTTATTCGGATGTACGAAAGTAATATTGACAGACCAAGGTGCAGCCTTCATGGGCCGTGTAATGAAACAATTAACGAGGATCATAAAAATCAAGCAAATTAAAACGACAGCATTCCATCCACAATCGAACGGATCGCTCGAACGAAGTCACCAAGTGCTCACGGATTACCTGAAACATGACACCAATAAAAAAAAATTGGCATAAGTGGTTACTGCTGGCAACTTTCGCATACAACACAAGCGTACACGAAGGCACGAAATACACATCATTTCAGGTAGTCCTAGGCAAGATAGCACGACTACCCCCACAATTTTCATATCTCGACGAAATCTTAACGTACGACGAGCACATGAGAAATCTTGCGCATTATTTACAAGAAGTTCGACAATTAGCTCGCAACAACCTCGAAAATGCCAAACAAAAATCTAAAACGCACTACGATAAGAAAATCAACTCAGTAAATTTAAAAATCGGAGATCAAATTTACCTGATTAAAAATCAGCGAATAGGGACATTTGACGATAACTACTTAGGTCCTTATGAGATAACACAAACTTTCCCAGACCAAAACGATATCGAAATCGCGTTAACAAACAATAAACGAAAAATAATCCATTGTGATCTGGCTAAACTAGCACACTGATGAATCAATCTCGCAAACACGAACCCCGATGCAGTCAGCCCTGCACGACTCCTTCCACATCATCTAAGCTCATCTATCGCGCCCCACCGTACTCGACTTCCAGAAACTAGGTTGAAACATGCGACTATTACTTAAAACATATTTTAGCAAATAAGATAAAAATCATACGACTATCACTTAAAGACATACTTTACCAATGCGTAGGATGAAATCAAAATATATATATACCTTTTTCTCTTCGTTTACCCGAGTGCATGCACACCAGATAGAATCTATGAATGAAATTAATCAAAGCGAAATGTAACCTCTCGCAAACATTATGGTACTGCATTATGTTACAGTATCAAATAACAAAACAATACCTACCTCCCAATATACTTAAGCTACATTGTAAATCGATCAATGACGATGCCGCCTCACAAATCGTGCGACCATACCTTTCGATTACAATTATAATTGAATCTAATTGAGCGAGACGCTCAATCTTGAAGGAGGGAGGTTTTATGTCCCAGCCTTTACTTTTTTTTATCTATTTTTTTTGAAACCACGATGGTAAATACGCACGATAGCAGCACCCTCACTCATCGACCAAAAACCTACATTTCTTTAACGCAAAGCCAGCGATAGCCCAAACGTACTACAAGACCAAAAGCGAAACCGTCGCACGTAGGTCCCCACGCATAAACATAGCCAACGACAGACTAATTTACGAGACGGGCGTACTCGCAGCCTCGGAGAGAAACCCTACGCCTCGAGCACTCGAACAAAATGCAGGGACCGAAGTACGTCACAATCCTACCTAGTCCTAAGAGCCAAACAATCCCACGAGGAAAACTCGCTTGCGTCAGAACACGTCACCCGGTCATATCGCAAGGCCCGCGAAACCTCGGTCGTTGAACCCGATCCTCGGACATAGAACAATGGCCGCATTTACCATAGCGGTGACCTAATAAGTAGACGAACAAAACTATTCCCACGCATGACGCCCACCTATCACGTAAGTCAGCGTACATTCTCATGATTGATTAACCAATCACTAAGAAGCTCTGATCCGAAAATGCATTCTCCCAAAAAAGCTCCTTCCCCTACAAGCAGACTTTTATAATTTTCATATCACGAAGGAGCAGACACTCTGTATTCGAACTCCGAACTGAACAGTCGTCTCACAAGGCTAAACCCTTTCGCTCTGCGTTTCCGTGTAATCATTGTACCGAAATTATAAGCTTGTAAGAGTTTAACGTAATAAACGTGAACTACGTGAATTAAGACAAAATCTACGTGTCTGCACATTTATTTGATCTACGATCAATCCATCGGGCGGATCCAACTCTCTTACCAGAATCACGCACCTCAAATTCGTCTCAATCCAAATTGTTATTAAACTGTATTCGGAACTCACGCGGAAGCCAAACAAAGACTCACTGCGCAATCTAATTCAATTCAAACTTCCGCGCTCTAAATCGGCAACCTCGCGAGTCCCACCTAAATCTCCCTCCGGGAAGTAACAGCGTTAAATCGCAAAATGCGTAATCAAGGACTCACGCCACATTGTCAGGATTTTAAGGTGCAACAGTGATTGATTTTTTATACATTACTTTCCCTTTTCTCAATAACAAATGTACACTAGTGTCGAACCTTTTACAATGTTTGGGTTGCTTAATTCTTTATAGGTCGTGCAAGATTCACTCCAGTGGCTGAATGACTGGGAATCGGCAATGGTTAAGCAGGACATTCCAGATTACGAATTCCTTACCCAAGAGACATCGCGAGGGTTGTGAATATCCCTTTAATCGACGATGGATCTTTGTCGTTATCTTACAAACAAGTACGCTTTTCAGTACTTGTTGAGCGAAAAACTCAATCAGGATAATTTGGAGGTAAATTACACGTGTCTAAAATAACTCGTCTAATTTTGGCTGCTCACTGCGTTCAATACATATGTAATTGAAACGTGTTTCAGAAATTCTTCCGCACGATACGTCAATGCGCAGGCTGTAATGATCATCTGAGCTGCCTCACTTTTCTCCGGTTATACAAGGTGCTATCCGTATATAGTGCAATAAGACTACCGATATACGGTAATTGCACCGTTTCGGAAAATTCATATCCACCAATGCTATTCTCCATCAGCGATATCGAGAAGATTTACGGCAAGAATCGAAAAGGCAAGACTACTGTATATCAAGAGAAAGCTCGACAAAAATTCGACAAAATACTGCAACACGGTGACTGAGAAGCAGACGATGTCATCGCCTGCAATTCGGACCATGACTATACCCGATCTTCTGTTCTTGATTGTATAATCGACTGAGTGACAGGTATTTCTTATAAATGCAGCGTCTTCCACTCGCTGCATGGATTATTTTTTAACAAAACGACTTTACTTTATATTAACATCCGTGTGTATCGTGTGTTACTTTCTTGCCATCGTTGTTTCAGCTCGCTTTATGCATTGTCGACGTAGAATTCACATTTTGCCGCTAGGGGCCGGGTGTTTTAATCGAGCATGGCTTATTCAACTGATTACATGGTTTTAAAGGTTACTTATGCAAACAAGTATTGAAAAAATATAAGTTGTGTGCTTGTTGTGAACGAGCGATAAGAATGAAGTCTGATGGTGTGTCTTCTGTATCTCAACTGGTGCAGATGAAATCTCGTGGTGGTCTCTTTCACGCTAATATTTATTTCTATAAACTCATCAGTTATATAGAAAGTTCATTTGCAAAATATTCCTCGTGACCTGATGTTTTCGACTTAACTCTTGATAACGTGCTTAATTCTTATACCTTCACATTTCCTTGCACTGAACATGCATCCGAAATTTTGTCTTACGCGATCATTTATTATATCAGGTTGCGTATGAGGCAAAACGCTCATCGGGAAAACCTTAAATTGAGAAAAACAATTTGTTGTAAAAAAAAGCTATCGAAATTGACGAATGAATAATCATTAAATCGTTTTTATTATAAAATGAAATACCTTAGCTGATTTTTTTACCCTACTACGCATTCCAGTCATACATACAAATTCCTCGTTTTTTGGATTCAGAACACCTACAAAAAAATCAACATCATCGAATCGTCGACCGTTTCTCGTACTTGGCTTCTTCTTACAAACCTTGAACACGTGCAAAACAACAAATAAAATAATATTAAGAAGAAAAAAGCGTGCACATTTTATTCCTTATTTCGACTTACGTTAATTTAAAAAACCTCGAACGTCTGCTAAAAAAAAGAAACATTACGAATAAACTTACATATTCATTTTTATGATTTAAAATTACCAATACACTTACACGTACATATTTATTTTCATTAGCAGGTGTTTCAACAACTGACATACTTAACGACCGTATTCGTATATTTAAAAAAAACGACAAGCGAATTTGAACCCAAAAAGCTACGGAAATACGCCAAGAACTTTGCCACTGAGCCAAACTCGATATGTCGTTCAAGTAACTCAAAATCGATCATGTTTTTCGCACTCGCTTGAGGTCAGAGGGTTGGAGTCAGAGGTTTTGTAAAATAAGAATTTGCGTTTTACTGCGTGTTACAATGGTCTCCAATAAACCTAACTACCGTATTTATATATTAAAAAAGGACAAGTGGTTTTGAACCCAAAATGCTACGGTAATACGACAAGACCTTTGCCACTGAGCCAAATTCGATTTCTCATTCAAATAACTCAAAATTGCTCATGTGTTTCGCACCTGCCTGCGGTCAGAGGGTTGCGGTCAGTGGTTTTGTAAAATAAGCATTTGCGTTTTACTGCGTGTTATAATAGTCTACAATAATATTAAACAGGAGTAATATACATTGAGGTAAGACAGAAATTGGACAGCTAGCGATGTCTCTATCTCACTTCGCCCACGCATCGTCATCGCGCCGGAGGTTAGAGCGCAGCAATGACAGTGGGCAATATATGAACTCCATGTACGGCATCCATAAGCGAACGACCCACACGACGGGAGTTTCCAGACCTGTATATAAGACCGTGCCTGATACCTTCCCTTCCTTTCTTTCGCCGCTATGCCGGTTTGTATGTGTTACAGGTGTGTGTAAGTGGGTATGTGTGTGTGGGTGTGAGTCGCCTGGCAATTTGATACCTCCTTGCCATTTTTACTTTCCTAATATCTAGTTTCTGTTTACCTAGCTTCAATTTATCCCCCCCCCCTCCTTTTATTCTCAATTAATGTTCGTACTCTCCTATTGAATTGCCCCTCGTTCCACCTTACAAGCTAAAAAACTATATTCCGAATCTTCTTCTTTTTGTTTCTTAGGGGTTCCCTCTCTCAACCTTTTCCATCCACTACGGATGTACTCTTGCTGAGCGATACTGATTAATCCACGCAAAAAATCCAATTCTTGGGTAGCGAGTCCTCGCTTCTCCTGTTTTTCAATGTTCCCCTCTCTTAGTTTTTCCAGTCGAAAAAAGGATGTACTTAGCTAATCGGTCCGTGTCGATCCACAAAGGATCCACAATTACTCGTCAGAACCCTTTATTGTTAACCTTCTTTCTTACTTTGAATGAATTTTACTTTCTCTTCGTTTTTGTTGTTTTCTCTGTTTTATTTCCAACGTCTTTTTCCCCTTCCCGTTCTTATTACCTATCGTTCCTTGTATTGTCAACTTTTTATACTGTTTTTGTTTCTTAACTGCTATTCTTTTTCTCTTATTGTTAACTTTTTATAAATTTGACTGTTTTCGTTTTTTTCTGTATTTTTCTCCCTCGTCTTTCTTTCCGCTTATTGTTTTGGGGCCTTGTATTTTTTGTGTTTATTTATGTCTTTCGAAGGTCCTTCTTGTTGTAGGTTCCCCCTCCCCCATTCTTATCGCGAGATTGTTTGCTTTTTTCTTCGGTTGTGATGGGGGGTATCGCGCATGAGACTGACATGTACGTCTCAAAACATATACGCACACGCAAATAATATGTGAACCATGGTCAAGATATACAAACGAAAATATTTTTACGGAATAATGTAAACGAAAAAGAGAAGAAAAATTGTAAGCCGAAGGACCTACCGCAAGTACAAAAATCCCAGGAAGTATTTGATTTTTAACCCTTTAACCAGAGATTAGTGGGGAAATGTACAACGCTCCTCTTTTCAGCGTGCCTCGGAAATGGCGCTAAATCGCGGCGACGAGATCGGGAATATGATTTGGTGTGCATCGCCTTTGTCGAAGTAGCAGATCCCCTTGTAGCCGCGCGAGTCGTGATCGCCGCTCAAGTCGATATCACAGTCAGCGTGCACACGAATGGGTAACTCGGTGGGGAAAAAGTCTCTGCCCCTTGCTCACTCGACAGGCGAGCGGAGCGAGGGTTTCGTCCGATCGAGCTCGACATATAGGTGTGGCCGTACTGCGGATTGGAATATACATTAAATGAATTTCAAAGAGAAAAACATGTATCGAGAAAATTGTTTTCTCTCGGTTGGCCGTTTATGGCGAGAATGCGGGTTAAAAAAAATTAACGACGAACCGCGTTGAAAAATAAAACGCCGAAACGACCGTGGAAGGTTCAAAAAGAAATCTTGAGCCTTCGCCGCGGTCGTTACGGCGTTTTTTTCACCAGTAAACATTATGGATAAGCGTGTATCATATATGATTCTCTATCCTCAATGAGCGTCGTGGCTGAGTTGGCAGCGTGACGGATTAACAATGCTTGCGGCCCGGGTTCGGTCCCTGGTGAATCGACTTTTTTTATATATTTTTTTTCTTCATTTTATATTCAAGAAATTTCGAACTGACTCTCGCTTTAGCTATTCTCGCCTGTCCAGGCATTATTTATGATATTTAATTCATACATGTTTAATTTTTAAAAAGACATTGGCTACCGGGGATCGAACCCGCGTCGTCCGCACTCAGAGCCCGCACGCTGATATATCAACCGCGAGACTCTTGTGACTGCGAACCTGCCTTACGTATACACACTTATCCAACCTTTAAAAAAATCGCTGTAGGACCAATTGCATGATGTTTTTATGACCCCAAAGTATTATTGAAGACAAAAGAAAACGATTTTTCCAAATTCCTAGAGTGGTGTTATCCCTTAAAGAGAAGAAATTGATTTTTTGATCGTTGTAAATGTATATCCCCTCTTAAAGACTTTAAGACGTCGGCCAACTTGGCCGATCGAAAAATGGGTATATTGAAAAAAAAAATTCGAAAGTATGAGCCGCAATATGTTTATTTTTTTACACAACGTCAGAAAAGGCTTTAATAATAACGTTAATAAATTTCGTTTATGTAGCGTAGCGTAGCGGTTTTTTTTACCATTGAACAAGTTATGGTGAGCGGAAGAAAAACATTTGTATTTTTCACCGAAATTATGGCTCACCATAATTTTTTTAATGGTCGAAAAAAAACCTCTACTCTACATTGTAGCGACACTACTCACGAATGAGCTGATTTTTTTTTCAGATGTGACATGACCGGGTAACAGCCGGAACAACGACCGCGCGTATCGTGCGGAGGGCCTCCGCGGCAATATGCATAACGGCGCCATTTTTTAATATTTTGAACGGCAATTTATTAACGTTATTCTTAAAGCCTTTTCTGACGTTATGTAAAAAAATCAAAATATTCCGGCCAATACTTTCGAGTTTATTGTTTTTTTTTAATATACCCATTTTTCGATCGGCCAAGGTGACCAGATGCCTTAAAAGAATCTCGTACGTGTTAGCGAAAACCGGCAGAAAATTATGAAGCAACTCGTCCACTTCTTTGATGTTCGCTATTTCGGTGTTCGCTATTTTGGACCATCCCTCGTTTGTCTATCTGAGATCTACACTTTCGAAGTTTGTATCCTCGATATATGTCTTTTTGTTAGAGATGGTATAACCAATATTAGATACTCACTTCCTTCTATTTCCGAGATATGGATGTTCTAGATTGTTTAAATCTGTATTTGTATGACTCAAAAGGCAGACAACCTGAATACACGTTCTCGAATAAATGAGCTCTCGAATAAATAATCCTGTTGTGTAATAGTTATTCAATTTCGTCATCGGTTGAAGGATAAAATTTTGAATAATTTACAGTCCGTTACTTTGAGTTTATAATTCTATAATTTCGAAATCTTTGTCGTTCTATATTTGGCCTTTCAAAGTTTTGACCCCCATCCCAATGTAGAATGTGTTTTGAAAAAAATGCCGATCGAGAAAGACTCAAAGTTCTCTTCGAGCCTTTCTCGATCATTTCGGCCCTTTTCTGCAACAAATTTTTTAAATTAATTTTCTAAGGGGAAAAGTAAAAACTCATTTCCGTATTGGGGGAAACATTTAATTTTTGTCATATTTTCCAACACTGTTTGCACCAAAATTTGGAACGCCCGCTCGTTTTGAGCATTTTCAACATGCGTCCGGCGGGGCGAACGACTGCGCGTTCGGTCGCATCGACGATACCCGCGGCGTCCTTGCTGCGGCCGCTCCCCTCGCTCGTGCCACTGTTTTTCGATGGCCTGCCCTTCTCGCGCCCTTGGGTGCCTCTTGCCGCTGCGGCTGCTGCTGCCGACCACTTTTCTTTTTGTTGCGGCGCCAAAATTTCTTCTTTGTAACTGTAAAAAATAAATAATGAAATGTACGAATAAATCACACTACTCACACAAGTTATGGGATATTTAAAAAATTCCAAATTTTTTGCTGATTTTGAACAAGGGACAACTCGGAGAAAAATGGTCGTACAGAAAATAAAAAAAAGGAAATTATAGCTTCAAGTCTCTAGTTTTCAGATCTGGACTGAACGATTTCTTAGCGTGGGCGGTTTTCTTGTAATCATCCGAAAACGAACGAAATTTTTTTCCCAAATTTTTGCGTGTCTTTAAATTGGTCTGTCGACTTTAAGAATTTTTTTTATCGTACGACTATAGACGCCTTTTAGACAATTTAATCAGCTTTTATTTGACCTTTTAACGAGCTCCGTAAAAATCCTCAAAGTTGCAAAGCGCTGCGATTTTTTTTTTCTTAGTGCGCCGACGGTTCAAATTTATCGTTTCTGTCAAAAATCACAGTAACAAGCAATTTCTCGTTTTAAATTTATTTGTTCATCTTCAAAATGTTTTTTTTAGCAATAATGCGTTATTTATTTATTCAAAGACATCAATTACCAAGAATTTTTTTTTAATTCGAAAAAAATTCAAATTTTTTGGGTAGTTTTGAAAAAAAATGTTTTTTGTGTTTGTTAAGAACGTGTATTCCAACGATTGAAGCTGCAAAAAATTAAAAGTTCGAGATTTGTGTGAAGAGAATCGTCGACAGTCGGGGGGGATATCAACAAAGGTGGATGACTGGTAAAAAAAATCGACCAAATTCTTTTTGACAAGGAGATTATCGTTAACACGTGAAAAAAAAAAATTTTGATTTTTTTTTAATTTGACCAAAAGATTTTAATGAAAAAATTACAACAACAAATTTCGAAATTTTTTTATTAAAATTTTTGTTTCAAATAAAAAAAAATTCAAATTTTTTTTTAAATAAAAAAAAATAATTTTTTTTTTTTAAATAAAAAAGAATTCAAATTTTTTTCACGTGTTAACGATAATCTCCGCTTGTCAAAAAAGATTTGGTCGATTTTTTTTTACCAGTCTAACCACCTTTGTTGTTGATATACCCCCCTGAGGTCGACTGATTCTCTTTACACAAATCTCGAACTTTTCATTTTTTTGCAGCTTCAATCGTTGAAATACACTGTCTTAACAAACACAAAAAACAGTTTTTTTCGAAACTACCCTAAAAATTTGATTTTTTTAAAATTTGAATTTGGTTTTCGTTTTCTTTTCTTGGGGATTGTTGTCTTTATATGAATAAATTACGCATTATTGCTGAAAAAAATACTTTTTGAAGCTGAAAAAATTAATAAAAGTCGAAAAATTGCTTGTTACGGTGATTTTTGACAGAAACGATAAATTTAATCCTTCGGGGTACTAAGAAAAAAAATCGCAGCGCTTTGCAACTTTGAGGGTTTTTTGAGGGTACACTTTGAGGTTAAACTATTACCGACGATATCCTTCGTTCATGCATTATATTCAAAGTTATACCAAATTTTCCAAATATCCTTAAATTGGCAAATTTGCAACTTTTGTTCAGTCAACATCATCTCTCCGAAAAAAATGTTTTATGAACAGCCCCTAATTGCATGTCATAGAAAATATCTTGCAGTTTCCAAAACCCTACTTTTATTTTCTGTACGATCATTAGTTCTCGAATAATGGATTTTCAAAGTTAAAATGGACTTTTTTGCTTCGATCGACGATTACTCCGCGCCAAATCATCGTACGGAGCTCGTTAAAAGGTAAAATTAAAGCTGATTAAATTGTCTAAAAGACTTTTATAGTCGTACGATAAAAAAAATTCTTTGAAGTCCACAGACCATTTTAAAGACGAGCAAAAATTTAGAAAAAAAATGTCGTTGTTTGTCAGATGATTACAAGAAAACCGCCCACGCTAACAAATTTTACAGTTCAGATCTGAAAACTAGATACTTCAAGCTATAATTTCCTTAATTTTATTTTCTGTACGACCATTTTTCTCCGAGTTATCCCTTGTTGAAAATCAGCCAAAAATTTGGTATTTTTTTAAATATCCCTTCATTTGTGTGAGTAGTGTATTTTATTTGTACATTTGAGTATTTATTTTTGGCAGTTACAAAGAAGAAATTCTGGCGCCGCAACAAAAAGAAAAGTGGTCGTCAGCAGCAGCAGCGGCGGCAAGAGGCACCCGTGGGAGCCCAAGTGCAGGGTGCGGCAAGGGCAGGCCATCGAAAGAACAGGGGCACGATCGAGAGGAGCGGCCGCAGCAAGGATGCCGCGGGTATCGTCGACGCGACCGAACCCGCAGTCGTTCGCCCCGCCGGACGGATGTTGAAGTTGCTCAAAACGTGCGGGCGTTCCAAATCTTTGTGCAAAAAGTCTTGGAAAATGTGGCCAAAAAATAAATGTTTCCCCCAATACGTAAATAAGTTTTTACTTTTCCCCTTAGAAAATGAATTAAAAAAATTGTTGAAGAAAAGTGCCGAAACGATCGAGAAAGGCTCGAAGAGAACTTTGAATCTTTCTCGATCGGCATTTTTTTTTAAACACGTTTCACATTGGATAAGTGTGTTTCGAAATTTTTTTCAACACATTTCACATTGGGATGGGTCTCAAAACTTTGAAAGGGCAAATATAGAACGACAAAGATTTCGAAGTGACAGAATTATAAACTCAAAGTAACGAACCGTAAATTATCCAAAATTTTATCCTTCGACCGATGACAAAATTGAATAACTATTACTCCAAAGGATTATTTATTCGAGAACGTGTATTCAGATTGACTGCCGTTTGAGTCATATAAATACAAATTCAAACAATCTAGAACATCCATGTCTCCGAAATAGAAAGAAGTGAGTATCTAATATTGGTAATACCATCTATAGCAAAAAGACATATATATCGAGGATACACACTTCGAAAGTGTAGATCTCAGATAGGCAAACGAGCGATGGTCCAAAATAGCGAACACCGGAATAGCGAACATCAAAGAAGTGGACGAGTTGCTTCATAATTTTCTACCGGTTTTCTCTAACACGTACGAGATTCTTTTAAGGCGTCTGGCCACCTTGGCCGATCGATAAATGGGTACATATAAAAAAATTAACAATAAACTCGAAAGTATGGGCCGGAATATTTTTATTTGTTTACATAACGTCAGAAAGGACTTTAAGAATAACGTTAAAAAATTTCCGTTCAAAATATTAAAAAATGGCGCCGTTATGCACATTATTGCCGCGGAAGCCCTGCGCACGATACGCGCAGTCGTTGTCCCAGCTGTTACCCGGCTGACCATAATTTTTTTTAACGGTTTTGTTTTAAATGTACCCATTTTTCGATCGGCCAAGGTGGCCAGACACCTTAAAGTCTTTAAGAGGGGATATACATTTACAACGATCAAAAAAACAATTTCTTTTCTTTAAGGGATAACACCCCTCTAGGAATTTGGAAAAATCGTTTTCTTTTGTCTTCAATAATACTTTGGGGTCATAAAAACAATATGTAATTGGTCCTGCAGCGAATTTTTTTTTAAGGTTGGATAAATGTGTATACGTAAGGCAGGTTTGCAGTCACACGAGCCTCGCGGTTGATATATCAGCGTGCGGGCTCTGAGTGCAGACGACGTGGGTTCGATCCCCGGTAGCCAATTTCTTTTTTTAAATTAAACAAATATGAATTAAATATCATAAATAATGCCTGGACAGGCGAGAATAGTTAAAGCGAGAGTACGTTCGAAATTTTTTGAATATATAATGAAGAAAAAAAATAGATTAAAAAAATTCGTTTTATCAGGGATCGAACCCAGACCGCAATCATTGTTAATCCGTCACGCTGCCAACTCAGCAACGACGCTCATTGAGGATAGAGAAACATTTATGATACACGCTTATCCATAATGTTTACTGTTGAAAAAAAACGCCGTAACAACCGCGGCAAAGGCTCCAGATTTCTTTTTGAACCTTCCGGGGTCGTTTTATTTTTCAACGCAATTCGTCGTTAATTTTTTTTAACCTGCATTCTCGGAATAAACGGCCAACCGAGAGAAAACAATTTTCTTCATACATGTTTTTCTCTTTGAAATTCATGTAATGCCTATTCCCATCCGCAGTACGGCCACACATATATGTCGAGCTCGATCGGACGGAAAACCTCGCTCCGTTCGCCTGTCGAGTGAGCGAAAGGGGAGAGACTTTTCCCCCACCGAGGTACCCATTCGTGTGCACGCTGACTGCGATATGGACTTGAGCGGCGATGACGACTCGCGCGGCTACAAGGGAATCTGCAACCTCGACAAAGGCGATGCCCACAAAATCATATTCCCGAACTCGCCGCCGCGATTTACCGCCATTTCCGAGGCACGCCGAAAAGGGGAGCGTTGTACATCTCCCTACTAATCTCTGCTGTAACTGTCATTGTAGCAAATTTGCTACGTTCATTTTGACCCCGTCGGTAAAAGCGTAAGGACGCTATAGCAGGCAAGATACTTCACAGTTCCATCAATCTATGCTAGAAGCAGCTACAAATGCCGGGATCAGAGATAAGTAGGGAGATGTACAACGCTCCCCTTATCGGCGCGCCTCAGAAATGGCGCGAAATCGCGGCGGCGAGTTCGGGAATATAATTTTGTGATCATCGCCTCCGTCGAGGTTGCAGATTCCCTTGTAGCCGCGCCAGTCGTGATCACCGCTCAAGTCAGTAGCGCAGTCAGCCTGAACACGAATGGGTAGCTCGGTGGGGGGAAAGTTCCTGCCCCTCGCAAAACGTGCTCACTCGACAGGCGAACGGAGCCAGGTTTTCCGTGCGATCGAGCTCGTCATATAAGTGTGGCCGTACTGCGGATTAGAATATGCATTAAATGAATTTCAAAGAGAAAAACATGTATCGAGATCATTGTTTTCACTCGGTTGCCTGTTTATGCCCAGAATGCGGGTTAAAAAAATCAACGACGCAACGCGTTGAAAAATAAAACGCCGAAACGACCATGGAAAGTTCAAAAAGAAATCTTGAGCCTTTGTCGCGGTCGTTTCGGCGTTTGTTTTTTCAACAGTAAACACTATGGATAAGCGTCTATCATAAATGTTTCTTTATCCTCAATGAGCGTTGTGGCTGAGTTGGCAGCATGATGGATTAACGATGCTTGCGGTCCGGGTTCGATCCCCGGTGAATCGATATTTTTATCAATTTTTTTTGCCTCATTTTATATTTATAAAATTTCGAACTTCCTCTCGCTGTAGCCACTTTCGCCTGTCCAGGCAATATTTATTATATTCAATTAATATATGTTTATTATGAAAAAAGACAGTGCTACCGGGGATCGAACCCGCGTCGTCTCCACCCAGAGCCCGCACGCTGATATATCAACCTCGAGGCTCTTGTGACTGCAAACCTGCCTTACGTATACACACTTATCCAACCTTTAAGGTAGTTCTGTAGTTTTGGTAAAATCTTAGGAATTCGCTGAAATCGAAGTCTGGCGTAGATGTGACCTTTATGGACTGATGCCCAAAAATTCAATTCAATTCACCGTTTAGTTCATGACATAATTGCAATTGAATATGGGCATTTTGTACGCGATCTCTATACCTAACACGTAAACTGATAGCAGTTTACTCGCATTTCTCGATATAAGTTCTAAACGGATCTTAGGATTTCAAAATAAAAACACACGTGTACGCAGTACTATTGTAGGATTTATTTTTAACAAAATGACAAACTTTTACTGTTTAGTTTCGGAGATATCGACTTATGAAACGTGGTAATTCTATTCCACATCGAACTCGGGTCCAACCATCTGTAACGGAATGGCAACAGTGTACACTGCAGCTAGCTGATCGGCGCGTGGTCTGGGAACTCAAAGCGCGGTTTTCCCCCCGAGTTCTGTAACAAATTTGATTTGCTGAATTTATGCATGTATTTATCTTTGTTACAGCGAATACAATTTAAACTATCGTCAAGATGATGTAAATCCACGATCCGGTGTCCTTCGACATCGAATTTTTGTTGCTGATCGTTGAGGTTATGGTTATTCTCATCGCGTTTAGGGGCCGTATACAAATTACGTAATACAACATTCCCCCATATTTGGCTATAAACAATTGAATGCTCGCCGTTTCGGCAAAAATTGTGATATTCGGATTTAGCGGATCAAAATACATAAAAAAAGTTTAGCTTCATCCATTGAGCTCAACATTTTACGAACATATAATACCGTATCCACATCGAAAAACTTTAAACGCGTTTTTTCGAATCTATGTTTTTCAAGTCGGTGACCACTATATTTCCAAAACAACTCGATGGATTTTGATGAAATTTGGTGTGCTTATTGATAGCATCAAACACTAGTCCTTAATCGAAGGATTTTCATTTTTATTGAAAATTCCGATTTTTTAACAACAAACGAGCGATTTTTTGGTCGAACATCGAAAGTTATCTGTCAGAAGCCGCGATTTCGTTTATTTTTTCAAAAAGCTTCGATTAAGGACTAGATTTATTATTAAACTAATGATTTTTTTGTTTTTTTTTTCTATTTCAGATGATGCAGTAAAATTGTATGATGGTCACCGCAAAGCACTATATGCCGAAGGGGATCCGACACAGATGGAGATATTTTTATGAATAATCAATATTTTTCTTTGAAAATTTGTAAAAATCAAGTTGAAACATAACATAAAAAGTCTGTGTAACCACTTTTTTCAAACAAACTTAATTACTATAAAAAAACATGATTGAAAATGCTCGTTTTTTCACGCCTCTGACTGCATCCCACCCCTCAACCGAGATATAAGCCTTGATTTGACGACGAAAAGAAAATTTCTCTTCATTGTCCCATCGATATCTTTATGAAAGGTTATCTGTAAATTAAAAGTCAACAGTCTATCGATATCTATACATATGTACCTATTGTTATGCGTAGCCGTTTTTTTATTTTGTTTTTTTTGTACAAAATTCTGACCATTTGAACATTTTTTTCTATTTCCAAGGCCCTTTTTCTGCATTCAAGTAGTCTTTAAATATAGAAATTATCGAATGTTAAAAACGCCGATACTTACCGCCTTAGTCACTGCGACTACAAAAATGTTTTGTAAAAAATTGAAAACTGGTTGATAAATTTTTAAGTATTCGCTTGGACAAGGTCGAAAAAACTGTTTTCGAGAAAAACGCGTTCAAAGTTTTCGTTCCGTGTTTCTTGATATAAGGTTACGTTTTTTTTCTAGAATAAATAATAAGAGTCTGTACTTTATCTATTGTAAATGATGCCACACCTGTAGGGACTGAGAGTACTAACCGGTCGCGCTACCTGTTCTCACTCAAGTGTCTATAACTCCGTGAATTTTCGAACTTGTGAATAAAAATGTTGACAACATATTTTTCAATACATGTATTTTCAAGAATTGTATTTTTTAAAAATGCCTTTAAATTTTGTTTAGAGCATGTGGGAAAGCTACTGTGCAAGTTCTTGCACAGTGATTTTCCCCCTTAACTGACATTGCATATAGAAAGATGTGAGCTGTCCACCGTAAAATTGCACTCGAGGTTTAAATTTAAAACTTGAACACGCAGAAATTTTGCTATTTCTGGCAGTTTTAAAATCGTGACGTAACGCAAATCTTGACCCCCCCCCCCCCCCCCCCCCCCTACGTAGACCGTAACGCCTAGCCGACCCCCACTCCCCCAATTGCGTTACGTAATTTGCGTACGGCCCCTTAGCTGCATTTGCTTGACAAATGACTGCCACAGCTTTCAGTCTTTTAGCAAGCGCCTTTCTCGTTGTAAACTTTCCTTTGTATGGCGTTTGGGTTGACATTTTCACGCTTTTTTTATTTATATAAAATATTTCGCGAAATACGGATCGTAGGAAGCTCAACGCTATGACTGCAGGAAAATTGCGCTGTTGCCACGATTACAGCGTCGCTCTCTATATGAGTATGAGACCTATCGATGCGTGCGGTGCGAATGTGTGGGACATATAGAGGGTACAAGCTCTGTCAAAAATGTATAACCAACAGCATCGTATAGGCATTGGATGTTACTATACGCTTCAAACGAAACTTTTGGCTCATACGTGTACCTACCGCACTACCGTAAAAAATATTCGGTGCAGGACCAATTGCACATTGTTTTTATGAACCCAAAGTATTTTTGAAGCCAAAAGAAAACGATTTTTCCAAATTTCTAGAGTGGTTCCTGAAATAAGTGAAATTAGAAATTAATCCCTTAAAGAAAAGAAATCGATTCTTCGATTGATGTAAATGTATATCCCCCCTTAAAGAGTTTAGAAGAATCTCGTACGTGTTAGCGAAAATCGGCAGAAAATTATGAAGCAACTCGTCCACTTCTTTGATGATTGCTATGTCGGTGTTCGCTATTTTGGACCATCGCTCGTTTGCCTATCTAAGATCTACACATTCGAAGTTTGTATCCTTGATATATGGCTTTTTGCTATAGATGGTATTACGAATATTAAATACTCACTTCTTTCGATTTCGGAGATATGAATGTTCTAGATTGTTTGAATCAGTATTTGTATGACTCCAACTGCAGACAATCTGAATACACGTTCTCGAATAAATGAGCTTCCGAATAAATAATCCTTTGGTGTAATAGTTATTCGATTTCGTCATCGGTCGAAGGATAAAATTTCTATTAATTTCCAGTTCGTTATTTTGAGTTCATAATTCTGTCATGTGGAAATATTTGTCGTTCTATATTTGGCCTTGAAAAGTTTTGACCCCCACCCCCATGTGAAATGTGTCGAAAAAAATGGCGAAACTCACTTAGCCAATGTGAAATGTGTTTTGAAAAAAATGCCCATCGAGAAAGACTCAAAGTTCTCTTTGAGCCTTTCTCAATCGGTTCGACACTTTTCTTCAACAATTTTTTAAATTAATTTTCTAAGGGGCAAAGTAAAAACTCATTTACGTATTGGGAGTCTTTTACGTATTGGATGTCTTTTTTTATATTAAACATACATAAATCAAATATAATAAATAATGCCTAGACAGGCGAAAGTAGTTACAGCGAGAGGAAGTTCGAAACTTTGTAAATATAAATAAAATATAAAATTGATAAAAAATCGATTCACTGGGGTTCGAACCCGGACCACAAGCATCGTTAATCCGTCATGCTGCCAATTCAGCCACGACGCTTATTGAGGATAAAGAAACATTTATGATATACGCTTATCCATAATTTTTGCTGTTGAAAAAAAAGCCGAAACGACCGCGACAAAGGGTCAAGATTTCTTTTTGAACCTTCCATGGTCGTTTCGGCGTTGTATTTTTCGACGCGTTTCGTCGTTGATTTTTTTAACCCGCATTCTCGGCATAAACAGGCAACCGAGAGAAAATAATGATCTCGATACATGTTTTTCTCTTTGAAATTCATATAATGCATATTCGAATCCGCAGTATGGCCACACATATATGTCGAGCTCGATAGGACGGAAAACCTCGCTCCGTTCGCCCGTCGAGTGAGCACGATTTGCGAGGGGCAGAGACTTTTCCCCCACCGAGCTACCCATTCGTGTTTACGTTGACTGCGATACCGACTTGAGCGGTGGTCACGACTCGCGCGGCTACAAAGGAATCTGCCACCTCGACAGAGACGATGATCACAAAATTATATTCCCGAATTCGCCGCCGCGATTTAGCGCCATTTCCGAGGCACGCCGAAAAGGGGAACGTTGTACATCTCCCTACTAATCTCTGCCGGGATAGCTTGAAATTCAAAGGTAAACACAGGGAGGCTAGAGTGGGAGGAGTCCGATCTCTTATGGAGAGACTTGAAAAAAGTGGCTACAAAAATGTGGTCATACCGGGATGGCGCCACTATTGCTAAGACGTCGAGAAGTGAGCTGCGTGTGACAGAGACGGAACAAGTAAATAATGAGAAGTGAACTGTGCATAAGGCAGCATGATACTTGAGAAGTAGGCTGCGTGCGAGAGAGATGCAAAATGATATATAGCCAGATCGCGCGCAAAAGTTACCCCCTCTCTAGTCTCTTACGCGCCCATCACACAATCATAGTAGCGCGTGTTCGTGAGAGAGCGACGCTCGGACATCTTCGGAAAGAGCCGAGCGCGCCGAAGTTTCCCGACCGCGCCTTCGGCAGCTACACCAACACATGGACGCCGAGCTCATTCATGTGCGACCAAGCCGAAACGAAGGCTTCGAGGGAAAAAGCAATCTGAGCACGACTCGCGCGTGACGTCACTCGACGGAACGCGCGAGGCTTTCAGACGATTTCAATGCTTATTTAGCTCTTGATTCTCTGCGTTATCAATGTATACAAAAAAATGTATCGGGCACCCTGATCGCTTTTTTTTAGTTTATACTTTAATTTAAATATAACAATAAATCCAAATTACAACTTATTTGTCTTCTAAAAAATTGTTTACACTCTACTCACACCCATCCTTATGCCAAATAAATTATAATTAATAAAAGTAAGCGGAAATATATTTATATTCGTATTATTATATTAATTCTCATACTTTCATCAAGCGATAAAGCATTATCCCCAAAAACAAGCGAATCATTCATCTGGCCGCGAATCGTCAGTACCAGAAAGTGCATATTCTACAAGCGATGAGATGGTCCCGTTGGTAGCGTTCCTGGCTTCGGTCCGCAGGGGCGCGGGATCGTTCCCCGCGCTCAGTGCTTTTTTTAAAATTCTGATTACCATTAATTCTTATTTGATTAGTTATTTTTATTAGTTATCATTATTATTTTAATTAGTTATCTTTTAGTGTCGAAAAATTTATCGCGCACTCCGACCGCTTATTTGATTAGTTTGCACGTTAATTTTAATTTAATAATAAATCTAAATTACAACTTATTTATCGTCTAAAGAATTGTTTGCGCTTTACTCACACCCGTCCCTATGCGAAATAAATTGTAATTCATAAAAACTAAGCGAAAATATATTTATATTCGCATTATTATATTCATTCTCATATACTATCATCAAGCGATAAAGCATTATCCCCAAAAACAAGCCACATCCATCCGGCCGCGAATCGTAACTTACGAGAATGAATCTAATAATACGACTATAAATATATTTCCGCGCTAGCAATTTTGGCAACTGCAAAGTCAACCGAAATAATCAACGGTTGAATTTGGACAGCTTTACAACTATAAAGTCGACCGTAAAAAAAATCCTAATGATTGATTCAACGGTTGTTTAACCGCGGCCATTTTGTTTTCGCTGGATGGTTGTCTCACTCCGTCGCACAATCTGCTGCGGATATCCCCCCCCCCCCCCCCCCCCCCTCAGTGTTTGATGACTCAATTCTCCGCAAATCATCAATTGAATTACCAAGACAGTATAATTTGATTAATCATTAAATATATTGCGTCGAGTCAACCATCCAATTAACCGCCGAGTCAACCATCCACAGAAAACGCAGGATGGTCGACTTTCAAAGATGAACAGTTGAGAAGCTGTCCAAATTCAACCGTTGAACTTTTACGTTTAGTCAACTGTCTTGTACAACCGGTTGACCAAAATGACAGGGCGCTTACTTTTATGAATTACAATTTATTTGGCATAGAGACGGGTGTGAGTAAAGCGCAAACAATTTTTTAAAAGATACATAAGTTGTAATGTAGATTTATTATTACATTCAAATTAACGTACAAACTAATCAAATAAGCGGTCGGAGTGTGCGATAAATTTTTCGGCACTAAAAGATAACTAATAAAAATAATAATGATAACTTAATAAAAATAACTAATCAAACAAGAATTAATAGTGATAATAATTAAAAAAAAAAGCACTGAGCGCGAGGAACGATCCTACGCTTCTGCGGACCGAAGCCAGGAACGCTACCAACGGGACCATCCCATCGCTTGTAGAATATACACTTTCTGGTACTGACGATTCGCGGCCGGATGGTTGATTGGCTTGCTTTTGGGGATAATGCTTTATCGTTTGATAAAATTATGAGAATTAATATAATAATAGGAATATAAATATATTTCCGCTTACTTTTATTAATTATAATTTATTTGGCATAAGGACGGGTGTGAGTAAAGCGTAATCAATTTTTTAGAAGATAAATAAGTTGTAATTTGGATTCATAATTATATTTAAATTAACGTATAAACTAAAAAAATAAGCAATCAGGGTGCGCGATACATTTTTTTGTATACATTGATAACGCAGAGAATCAAGAGCTAAATAAGCATCGAAATCATTTAAAAGCCTCGCGCGTTCTGTCGGGTGACGTCACGCGCGAGTCGTGCTCACATTGCTTTTTCCCTTGAAGCCTTCGTTTCGGCTTGGCCGCACATGAACGAGCTCGGCGTCCATGTGTTGGTGTAGCTGCCGAAGGAGCGGTCGGGAAACTTCGGCGCGCTCGGCTCTTTCCGAAGATGTCCGAGCGTCGCTCGCTCACGGACACGCGCTTCTATGATTGTGTGATGGGCGCGTAAGAGACCAGAGAGGGGGTAACTTTTGCGCGCGACCTCGCTGCACTACTTGCAGGGATGCGTATTCGATCCTCTTCCATCTCTCTTACACGACATCGATACTCAGCTTCGTGCTCGAGGTTTTAGAGATAGTGGCGTCATCCCGGTCTGACCACATTTTTGTAGCCACTTTGAAATGCACAGATCGGCCTCCTCCCACTCTAGCCTCCATGGGTAAACATATGAATTATGTTAATATGGCAACAATGTTGTAGTGAAAAATTACGACGCTTACCCCAGCATTTTATTTGCTGCCCGTTTCTTGTCCAAAAAAGTATGTAATTGAACATTCTTGAAATATTTTTTGATAGCATTGTGTAAAGGAAGCTTGACTGGACGAACTAGGCTTTGAAGATTTTTATTAGGTGCGCAACTAAGTTCCCGCTGTTTTTCAAGACATGGCTCCAGTAGTAAGTGCTGGTCGATTGTCACATAACCAAAACGTCATGAACTAATCTTAGACATATGGTAAACAAACCGCTTTGACACATTAGTGATTTTGTTTTCGCGTCGTATACTTTTGGTTGTGTGAAAATGTCTGATTTTGTGCCAAATAATCGTCATTTTCGGGAAGTGTTGCTTTTCTTCTTTCATTCGACGAAAACGGCGGCTGAAGCCCATCGAGAACTCCAAAAAGTTTACGGAGATGCTGCTTTACGGAGACGCTAAATTGGAGGCATTGCTCGATGAGGATCCGTACCAAACGCAAAAACAGCTTGCTTCAGCATTAGGAGTTACCCGCAAAGCCATTTTCATGCGATTGCATGCGTTGGTAATGATTAAAAAATAAGGAACTTGGGTTCCTTATGATTTGAAGGCGAGAGACGTTGAGCGTCGTTTTTTCGCCTGTGAACAACTGCTCCAGCGGCAAAAAAGGAAGGATTTTCTTCATCGCATCGTTACGGGTGATGAAAAATGGACTCATTACAGCAACCCAAAGTGAACATAATCATGGGGACTGCCCAGTCATGCTTCCACGACGTCGGCTCGGCCGAATATTCACGCTGCGAAGGTTTTGCTGTGTATTTGGTGCGACCAGGGTTATTTATTATGGGACCAGATGTTATTTTTTATGAGCTGTTGAAACTGAACGAAACCATCACTGGGGAACGGTATCGAACTCAATTGATGCGATCGAGCCGAGCACTGCGCGAAAAGCGTTAAAACCTACTTAGAAACGCTCGAATGGGAAGGCCTACACCACCCGCCATATTCCCCAGATATTGCGCCGTCCGATTATTACTTGTTCCGTTTGATGGCACATGGTCTGGCTAATCAGCAGTTTCTCTCATATAAAGACATCTCAAAATGGCTTGATTCGTGGATAGCTTTAAAAGACGACCACTTCTACCGTGACGGTATTCGAGCTCTGCCAGAAAGATGGGAAAAAGTTGTCGCTAGCGATGGGCAATATTTTGAATGATTCATTTGTAATCATTTGTTCACAATAAAGTGGCATATTCATAAAAAAACAGCGAGAACTTAGTTGCGCATCTATAATTGAATGAGAATAATAGGGTGAAAATGTTAGTAGCAAGTTTGCTACAGTCCGAAAATACTACTTCCCAGGCCCTTATCGACAAAATTATGGTTGGATATTCATATTCAACCCTTTTTTATCTATATTACCAGAGGAAATGATTTTGAGCCATCCAGAAATAGGCGTGGCCATTAATGGGGGAGGAACGTTGTATCCATGAACTTTGCAACATGAAAAATTAACGATCTTTCGACCGAGGCCTGGTTCGCATTTGCACCGGTCGGTCCTGAGGTTCAACCGATACTTTGTAAAGTTCATTATAAATTAAGACCAACCCAGTTAAGTAAATAAATTCCTACTTCAAGGAATTTCGGAGTACCAACTCTTAATTTGGCAACGATCCCTAAATCACAAGAAATTGTTAGATCCCAGATTCAGGAACCCATCCCGGGATCTTTGTTATATTTTTTAATTCTACCGTACAAAAAAGTGAAATAACTCTTTATAAAATAGCCAAGCAAGTTTACTATAAATCTTGTACACAAAATTGTTCAACCTTAGGAATGATATTATTTCCAAATATTTTATTTTTATTTAAAATAATGATATTACTATTATAACATAAAATTGATATCACCATTATATAACAGTACAACGTACGTATCTCAAAAGTACAATAAAAATTCGGTGCAATGACTTCGCGTGCGTGGTTGAGAAAAAAAGCTCGTTGAAGGATTTCGTTTTCTCAAGTACTCATCTCTCAGATTAATAAACATAGAATGCTGCAATTGATTATGCAAGTAGAAATCAAATTTATGAACCCGTGAAGTACGAATCAAATAAATTATGTACCGCTAGACCACACGATACGTGAAATATGATTTCATTTGCATAATTTAATATCTAATATAAAAGTATAAATTTCTACTATATCATACAACCATTACACACTATATGCAATATATTTTATCGTATATACTTTGGTGTAATGGTTAGAGTATCTGTATCTAGGCCACAGCATCGGCAGGTTTAAGGGTCGAATTACGGTGCCGTCATCTTGCTGGTCGAAAATGAAATATCTCGGTATTACTTCTGACACATATCGCGCTATATTCATTGGTTTGTCCGAATACAGTCGAATATTTATCAGTAGAGGATTTAATAGAGCGGTGACGTGAATTGAGTGGACCGATGTACACACCGATAACACTATACAGGGTGAGGCACTAACTGTTGCCACCTTGAATATATCTGTAATTATTGACGTCACAAAAAAATGTTTTAAACAAAAGTTGTACCGTACGAAAGGGGTCATCAAATGCGACATTTTTTTTATCTCAGTGGATGCGCTGTCGTACAGGAAAGGTCACCTTCACTTTTTTAAATGGGACGGTACATTTTTTTTCAACTATCTTGTAGAGCATTGAAAACTGCATAAAAAACATTTAGGGGTCAAAGTCGTTCAAGGTAATTTAAGATCAAAAAGTGACATGAACTTTATTTTTATGTGAAATTACCTTTATTCACAGTAGATGTTCAAAGTGATTGCCATTGGAATCAATGCAGTATATTGTCGTAAAAGTTATTCATGCAGGCAGTAAGGACTGACAATTGTGTATTTTCCCGAGCTTTTTTCCAATGCACGCCAGGTCTGTATGGTGCCTAAGCTCTACTGTTTTACAGGGTGTCCTAGAAGTAACGTACGCCCTGCTAACATTCGGTAGGAAAAAAAATTCTGAGACGAAAGATCCTCACTCATTTGTTGATCAGACGCATAGATAATTGATTATGAATTAAAATAAATAGCCAATCATGTGCGCGCTACAACGGAAAGGTAGTGCAGAGGGGAGGGATAGGGGAATGCGTTGTAATTACGTGCGCCTGAAAATGTGTGCGGAGGGAAAATTCCGAAAGCATGTGTGCAAGTGTGTGTGTGCGTGTGCGTGTGCGTGCGTGCATGTGTGTGTGTGCGTGTGCGTGTGCGCGCCCGTGTGTTTGTGTGTGTGTGTGTGTGTGTGTGTGTGTGTGTGTGTGTGTGTGTGCGCGTGTGTATGTGTAAGTGTGTGCGTGAGCGTGCGTGTGTGTCTCCTAGTGTGAGTGTACGTGCGCACAAGCGTGTGTGTGTGTGTGTGCACTTGCACACATGCTTTCGGAATTTTCCCTCTGCACACATTTTCTAGCGCACGCAAGTATAACTCATTCCCCTATCCCTCCCCTCTGCGCTGCCTTCCCGCTGTAACGCGCACCTGATTGGCTATTCATTTTAATTCATAATAAATTATCTATGCGTCTGATCAAAAAATGACTGAGGACTTTTCGTCTCAGATTTTTTTTCCGACCAGATGCTAGAAGGGCGTACGTTACTTCTGGGACACCCTGTATAACGGCGATATCAGTGCTATGTTATCGTAGTAATATGATTTTCTCAAAAGGAAATAAAATATTTGGAACAATATTTGAGTTAAATCAGAATGTTCGATACGGCAAACAAGCGATAATGCGTTCGGGGGATTTTAATTGATTGTCGTTCTTTTTTTACTTTAAAAAACTTTTAAAAAGATATATAATACTTACCACCATTAAGGTTTAGTAGCTATTCGTCTGTCGACTGGTCTGCTCAACCATCGACCAGAGTTTCACCAGGCGCCCACTTTCAGGCTCACTCAACAGCAAATTCGGGACTCTAATGTAAAGTATTTCGATATAAATATTATTTTCAGTATCCAAATTGAAATGAAAACGTATAATCCCTATTATCACACAAGGAAGTATGATTTCAATAGACAAGGTAAGGTTACCTCTGATGTAAGCATAGAAAACAAGAAAATGAAAAAACCAAAAATTTAAAGTATTTTTTCCCGACGATAGTGCATCAGAGATAGCTCCCACCTTTTTATCGGCTTGTAGAGACAATCGAATTCGTTTTGATGCAACATTTATCGCCTATTGTGTGGTATCCATTCGCAGAGCGCGCTGGAAGAAAATAATAAATTGAAAGACCTGTTTTGCTGGAGTAAACATTCACGAGCCCAACAGTAACCGAAATCATCGAATGTAAAAAGCGCAATTCACATAGAGAGGAAAGTCCAGCGTGTTTAAGGAAAAACGCTTACATTAGAAGATAGCATCGTAAAACTAGTTTTAGTTTTACTATATATTTTATCTTGGGCATTTATAAAACTTACTAAAGTTTTACTATACTATCTTTTATGATAGGCGTTTACAGTAAATACTGTGGACTTTTCTTCCAGAATACGTCAAAGCGAGAATGGGATTCTTCGAATATTCCAGAAATATATGAACATATCGGTACATATATGGTCAGCTAAAAACGGCACAAACTCACGCCCTTTTGATTGCTACCATTCGTTATACTTTAGTACGCATTGATCCTAAAATCGACACAAACGGCCGTTCATGAATTCTGCATGTATTGAGGCCGTTTGAGATAAACATCTATCAAATTTGACCTGAGAACGTTTTTCGTTTCCGTACGAGGTTCAAAGAACTCACGTTGCTTCGTACTTCAGTTTTATCATGCCTCTATTCTTTTGCATTACACTGGGAGTCGCATTTTAATCTTACACGTGATTTATCTCGAAAAATACTGCTCTGATCAAGTATTAAGTATAATCAAACTTTTAGCGTTCAAAGGGGGACGTTAAAAACATATTTTTTTGGTTCAAAATTTAAAATGTCGTCGTTAAGATAGCTGACATCCTTTTTCTATGGCAAAATGACGTTTGGTTTCGACAAAAAAATTGTCAATGCAAAACTAACAGCTATTAAAGGAATTTTTTTATCACGTTCATAATTCAGGGTTGCAAATAATGCATTACTTTTTGTAATGCATTACCGTTTTCATTAACCATTACTTTACAATTTGGAATGTAAACAAATTCCATTACTCATTACATTGGATTTTGTAATGTAAAAAATTTCGATTACCCATTACATTGGATTTTGTTAAAAAAATCCATTGCCCATTACAATGTAATGGGTAATGGGAATTTTTTTACATTACAAAATATAAAGTAATCAGTAATGGAATTTTTACATTACTTTTTCGCGTTGACAGGGAGAGAGAGAGAGAGAGAGAGAGAGAGAGAGAGAGAGAGAGAGAGAGAGAGAGAGAGAGAGAGAGAGTATAGGTTTTATTATGCCTTAGGAATAACACTTTGAGGCAATACATAAACAACTTAGGAATACACATTCTCCTCTCAACTAAATGACGTAAGCATTTTACCAGTGAAACGGTTACCGATACTATTTATACCTTTCGCTATTAACAGTTAAAGATAACCTTCATGTCCACTTTTGCACAACTAAACCCATAAAAGTTTAGATGAAGCAAGCTAACACGAGGAAGAAGTGCGAAAAACAAGCACAGGACAATACATCGAATGATCGAGACTCTATTCAACAATAACAGAGTAACTTCATCCTCATATTACCAAATTAAACAGAAAGATCGAACTAAAAGTAAGCATGATAGTTCGAATGTATTAAACGAAACGCAAAGGAACAAGAACCAAGCATAAGAAAACTAACTGAAAATCCTTGAGAGGGACAGAAAGGAATGAAAACAAGGGGCAACGGAACGCTTGAACTAGTTCATAAACAAAATCACTAACCCGAACGTTTATACCAACCAACCGTTGCATCTGGTATACTTCTGCTTGTTTTATCATTGAAATTTCTAACTTACATGGACTTGAGCAATTTTTAACAATAACTGATTTGTTCGTGTCGAGTTTTACCGGATGCAATATGATATTTCCGCTTTTCCTGTAACGAGGATGGTCATGCCAGTTTTAACAAATCATCCTGAGAATTTATTTTCGCCTTTGGCTGACCATCGTCCTTTCGCACAAAGATAACTCCGCCTTTTACCCATACATATCTGAACCTACACGCTCTTGCCTTCTTCCTCGTGAGACGAAGGAGATTGTACGTGGCACTCGGCAGCATTTCATTCACGTGAATTTGTCGATTTTCTAAAGCTTCGATACACTCCATGTTAATCTTCTTCCATGTGC
This sequence comes from Ophion ellenae, assembly GCA_963210295.1. Classification (NCBI taxonomy): domain Eukaryota; kingdom Metazoa; phylum Arthropoda; class Insecta; order Hymenoptera; family Ichneumonidae; genus Ophion; species Ophion ellenae. The sequence goes on along the minus strand of OY723389.1, from coordinate 6,996,560 downwards.
GACGGCCCTTTTCTCGTTTTTTTATCAGAATAGACTCGCGAACAGAAGACATTACAAAATCCAATGTAATGAGTAATGGAAATTTTTTACATTACAAAATGTAAAGTATTGGGTAATGGAAATGGTAATGCATTACAAAAAGTAATGCATTATTTGCAACCCTGCTCGCTACATTTGTATCGAGAAGCGAATTTTTTTCGCTACTCGCTACATTTGGATCGAGTAGCGAAATTTGTTTCGCTACTCGCTACATTTGTATCGAGTAGCGAAATTTTTTTCGTTACTCGCTACATTTGTAGCGATTAGCGAATTTTTTTTTACTTCGCTACTTGCTACTGAAGTATCGAGTGGCGAAAAAATTTCGCTACATTTGTATCGAGTAGCGAGTAGCTACTCGCTACATTCGTATCGAGTACCGATTTTTTTTCGCTACTCGCTACATTTGTATCGAGTAGCGAGTATCGGTCGATACAAATTTTGGACATTTCTGCTCAGGTATTCCTTATATAGTTGCAGTCTTCTTTCCAGATCACTGCACCAGCCAATCAGATGTTTTAATTGATCAGCTAGTCAATTGAAAAACCGGGAGGACGGTGTGCCAAATCGGATTGACGTGATATCCTCCATCTCTGTTTAGATTGTCTGGATGTTTTCGGATTTCCAAGCCTTCTCGGTATTTCCTGGAAAAATAGCTGTTTGATGGGGCCAGACTTTGGGCTTTGTCGAACTGGATCGCATGACCAGTCTCCATCCAATGTTCGGCCAGCGCTGATTGTGTAATATGGCCATATTTGATACACCGTTGGTGTTCTTTGATCCGTGTACTGATCGTCCTCCCGGTTTCTCCTATGGACACTTTATCCTATGCCCTATGTCCTATGTACGCATGAGCAGGGTATCTTGTATACTCCTGGTGCACTTAATGTTGGTATTTGGTCGTTTGCACTCGAAATCACTTGTGCTAGTTTCTTCTGAGGTTTGAAGATGACTCGCACGTTATGTTTTTCAAGGACCTTGCCTATGCGATCGGTTATGCCCTGAAGGTATGGAAGGGAGGTTGATGCGATTTTTTGTTCTTCATTCTCCCCATCAGGTGCTGTAACCGTTTTCGGATCAGCTATTTTTCTTTTTAGATTTTTGATCGTTCTTTCGATGTTGCCTGGCTTGTAGCCATTGTCTCCTAAGGCTTTTCGCAGGTGTTCTAGTTCAACCTCAAGGGAGTCTGGTTCGGAGATCGTTAGAGCTCTGTAGACCAGAGAGCTTTTGACCGACTGTTTTTGGGAACGGTGGCGATAGGACGTAGCGTGGAGGTATCTATCCGTATGCGTTGGCTTCCTGTAAACTTTATGGCCCTAAGTGCCATCGCTTTTCCGTTGAACCAGTACATCCAGAAAAGGATTTGCGGAAAATTCGTCGAAAACAATTCATTGAATTACAATTCGTCGAAAACAATTCGTCGAAAAAACAATTCGTCGAATCACAATTCGTCGAATCGCCAATTCGTCGAATGACAATTCTTCGAATCGCAATTCGTCGAATGACAATTCGTCGAATCGCAATTCGTCGAACGACAATTCGTCGAATCGCACTTCGTCGAATGGCAATTCGACGAATCGCAATTCGTCGAATGAAATTTCCCCAAACCCAAACAAACCAAACAAACCGAACCCAAACAAACCCAAACAAAACCAAACAACCCATAAAAACGAACCAAACCCAAACAAACCCAGACAAACCAAACGCAAGCAAACCCAAACACACAAAAATAAATTCAAACAATCCCAAACAAACTTCAACAAACCCAAACAAACCCAAACAATCCGAAACCAAACCCAAACAAACTCTTATAATTGATAACCATATTATGGGAGCGTATAAAAAATAACTAGTCTGCTATATTGAATTTAGAGTGATGTGAATTATTTTTTCGTAATTCTTTCAGCAAACCGTTACATTTGATACCCATATTATAGCTAGATGATAGATAGATTTTGTCCACCATCTTTGGGAAACCGCTATATTGAATTCAGAATGACGTCATTTACCTAATTATGCCCTGTCGTCCAAACTAAACGTGTATGTAAAATTTAAGCTCAATCGGAAACTAAGACGTGGATCAAATTGAACTTTCACGATTTGTTTACATAGTTAGGTACAAAAAGTTATCGAAAGCAAGGTTTATGCGGAAGTCACAAACCACGACTTTTAAAGAGACCGAAAATTACAAGACCTTACATAAAAACGTTCATTGAAAGTTATCTTAAAAAATCAGCGCGACGTTTCGTCTTGAAGACTAAAACCGACGAGACCACGTAAATTCAAAAACAGCGGACAGGGGAGCTTAGTTTGCTAGAAGCAGAGGTGTCTAACTTACTACCGTCCGGATGTACCTCACTTTGACCTGATACAATGTAGTAATTTTGTATACGACGGACACAGCACAGAGCTAGCACATATATATAGTTCATACAGCGCATCGCCTACTATTGCTCTCTCGCTCTCATGGTTTGACGGAGGATACACATGGACATACAGTGACACGCAGCATTATATAGCTAGACGGATAACCCATAACGGATACCCGGGCTCTTTATACGCTGTACTCAGGCGTACAACAAACAAGAGCTAAAAAATAACCAGATTTTATACATTCTTGTTCACTGAAAACCGATAGCTTTTTTTTAAACATCCAATTAATTACTGTATCAATATTCGATTTCTACAATACCATATATTTCAAGTGCAGAGCAGTCCAAACATACCCAAACAAATCCAAACCGAAACAAACCCACGGAGGCCCAAACATACCCAAACACGCACACAAGAACCCAAACAAACAAACACACCCACAAGCACACAAGAACCTAAACAAACCCAAGCACACAAAAACCCAAACAAACAAACACACCGACAAGCACACAAGAACCCAAACAAACCCAAACAAACCCAAACAAACGAATGGTGATTCGATGAATGTTCCGCAAATCGTTATACGACGAATTGCGGTTCCACGCATTGGTATTCGTCGAATCGCAATTTGACGAATTGCCATTCGACGAATTGCGATTCGACCTATTGACATTCGACGAATTGCCATTCGACGAATTGTCATTCGACGAATTGCGATTCGACGAATTGCCATTCGACGAATTGGTGATTCGACGAATTGGCGATTCGACGAATTGTGATTCGACGAATTGTTTTTTTCGACGAATTGTAATTCGATGAATTGTTTTCGACGAATTTTCCGCAGACGCCAGAAAAGGGATTCGTTTTTCCTGTTCTATCGCCATGCTGAATTGAATATTGGGGTGCTAGGAGTTGAAGACGGTTAAGAAATAATTGAGGTTTTCTTTGCTGTGACTCCAAATGACGAAGGTGTCATCGACATATCGGAACCAGGTGGAGGGCTTGAGGGAAGCTTCTTGCAGAATTCTGTTCTCGAAGTTCTCCATAAAGATGTTGGCGATGATAGAGGAAATGGGGGAACCCATGGCTGCGCCTGAAGGTTGTTTATAAAACTGAGATTGAAATTGGAAGTATGTAGAGTTTAGGCACTTTTCTATGAGGGGCAGTAGGTTAGGGGCAACTTTTTTGGAATTTTTAACTATGCTTAGGGTTTCATTGGTTGGGACGTTTGTAAACAGAGATACAACATGGAAACTCACTAAAATGTCTTCTGGTTGTATCTTGATAGACTACATCTTGTTCACAAAATCCCGGGAGTTTTGGATATAGGAGTTGTTGAGGCCTACGATTTTCTACAAAGGTTTGCAGAGAAAACGTGCCAAGTGATATGTAGGACTGCCTATGTTACTAACAATGGGCATTAGTGGGATGTTGTTTTTGTGTATTTTTGGCAGACCGTAAAGCCTGGGTGGTAGGGATTCCTTGGGTGTAAGGGCTTTGGTTAGGTTTTCCGATAGACCAGCCTTCTTTAGAAGTGTTGTTCTTTTCTTTTCTACACTCGATGTGGGGTCACGTGACAATTTCTGGTACGTGTTGGTGTCCTCGAGCAGGTTCATAATTTTACTGCAGTAGTCCGTTTTATCCATGATGACGGTTGCATTTCCTTTGTCAGCTGGTAATATTAAGATGTCCTTGTTTTTCTTCAAATGGTGAAGAGCAAGGTGTTCTTCCTTCGTGATATTCTGCTGCGGAGGTTTTGCCGTGTGTAGAATATTGCTTATCCGTTTCCTGATGTCGTTGCCAGTATCCAGCGGGAGACGATAGATGGCAGTTTCCACCTGGCTGATGATTTCTCTGGTCGGAATTTCTGTCGGTGTAATGGCGAAATTGTGCCCTTTTGCGAGGACTGATGATTCAGCTGCGGAGAGTGTGTGGTTACTTAGGTTTTTTCACTGTGTGGGTTAGGATGGACTGCTTCGTCTGTGGACATGGTATCCTGAATTGTTCTATTTGATTCTTGGATCTTAGGTCTGCACAGTGAAGGGCTTGTTCGTGGGTGACACGGTCAAGATCTTCCGACAGCTGTGGTTCCAACGAGTCAGATAGACGTAGGTGAAGTTTAAGGAGTTTTGGGAATTTTGGCACAAAAGCTCTTTGGTGACAGATATTCTCTCCTTTACCAGTCTCATCGAGGCCTGGTGGAGGATAGTTTTGGCTTGTTTTGATGGAAAGGGGTTTTTTAATTGAAACCATTTTGGTACCACTTGATGGTCGCGGCACCTTTTTAGGAATGTTAACGAGCACAGTTGGATGTGCAGAGTTTTCCTGAGTTTGGAAAAGGTGTTAACAGAACCCAAAATAGCTAACTGTGCTCGTTGGCCAATCCAAGGAATCCCTACCACCCAGGCTTTACGGTCTGCTAAAAATACACAAAAACAACATCTCACTAACGCCCATTGTTAGCAACATAGGCAGTCCTACATATCACTTGGCACGTTTTCTTTGCGAACCTTTGCAGGAACTCGGAGGCCTCAACAACTCCTATATCCAAAATTCCCGGGATTTTGTGAACGAGATCCAGTCTATGAAGATACTACCAGAAGACATTTTAGTGCGTTTCGATGTTGTATCCCTGTGTACAAACGTCCCAACCAATGAAACCCTAAGCATAGTTAAAAATTCCAAAAAAGTTGCCCCTAACCTACTGCCCCTCATAGAACATTGCCTAAACTCTACATACTTCTAATTTCAATCCCAGTTTCATGAATAAACTTCAGGCGCAGCCATGGGTTTCCCTATTTCCCCTATCATCTCCAACATCTCTATGGAGAACTTCGAGAACAGAATTCTGCAAGAAGCTTCCCTCAAGCCCTCCACCTGGTTCCGATATGTCGATGACACCTTCGTCATTTGAAGTCACGGCAAAGAAAACCTCAATCATTTCTTAACCTTCCTCAACTCCCAGCACCCCAATATTCAATTCACCATGGAGATAGAACAGGAAAATCAAATCCCTTTTCTGGATGTACTGGTTCAACGGAAAAGCGATGGCACTTTGGGCCATAAAGTTTACCGGAAGCCAACGCATACGGATAGATACCTCCACGCTACGTCCCATCACCACCCTTCCCAAAAATAGTCGGTCATAAGCTCTCTGGTCTACAGAGCTCTAGCGATCTCCGAACCAGTCTCCCTGGAGGTTGAACTAGAACACCTACAAAAAGCTTTAGGAGACAATGGCTACAAGCCAGGCAATATCGAAAGAACGATAATAAATTTAAAAAGAAAAATAGCTGATCCGAAATCGGTTACAGCACCTGATGGGGAGAATGAAGGGCAAATAACCGCAACAACTTCCCTTCCATACCTTCAGGGCATAACCGATCGCATAGGCAGGGTCCTTGGAAACCATAAAGTGCGAGTCATCTTCAAACCTCAGAAGAAACTAGCACAAGTGATTTCGAGTGCAAAAGTCTAAAGACCACCGTTAAGTGCACCAGGAGTATACAAGATACCCTGCTCATGCGGTGAAGTGTACATAGGAGAAACCGGGAGGAAGATCAGTACACGGATCAAAGAACACCAACGGTGTATCATATATGGCCATATTACACAATCAGCGTTGGCCGAACATTGGACAGAGACTGGTCATACCATCCAGTTCGACAAAGCCTAAAGTCTGGCCCCATCAAACAGCTATTTTTCCAGGAAACACCGAGAAGGCTTGGAAATCCGAAAATATCCGAACAATCTAAACAGAGATGGAGGATATCACGTCAATCCTATTTGGCACACCGTCCTCCCGGTTTTCTTTTTAATTGACCAGCTGATCAAGTAAAACATCTGATTGGCTGGTGCAGCGATCTGGAACGATGACTGCAACTGTATAAGGAATACCTGAGACACGAGAGCTTCAGTATCGGAGCTCTCAGACCTGATGATGCAAGTGCCAGAAAGTGCATTTTTAACACAAGCGATAAGATGGTCCCGTTGGTAGCGTTTCTGGCTTCGGTTCGCAGGGGCGCGGGATCGTTCCCCGCTCTCAGTACATTTCTGTTTTTTTTTTTAATTTTTTTTTGTATGGGGCGAATCGTTTATTCGTAAAATCATACAATGTATCCAAATGTAAAAAATCTGAACCCGCCACATTCTTTCGAACAAACTTCGCTCGCTCGTTTTTGTTTTTATATTTCAATTTCACCGCCTCATAAGGGAAAGCATGCTGTTTCGCCGTTATTCGACTGGATTGTTTCGACAGGATCGTATTTCGTATTCTCTTCGTACCGATCGGAATAATTAAAAAAATTAAGCGTACGTAATTTGCGATTCGTGATTTTCGGGATACGTGTTTTGGGATTTTTGTGAACCGCGAACCGGGATTTTTGTTGCAACGCGATTCGTGATTTTCGTGATGGGCGATTCGGGATTTTTGTGAAACGCGATTCGTGATTTTCGTGATGGGCGATTCGGGATTTTTGTGAAACGCGATTCGTGATTTTCGTGATGGGCGATTCGTGATTTTTGTGAAACGCGATTTTTTTTTTACTCTGTGCCTCGTAACATTGGTGTTTTTTTAATTATTTTTTTCTCATTTGATCGATATTTGGGTTGTGTTCTTTCAACGCTTGATTTTTTTCCTCATGGATGAGCCCGCGGTAAAAAGCCGAAACCGGCTAAAAAGAAACATTATCAACATCAATGGTACGATCAGCATCCAGAGTGGGAAAAATGGGTTCAGGCTGTTGCATCGCAACCTGATAAATGGCATTGCCTTGCGTGCGGAACAACGCTGTCATGTGGCCACTGTGGGATAGAGAGGCATTTCAAGTCAGAAGAGCATGTGAAAAACATGAGTGTATTAGGTGTAGGATCGCTCGATTCGCAGAACACTACGCCTTCTGCGTGTATTCCGGAAGCAACTTATACTCAAGAGAGTATTTCAGCTGTCTCTGGTGCTGAATTTGACTTTAATTAACGAGTACAAGTTGCTGAAATTCGTTTTGCGACTCTTTTGACGGAGCATAATATTGCGATGACGGTCGCACCGGATATGCTCAATCTATTTAAACTCATCGGTCAAGAGCCTGCTGTGTTGTAGGCTATGGTAGTCGGTAAAACTGCTTTATCGCTTGATAAAAGTATATAAGAATGAATAGGGGTGTGCGGGTAGCAGAATTGGTCGGGTCGGGTCGGGTAATTAGTCTATGATTCGGATCGGGTACCCGAGTTTTTTCGCGTACTCGTCTCACATCGGGTACTCGATAAGTCGTGTTGCCGGAACAAAATTTCGTTTCATAGTACAGATAGTGCCACGGAAACGTACGAAAACAGACGAAATAGATTCCAGCTTTATGTTCTCTACCCTTCGCCGAGAGGTTGGAGTTCATAAGAATCACAAATAATTTATTTAATAATTTTAGTATTTTTGTTATGTATGTATGTACAATTTTTTCGGCAAACTTCTTTTAAGACACTCGCATTTCAGGAAATATTGAGATATTTGAATATCGAAAAACTGAATAAATGCAAGATTCTTCGTCAAATTTTTATTAATTCTGTCTAGTGCTTACTCGTAATTTCAGCGATTCATTCTTCTTAATTTAATTTTCTGTCATTTTTATATTTATTTCCAGGTAAAACTTGTTCTTCAAACGCTTATATCTCTGAAACTAATCAAGATATTTTCACTTTTAAAATGTCAAATGGAAGCTACATTCTTCTCGCTTCGAATAAACGCAGGGCGTTGAATCATGGTCTTTTTGGGTTATTTCTCCATTCAAAACCCACGTAAAAATTAAAAACTTAAAGGCGTTTGCCGGAACAGAAGATGTTTATTGTAAATTTTTCCCTTTCGCACACTTTTTAGTTATGCCAAAACGCAACTTTTTCACGCTATTACGATACGATCCGCCAAAAGTGACCGTTTTTCACTCTGCCCTAACAGATATACATACACACACACACACACACTCGCACGTACGTACACACACACACTCGCACGTACGTACACACACAGGATAGAAAAGTGAGACGAAAAAAGTTTTTTTACAGTATTATCATTTATTCGTTTTATCGCCTTCTTCGAGTTTTCGATTTCTCCCATTATCCGGTCGATACACCTAAATAAAAAATAAATATAAATAATATGTACCGATCTCCGAGTCGTTGACGAATATTCGAATTTTAAGAGTACTCGACGTTTACGAATACCAAACATTTGAGAGTACCCGATTACCGAATTCGGGTACCCGGTAGAGCGAGTAATGCCAACACGTAACCCGTCGGGTGCCCGACCCGACCCGAATATCGGGTACCCGAGTGAATGGGGTACCCGCACACCCCTAAGAATGAATATAATAATACGAATATAAATATTGTAACGAGTCCCTGTCCACTACCTATTTTTTAGGCCTGCGTGCCTAATTTATCGCTTCCTGTCCCGCGGCTCCGCTCGACGCCGCGCTCCCTTCTCCCGAGTCCCAAAGTGCATTTATTATCGCCTGCATGGTAATCCCGCCAGTTACGTGGCCTACGTGACTTTTCCCAAATTCCTTTCCCGCGACCCTTTTTATCGCTAGTTTCCCATGCACTCTGCACCTAACCAAACAACCGCCTTTCCCGGAATGCAGTCACACAACTCCGAAGTCCATCCTTCACCGACGGTTCCAGAGTCCTCTTCTAATCGCCCCGCCTAATCAGCCGCCTGCCTTTCCTGGAACTTAGTCACCCGTGTGCCTATTTTCCCGCCGAACTTTCCAGACCCTTCCCAAATTCTTCCCCACCACGACCATTTTCCCACCGTTCGACCCTTTAAAAACACCTCCCGCGATACACTCGTGGAATTCAATTCGTGACTCTGTCCCAGTGAAGAGCTGTTAACCTTTGTTGTTCAATTTCTGGTGTCAACCGCGTCTCTCGGGCCACGACCGCGCTTCGAAGCCGGACTGGCAGACCGTTTTGTAAACCGTGAAATAAAAAGGTTACCACAATTAAAACTCGTGTCATTTCTCGACATCACAAACTGGTGCTAAGTGTGAGGTGTGCCAGCCCAAAGCGTTAGAAGCTTGGACCGACCGACAACACCAAGAAGCAACAAGGACTCCGACAGCTCTGGACCACCAAGATAAAAAATCGGTGAGTAACCAATTTACTCAATATCGCCTACCTATCGAAATCGCGACGGACTCTGATACAAGCTCCGTAAACACCATGTCGCTCTCAAATGTAAACGAGACGCTCAAAAACGCGATAGGCAAAGTGTTCGACCGGCCGGGTGACAAAAACGGAGATGTGCGTGAAGAAACGGGACAATTTTCGCGACCGCCGAGTGTTTTATCGGACGAACGATTCGAGGAAATCACGCCTGAAGAGGCAATAGAACTAATAAAAGAATTCGACGGAAAAAATATCGGTGTCGAGGCGTTTATAGCATCAATCGAGGACGTGCGACCACAAGTGACGCGACAAGATTATCTCCGTCGGTTGATAATCGCAAAAAAAAGAGGGGTGACGCGGCGCGTGAAATTCAGGAGTACGAGGTCGACACGTACGACCGACTGTACGAGGGACTCCGCATCCTATTCGGGAATTTGCAACCGGTCAGCGTCTTCCGCGATAAACGCTCGCGTACGTTCCAAGGGAGGAACGAAACCGTATCGAAATTCACGAACCGATTTCTGGAGGTCCAGAATCAAGTCTTGGCCGTGCTCGCAAACTCTACGCCAAATGAGAGTAAGCGGAAACTCATAATAGAATATGAGAGAGAGCAGGGCCTCGAACAGTACCTGCTAGGCCTCCGGAAAGAAATTTCCACCGAAGTGCGCGCACAGCGAACGGACAACATCCGAGCCGCCATCGCCAAGGCTCAAGCCGCAGACGCTTATGACTACACGCGGGAAATGATGACCCGCAGCCTCAACATCGCCGACCGAAATCCCGGCAGCGCCCCACGTCGACCGATGCCTCCGACTCCGAGACTCCGAGGACCCTCACACTCATCCGGGACACCTCGACCACAGATTTCCTGTAAATACTGCAGAAGAATCGGGCACGTTGAACGGGATTGCCGCACCAAGATGCGTGACCTCCAAAATAGAGGCAACTCCGCCACCCAACAGTCGGGTTTTCGACGGGACCTGCCGCCACCTCGGCCCCCTCTGCGAGTCAACCACCTACCTCCAGAGGAAACGACAGAAGCCGAATCGTCGGAGGGATCCCTCGCGTTAACACCGTTGGATGCGCGAAACGGGTTGTCAAACTCGCCATGCGGAACATCCGAGGACCAGGGAGATTTCTACTAGACACCGGAGCCGCTATCAGCCTCATCAAATTAGGAAGCCTCAAAGGTACGTCCCTGGTCGACAAAAATGTGAACACAGAGTTCAAGATGGGCAACGATCTACACAGATGGTTGTTCGTAACGCAACAAGAATTCGAGGGCCGAAAGCAAAGATTCCACGTCGTCGCTGATGATTTCCCATTGGAAAAGGACGGTCTGATTGGAGTCCCTTTCATGGAGAAATATCAGACGTACATCGGCATCGGGAAAGACAATTTCCTGCAATTTGACGGAAAACGACTGAATTTCGAACCTCTATCCGTCACGGTCCCGGCGAGATCCATTCACTTTATCGCCGTGCCAACAAACATCGCGAATGGACCAGCGATAACCAGCGAAGCAAATTCAGAATACATAGTACCTTGCGTGTTCGAAGCCAAGGACTATGAAGCCCGAGTGCCCGTAATAAACGACTCGAAAGAACCGAAACGGTTTATCGTGGATCTACTGCGTGGGCTACCTTTCGAGGAACCTACCCCTTCATCGGCGGAGGCGCGCCAAGACGCACCGGCGGACGCATTGCGGATCCACCACATCCAAGAGCACAATTCGGCAGATAGAATCCGAACGCTCAAAGAAAACGTGCGGCTACAGCACGTGCCACTCGAGCTAGTGGAACCGGTGTGGGACATCGTATCGTCCTTCCCCGACGTGTTCGCTTTACCTGGTGACCCACTGCCAGGTACGAAAGTGGTCAAACACCGCATTATAACCAGCGATGACGTTCCGATAAACGTCAAGCAGTACCGATACCCTCCGGCACACAAAGAGGAAATTGACCGTCAAGTCAACGACATGCTCGAACAGAAACTGATCGAGCCCAGCGACTCACCATACAACGCCACACTCTGGGTAGTACCAAAAAAATCTGACGCATCCGGGAAAAAGAAGTGGAGGATCGTCATGGATTTCAGGAAGCTAAATGAGAAGACTTCTCACGACGCCTACCCTTTTCCGTGTATCGGCGAAATCCTGGATCAACTGGGGCGAGCCAAATACTTCTTCGCCTTCCATCTCGCATCCGGATTTCACCAAATACCGATGGACGAACGAGATAAGCAAAAGACAGCCTTCTCGACGCCATCAGGACATTTTCATTACAACCGGATGCCTTTCGGTCTCAAAAACGCACCTGCAACGTTCCAACGGATGATGAACAACGCACTGCGTGGACTGATTGGCAACACGTGTTTTGTTTATCTCGACGACATAATAATCTACGGCAACACATTGGAGGAACACAACAGGAAACTACTGGATGTTTTGAAGCGCCTGCGCGAAGCAGACTCAAAACTGCAACCGGACAAGTGCGAATTCCTCCGACCAGAACTGGAATTCCTGGGACACGTGATATCCGAAGAAGGGGTAAAGCCAAATCCAAAGAAAATCGAGGCTGTGACGAATTTCCCAACACCGAAAGAGCCGAAACATATAAAACAGTTTCTTGGGCTCGCGGGGTATTATCGAAAGTTCATTAAGGATTTTAGTAGAATTGCGAAACCCTTAACCGAGTTTTTGAAAAAAGATGCATCGTGGAACTGGAGTGAAAAGCAGGAACAGGCTTTTCAACTCCTACGTACCGCTCTGACGACCACACCCGTCCTGCAATACCCGGATTTTACGAAAGAATTCGTACTGACCACCGACGCTAGCAACCACGCAATCGGTGCCGTCCTATCACAGGGACCGATCGGGAAGGACCGACCGGTTGCCTATGCCTCGCGCACTCTCAACAAGGCAGAGCAGCGCTACTCCACCACCGAGAGAGAGATGCTCGCGATTACCTGGGCAACAAAGCATTTCTGCCAGTACCTGTACGGAAAACAATTTAAAATCGTAACCGACCACAAGCCGCTGATTTGGATATTGAAGGCAACTGACCCTCCAACCAACAGCCGACTGATGCGTCTACGGATGAAAGTCGAAGAATACGAGTATAAGCCAATTTATAAAAAAGGCTCTCTCAACACGAACGCAGACGCTTTCTCTCGCATTTACGCCGTGACCACCCGAAGTCAACAGCGATCTCAAACGGAAGACAACACAGACGAAAAAGAAAACGTGGAGCACACGAACGACAACAACGACAATCCAGCGGAGGAGGAACAAGTAGAAGACTCAACAAGTGATCCACCGCTGTACATCGAGTTCGAGCTGACCGAAAACGTTCCGGTAGTCCTCGAAATCAGTGAGGACGTTCCACCGAAGGACGTTCCCGCCATAAAAATAGTGGACGCCTCAAGCGACGCCGAGGATCAACTTTTCATCAATTTCTCCGAGGACGAAATCGACTGGTTCAACCGAATCACAGCCACCTTAATGAAAGTGAAGACGACCATGAAAATTTACCTCGGTTGTGATCACCTCCGCGCCCATCCGGGAATAAAGAACCGGATTAAACTGATGATTAATTTCATCTGGTCAACCAGAGAGGATCGCCCATTATTATACCTGTACGACAAGGATCTCCACGAGCCAGGTACAGAGGAAGAACGTCAACGCATTATTAAAGAACATCATAGGACGAAAGCCACCGGACACTTCGGGATAGCCAAGACTCTCGACCGCATCAAGGCCGTTGCTACATGGCCGAATATGCAGCGAGACGTCGAAGACTACATCCGAAGATGCGACACCTGCCAAAAAATCAAGTTGGTGCGCGTGCGGCCTCAAGCCGAAGCCCTGATTACGGACACACCCGAACGACCGAACGACAAGATCGCATTGGACCTCGTGGGACCCATTCCCGAGTCTGCCGATGGGTACAAATTCATCATGTCAGTACAGGACCAACTGACAAAATATATCACGTTGATCCCTCTAAAGACACAAGATGCACAAGCTACCGTAAATGCACTCGTCGAACATTTTATCTACATCCACGGCGCACCAAAGAAAATTCTCACCGACGGAGGTCGCAACTTCATTAGCCAGACGTTTAAACACTTGGAGAAACTCTTCAAAATCTCACACATGACCACGACTACGTTCCACACGCAAAGCAACGGAAGTCTAGAGAGAGCCCACGGACCGATTAAGGAACAAATTAAGGCTCTCATTCACGACCACCGCGAAGATTGGGACAAGAAATTAAAATTCGTCTCCATGGCTTACAACACGGCGAAACAAGAAGGCATCCGACTCACACCTTTTGAGATGCAGTTCGGACGGAAACCGAACGTCCCGAACAGCATTCCCATTCATCGAACGAATGCTACCATCGACGAATACTTCGAGGGACTACGCGCGGACCACGAACGAATTCTGAAGAAAGGACGTGACCACCTGGTTGCAGCGAAGCAGCGTTACAAAGCCAACCAAGACGCTCACATCCATCGACCTGCTCCCATCTTCAACAAGGGTGACGAAGTTCTCGTTGCCCAGGAACGAGATAAATCCCCGCTGGCTCCGAAGTGGGAAGGCCCCGCGATAATACTCGAACGGACTTCCGATGTTAATTACGAGATTCTGCTTATAAATAGAAAAAAATTAATCCATGTAAATAAGCTTAAGCCATATTTCAGAAACTAATTGCTTTTATGTTTAGGGACAAGATGTTGGCGTTTCTATTGTTGCTCGCGTCTACTTGCCTGGCCAATGAAGTTTTTCAAGTGGAGCCAATCTCTGGACCAGTCTATATGGAACATCTGGGCGACGTGGTAATGTTCCACAAGACCTGGGCCGTAGTCAACTACGTCGACCTCACCAGATCAACGTGCAACGAGACGAACTGTTCAGCATCGCTAACAAACTGTCAATAGTATGTAACGCTACTCAAGGCAAGACGAGGTGTCTCGAATCTATTACAATAGAAACTGTATGAAATAGATTGCTCCGCATCGAAGACCGTAGAGTCCGTTTAATGAACATAATTAACTACACCCCGCGCCTTAAGAGAGGAGTGTTTAATTTTATTGGCGATATCAGCAAAATTCTATTCAGTACACTGGGGAATTCAGACGCTGAATATTATAATAACGAGATCGATAAGATTCATGAAGACAACACGAAACTAGCTGCATTGATTCGTAACCAAACTACCATCGTTTAAGCTGTAATTTCGACCTTTTCGGAAGTCATAGAAAATTTACGTAACGAAACTAATCACTTGCATAATGCATTATACAACGTAGCTTACCGAACAGCAAACAACACTCGGGACATCATTATTAGTTCACAAATAGCACTTCTAGAAACAATCATCGACGAATATAGCGAAAATCTCAACAACAGCTTAAACGCAGTGACGGTAAGTAAGGAATTGTGCACCCGCAAATTCTCAGCCCTACAGATTTGATTACAGCCCTCCGCACTATTCGAGAAAAAACGATTTCCAGTGACACACCCCCAGTACCGTTAGAGGAATCTGCCTTTGCCGCCATAATAGAAATTAGTGAGATAAGCGTCATGATTGTAAACAACCGCTTCGCTTATGTTATTAAGGTTCCCGTAGTTGAAAATAGTGTAGTGCATGCGTACCGCCTTATATCCATTCTCCAACAGAAAGCGTCCGGCGATTCATTCTACTACCTGAATCCACCCGACACAATAGTTGTTGTTAATAACATGAAAACTTTATTCACACCTTGCAACGAGAACGACCTCTCCCAGTGTAAATCGCTAGGTCCGAAACTACTGTGTAAACGGCAGAACCCCGACTACACAATTAACAACCCCAATAGCTGCGAAGCCGTCATATTACAAACACCGTCCGACATCTCCGACTCACAATGTCAAATATTGTTCATTAACCTAGCGAAATCCTTATGAATTCAACTAAAAAATGGCAACTCATGGAATGTTACCTCACCCACTCCCGAAATTCTCCATATTGTCTGCGACGACCATAAAATTTGTCAAACCACCCTACGCGGAACTAATAGAATAACGATCTCCGGAAATTGCCTCGGACAGACGGACCATATTGTAATTAGACCCAGACTTGAAGAAAAACTCACAGAAACTACCGACGTAATCGTAAACAAAACGATCAAGACACCCAAACTCGATGACCTCTTGAGCAATCACTCCGTATCTCTGAACGATCTACAACTGACTACTTTAGGGAAACCCACACATGTTGACGTAACACAACTGAAAGTTCTCGGACAGACATTGGACGAAATATCAGAAGAAGCCGAAAAGATTGGACGCCACCGACGCAACAAGACTCTATTCGAAACCGCGTACGATGGACTGAAATACCTTGGTTATGCATGTATTTGTATTGTAGTTCTAATGTTAGCCCGTAAGATAGGTCTATGTACATGTCTAGGTAATCTGATAATGAGATTTTTCGCCTGTATATTCTCACCCTGCATTAATGTGTACAACAATTGTTTCCATACGAACACCACCGATAATGTCAAATACGAGCCTCGCTATCCGCCAGATGAACTCATAGCTTTAGCCAATTTAAGTCGACCTCTCGATACCCGTTCAACTGTAAGACACTCCACTAGACGTAATCCGCATTATCCTAAGGCGTAGAAAATCCATTTACCGCTATATGGATTTTCTAAAATAAGGGGGAAGGTGTAACGAGTCCCTGTCCACTACCTATTTTTTTCCATCTCCGTTGCTCTCTGTACCTCTGACTCACGGGCCTGCGTGCCTAATTTATCGCTTCCTGTCCCGCGGCTCCGCTCGACGCCGCGCTCCCTTCTCCCGAGTCCCAAAGTGCATTTATTATCGCCTGCATGGTAATCCCGCCAGTTACGTGGCCTACTAAATTCCTTTCCCGCGACCCTTTTTATCGCTAGTTTCCCATGCACTCTGCACCTAACCAAACAACCGCCTTTCCCGGAATGCAGTCACACAACTCCGAAGTCCATCCTCCGCCGAAGGTTCCAGAGTCCTCTTCTAATCGCCCCGCCTAATCAGCCGCCTGCCTTTCCTGGAACTTAGTCACCCGTGTGCCTATTTTCCCGCCGAACTTTCCAGACCCTTCCCAAATTCTTCCCCACCACGACCATTTTCCCACCGTTCGACCCTTTAAAAACACCTCCCGCGATACACTCGTGGCATTCAATTCGTGACTCTGTCCCAGTGAAGAGCTGTTAACCTTCGTTGTTCAATTTCTGGTGTCAACCGCGTCTCTCGGGCCACGACCCCGCTTCTAAACCGGACTGGCAGACCGTTTTGTAAACCGTGAAATAAAAAGGTTACCATAATTAAAACTCGTGTCATTTCTCGACATCACAATATATTTCCGCTTACTGTTATGAATTACAATTTATTTGGCATAGGGACGGGTGTGAGTAAAGCGCAATTAATTTTTTAGAAGATAAATAAGTTGTAATTTAGATTTATTATTATATTTAAATTAACGTACAAACTAATAAAATAAGCGGTCAGTGTGCGCGATCAATTTTTCGACACTAAAAGATAACCAATTAAAATAATAATGATAACTAATAAAAATAACTAATCAAATAAGAATTAATTGTAATAATAATTTTTAAATAGCACTGAGCACGGGGAAAGATCCCACGCCCCTGCGGACCAAAGCCAGGAATGCTACCAACGGGACTATCTCATCGCTTGTAGAATATATGCACTTTCTGGTACTTACGATTCGCGGCCGGATGGATGATTGGCTTGTTTTTGGGGATAATTCTTTATCGCTTGATGAAAGTATGAGAATTAATATAGTAATACGAATATAAATATATTTCCGCATACTCTTATGAATTATAATTTATTTGGCATAAGGACGGGTGTGAGTAAAGCGTAAACAATTTTTTAGAAGATAAATAAGTTGTAATTTAGATTTATTATTATATTTAAATTAACGTATAAACTAAAAAAATAAGCGATCAGAGTGCGCGATCAGAGTGCGCGATAAATTTTTTTGTATACATTGATAACGCAGAGAATTAATAGCTAAATAAGCATGGAAATCATCTAAAAGCCTCGCGCGTGATGTCACCAGTAGAGTAGCAGTTGCGGTTCTAAGCCACTACTGGGGGGAGGGTCAAGGGGTGGGAGGGTGAAGTGGGGGAGGGTGAAGTGGTGGACGGTCCAGGGGGCGGTCAAGAGGGGGTGTCAAGTAGGGGAGGGTCAGGGGAGAGGGTCCAGGGGGGGTCAGGGGGGGAGGTTCAAGGAAGGTGGGTCAAGGGGGAGGGCTCAGGGGAGGGTCCTGGGGGTGGTGTTAAGGGGGAGGGGGCTGTGGGCGGTGTCTAGGGGGGGGGGGGTCTGGGGGCGATGTCTAGGGGGGCGGGCTGGGCGTGAGTGACGTCACAGAGTGGCCTATGTGGAGGGGGGCCATGTGGTCCGTAGAGCGTCTGGCGGGGAAGCCGCCGTCGATAAGCGTTTTGTGTGTGTGTGAATGTCAATTGCATCCACCCCGTCTCAGAGCTCGTCGACAGACAGGTCCTGACAGGTTTCTTAGAAAAGCGTGCATGCATGTGTGTGTGACAACCATACATGGGTCGGAAAATTTTCGCTAATATGAAAACGCTAGGCGCCACATAAAGGGCGGCGCCTTTTAAAGCCCATTATTTATGACATGCAGCTGGTTCCATTCCGAAAGACAATGTCAATTGCATCCGCCCCGTCTCAAAGCTCGCCGACACTCGAGACAGGTCCTGACAGGTTCCTCGGAAAAAACTATAATCTTTAGGGATCAAAGGGACCGCGGATGGACCACTTGAGCGCAGCTCTTGAAAAGTCGAGGTCTCTATTCCGAAATATAACGTCAAGATGTTTGGATGCATGTCCACTCCTGCCACGAGTCTCGACAAGTCAGGATTTCGCGGAAAAACTATAAACTTTAGGGATCAAGGGCCGTTGGCGCCGATGGACCACTTGAGCTGCAGGGCCCATAAAATCTTTTGACCCGAGGCCTCCCGGCTTCCTGTTTTTGTCTCATGTTCCTCGAGCAATCTACGCGTTATCGGAAAACTCTGTTTTTTCCCGAGAGAGGGCCGAACTTTTTTCCCCCGAAGAGCCTTTTTAATGATCCGCTACGCTCAAATCTGGCCACACTTTGCATGTCGCAGTCAGTCTGTTAACATCGTGAAAGTTTTTCCAACTCGTCAACATGGAGCAAATCTTGCATGACCAAGCCGTGCTTTTACGCTCGTTCGAAGATTTTGCTGCGTGGGAGCAACGATGCGTCGAGTTCATCGAAGGGCTGGAAACGCAAAGCCGAACTAAGCGCCCGCGATTATTAATTGGACATCAACACTCGCTGATAGCTCAAATAGTGTGTCTGGAAGGATTGAGGAATTGTGTGCGGAGTCGTTTCATACACGCGGGCGCAGGACATGGTGATCATGAATTAATCTGGCGGGAGATTGAAACATCCTTCGAGAGTCGGATACTGACCGGTTCCATCATCAATCGCAGCCACATCGAGCCGAGACACTTTCTAAATGATGCTCGCGTCTTAGTGCTCCATCATGTGCAAAATATTATCGGCAAGCACAACAGCATTAAAATTAATCGAGTGTTTAATGGTGAATTCGTGAGTGGTGACAAACATGCGAATAAAAGTGTCAACACTCGAAACTGCGAACTATTGAGCACAAGCGAAATGAACGAGTGGTATGAACACCGTGTTATTGAGCCCACTTTAACCTTACTCGATGAATTCCAAGAACGTGATAGTGGCTGGGCTCTGCAGAAAATACTTAACCTCACAATAAATGTGAATAAGTATAATCCGATGCGTGCCGGGTGCTCCATATCATTGCCACGGGAAGTAATGATGAAGAGGGCTGTGGTTAACGTCAAGTCCACAGATAACGCATGTTTCGCATAGGCAGTTGTCGCTGCTCTATACCCGGCTGAACAACACAATGCTCGTCCATCTTCTTATCCTCATTATTTGACAGTACTGAATCTCCAGGATATCGAATTCCCGGTGAAGATACATCAAATAAAAACATTTGAAGCTCATAACAATGTATCGATCAACGTGTATACCACCACCACCAAAAAGGACATCGTTCCAACACGCGTAACTCAAGACATGAAGGAAAAGCACATCAATTTGCTGTACATGCATGATACCGAGGACAGCAATGTGGGGATTTCGTATGGATCAAAAACCTGTCGAGACTCGTGAGGGCACAACTGACCAAAATGGAACAGAAAAAATATATTTGTGATCGGTATGTAGTTAACATAATATATATATATATATACATGTAATCGTATATGCTAGATGAATTAAACAAAACAATCTTTTTTTTGCAGATGTTTGCACTACTTCGGATCAGAGGAAAAATTGCAATCACACGAGGTCGATTGTGGAGCAATAAATGACTGCGCGATCCGACTACCAAACGACACCAATAAGTGGCTCCAGTTCAGCAACTTCAGCTGGAAAGAGCGACATCCCTCCATCGTGTATGCTGATTTGGAGTGTGTGCTGGCAAAGACCGATGGGGAGAACCTAGCGAAAAATATGTATCAACATCGTGAAGTATTTAGTGTCGGATATTACGTGTGTTGTTCATATGACGATTCATTATCTTCGTATCATTCACGCCGCAGCACAGTGGTTCCAAACGCCGAAAAAAGTAGGGAAAATCGCGTTAGTAAATATAGGACTTTTTTGTGTGCCATATGTTAGGTTGATACCTGTACTTTGAGAACGCAGCATTACCAATGCCTATAATACACACTTGTAGGCAGCGTGGCGTCGTGAAGTTAAGGTTAAATTTCGTGAATGTCACATGTTTTCTGACTTAAACATTTAATTTAGACAAGTTAGTGTTAATTATTCATGATGAAGTGAATTGTTTCGAAAAGAGGGATATCTGAGGTTAGTAAAATACGTTTTGTTTGAAATGTTAAGTGCTTGTACATTGTTTATATATTATTGTTTGTGAATCACAAAATTGCGTCATTATTATGCCACTTTTATTTTCTCAGTTTCTCGAAAGACCCGCTAGATCCCGGGCTGATATTAATTGCATATGGTAAGGGCATCATAGCACTAAATTATGACGCCAATAACTTTTGCCCGAATTCGCCCAAAATTGAGAAAATGCAATTTGAAAATTTCCTTAAAAAAATGGCTAAAAATATGATATTTACGTTATATGAAGCTCAATATCGTCAAAAAAAATTTGTTCAAGTAATTTAATATTGAGTATACATAGTACCAATGATTATGATATTATAAACAATGAAATTGTTATAAACAATAAAGTATTTTTTTGAAAAAACTTAATTAAATTTTTTTTCAAAGTTGATTAAATGTCAAATTCTGATTCAGCGACGTCGAAAACCCCTTAATCAACAGGTTTTATCATTTACAATTATAATCATTTTTTTTTGGTCCTCCATCTTGTTTTTGACATTGTTTTGCATTTTTTTATGAAACTGATGTCAAATTTCGATTTAGCGACCTCAAAAACTCCTTATAACATCATTTTTTATTGTTTAAAGTTGATATAAACATTTTTTTGGTCCGCCAACTTGTTTTTGACTAATTTTTTTCGAAAAACTAACATCCGATTCGGATTCAGCGACGCCCAAACCTATATATACTCACCACCATCCGTTTTTTCGATGATTTCGATTTTTGGCCAGCTTTTCGGCGTTTGGAACCACTGTGCGCAGTGCTGATTGCGTGTCATGGTTTGTCGAAGAACTAAAAAATCTAGCACTGCGGATAAAAGAAACTTTCTGTAATAATGTACCAATGGCGTATTCAACACCGAGTGAGTGGGCTAGTTTTCGCGCAGTGACTCAATGTCACATATGTGAGAAACCATTTGCGCAAGAAGATGTACGCGTTCGAGATCATTGCCATCTGACTGGGCGTTATAAAGGCCCTGCCCATTCCAACTGCAACCTAAATTATAAACAGTCATTTTTCATTCCAGTCGTTTTCCACAATTTATCCGGTTATGATGCACATTTTATAATCAAGGAAGTAGTCAAAGCGTTCGAAGGAAGAACCGATGTGCTTCCAATCACAAAGGAGAAATACATCGCCTTCACGAAGCATGTTAAAATTACAGACGATTCAAAACACAAGATCCAATTGCGCTTCATCGACTCATATAAATTTCTCAACACCAGTCTCGACAAATTAGCATCATTCTTGACCGCGGAGAAACTCAAAATTTTACGCACACAATTCTCAACTCTCTCGACAGACGATTTCAATTTGCTGACGCGAAAAGGGGTCTTCCCTTATGAATATATTGATGAGGTGACCAAGCTAGACGACACTTGCATACCACCACGTGACGCATTTTACAGTTCCCTGACAGATGCTACAGTATGTGAGAGCGAGTACGCACATGCTGAGAACGTTTGGGAGCGGTTCTCCATTCGAACGCTGGGTGACTATAGCGATTTGTATCTGAAGACAGATGTCTTGTTATTAGCCGATATTTTCGAAAACTTTCGAAATACATGCGTTGAGAGCTATGGCCTAGATCTCGCGTATTACTACACATTGCCAGGATATACCTGGGATGCAATGTTAAAACACTCGAATGTCAAGTTTGAATTACTAACTGACATCGACATGGTTTTATTCATTGAGCGGGGTATACGCGGTGGTCTGAGCCATTGCTCAAACCGATATGCACACGCTAATAACAAGTACAGGGAGTCATTTAATCCATCGAAAGCATCATCATACTTGATGTGTTTTGATGTCAACAATTTGTATGGATGGGCAATGTGCCAGCCCTTGCCATATGCAGATTTTCGATGGGTCAACGACATGTCCAATTTCGATCCATCATGCATTGCGCTAGACTCACCTATAGGCTACATACTTGAAGTCGACTTGGAATATCCCCAATCTCTACATGATGCGCACGAAGATCTACCGTTTTGTCCAATACATGAAAAGCCGCCGGGTAAGCAGTAGGAAAAGCTGCTAGCAACCGTCTGCGATAAAAAAAACGCTACATCATACACTACCGGAATTTGCAACAGTGCCTACGCCATGGGCTTCGCCTCACGAAAATCCATAGAGTCCTACAATTTACACAATCACCATGGCTGCGTTCGTTTATTGAGTTGAATACCCAGTTTCGAACGCTTGCCAAAAACGATTTTGAAAAGAATTTCTTCAAATTAATGAATAATGCGGTCTTTGGCAAAACGATGGAGAATGTGCGCAATCATGTAGATGTAAAGCTTTTAACAAAATGGGAGGGCAGATATGGCGCGGAGACAATGATTGCGAATCCTAACTTCCACAGCCGAAGTGTTTTTTCGGAAAATCTTGTTGCCGTGGAATTGCGCAATCTCGAGGTGAAATTCAACAAGCCGATATATGTGGGTATGTGCATACTCGACATATCCAAAACGTGCTTGTATGGATTTCACCACGAGTATATGGTACCTCTGTATCGAGATAGATGTAAAGTCATGTATACCGATACGGATAGTCTCATATATGCCATTGAGAGCGATGATATATATGCTGACATGAAGCGCGACATTGAAAAATTTGATACGAGCGATTATTCGGCGGACAATTGGTATGGTATACCGCTCATCAACAAGAAGGTGCCCGGTCTCATGAAGGACGAATGTAATGGAGCAATTATGATCGAATTTATTGGACTTCGATCGAAAATGCACGCGACACGTGTCGAGGGTAAGAAGGACACGAAAAAAGTTAAAGGTGTCAAGAGTAGCGTTGTGGCTAGGACACTCACGTTTGATGATTATGCTCGACGCTTAAAGGAAGAAGTTGAAATGGAGCGTAGTCAAACGTGCATTCGATCAAAGTTGCATAAGGTCTACACCATTCGCGAGACGAAAATCGCTCTAAGTCCTCATGATGATAAGCGGTATATCATACCTGGGACCTCTGATACCCTACCATGGGGGCATTATAGAATACCGTCGTGAAAAGTGGTGTAATTTCTTTTTTCCACAACCTTGATGTAAAAACGTGTACATTTTTTTTGTCAATATCGATGTATAAAACTCGTGAAAATGATGTATATATTTTGTTCACTCGACGTTAAAATTATGTTTGTTGTATATATTTAATTGTGCAAGAATGGATTTGTTATTTCTGGTAAATAAAGAAACGGACGTTTTATAATCCCATGTGTTTATTCACTCTATCCATCTCCTCACGTTCCATGAAAAAAGGGCGACAGCGCGACGGGGGAGAAGCAAGCCTGCGGCGGAGTCGGTCGGTGGCCTTGGAGGGATGCGAGGACGACCAGCAGAATAAGAGTCATAAAACATACATATTTTTCCACTTTCTTTAATGTCGGCTACAAATCGGATTTACTTATCCGACTATTGTGGCTATTGTCCAAACCTAACCACTTTACGAACTTTCGATTACCGCGCTTCTTTAATACCGCTTCAATGAGATAGATATCTGGGTGCTTGACACTGAGAAGCTCTTGTTTGTAGAAACCACCGGCGATCGGTTCATCTTTATGGTCCTTCAAGTGGTACGTGACGGGATGAGTTTTTTTCACACGATATATTGTAAATATTTCCGTTGTCCAATTTCGGGTGTAACCGTTTTCGAAATCAGTCTTAAATTTGCTGATTCTCACTTTATCACCAACGGCGAATTTCGGCGATCTTTCCATTGGAGATTTATTGAAAATCTGCTTCAGTTGCTTCTCATTTTCCGCGTTGACATTTCTCGGCTTCATCTTAATGGTGCGGTGTACAGAATCGTCGTACTCGGCTACTAGATTATCAAGAATATCGATCCACTTATAATTACCACGAAGACTAAATTGCATCCACATCTTGTTCTTCAATGTACGATTGAAACGCTCGCAAACGGATGCCTTCAAGTTGCTATATGTTGAATACATGTGAATATTGTACTTCTTCATGATGGCCTTGAAGTCACAATTGTAGAATTCTTTTCCCCGATCAACGTGTAAGTTCTGCGGTATGCGTCCCTTAACGAGGATCGACTTCATTGCTGCTGCTGCATCTTTACCACTCTTACTCAGCATTGGCACGGCCCAGGCGAATTTTGAGAAGTTATCGATGACGGTGAGGAGAAATTTGTGTTTGGAGTTGTGACGCGCGTATGATGACATATCGACGAGATCAACTTGCCAGGTCTCGTCCAAGCCACGGATGTCCACATGTCGACGCGGATAGTTTCGTCGAGCAGGCTTATGTAGCTCCAGCACGAGAGCGCCCCTTTTTTCGTTCATTTTCCAGTCCACTCACTCATGCGTCCAATTCAGCAATGACGTTTGAATTACGAATCACCAAATCTTGTACAGTTTTGACATCGGCCTTGAGTGTCCTCGCAATGTCTCGTATCGTAGCTTCAAGTCCATGAATCAACAACTGACTACTCTCATTCATTTCTTTGCGTATGTTCTCAATGATAGTTCGAGATTTCTTTTGTAACGCACTTAGAGTGATGGCGTCATTTTCTCCTTCCGGATTTGCAATGTTACACAATCGTTTCTGCCCCAAGTCATAATGACCATCTGCGGTAATTCTAAAGCCAATCCCTGGTTGACCTGGAGGACCTTGCTTACTGTGGAGTACACTCCTACTTGAATGACGTCCAAACACATCGACACTCATGATGAGAATGCGTGAATTCTCCGATGTCGAGTTAATAAATGATTTCAGCTTCGCGCAATTCCTCAATAATCGATATAATTTCATTCGCATGCGATGAATTTCCGGCTGCTTGTGATGCCAGAAGTAAGCGAAGACGATCCACTAGCTCGTTTGGATTGTCCCAATAAATATAGTCCAATTGGGTGTTTTTTCTAGCTAGCGTATACTTTGGCATCCCCTGTCCCACATGATGATCGACTATATCGGCGATATATGTGTTAAATTTGTGGCTGGTGTTACGTCGTATAGCCTCACTAGGCTTATACAATTTTTTGTGCACATTCGTCGAGATTACAATTTTTTCGTCGTTTTTCAAATCATCCGGTGTGAAAGTTTCGACATTAGGAACTTTTTTAAACAACAGCTCTGTTCATCCAACAGTTTTCGCATAACTCGCATCTCCCACACGAATATGTTGAGAGTCAAAAATTATCGGAGAATTGCCAATCATTAATTTGTTGTTAGCAAGATTTCTCACACCATATAATACATCCAAGCCCGCCTTTCTATTTGTTTGTAATAGCAGGAGATATTCGCCGATCAGCTCATCGACAGTTTGCGAGTCATCATCATCCTCATATATCAATTTAAACGAATCTTGTGTTCCACTCTTCAAGGAATCATGTGCCTCATTTTGATGTTTCACACTATTTAACGCAACCCCTTCTTCAACATTATCATCCACTTTTTCATCCTTAATTTCCTCCTTCACCACCTCACCGTTTTTATACGACACCAATTTCTCCAATGGCCCCACTATAGGCTTAAAGACATCCTGCATTCTCTGCTGATCGTTATCTTTCCCACTTTTCATCATTCGATGCTTTCGTCTAATTGAATCGCTCGCCTTGGCAATTTCACGCAACACATCCAATTCACGCAACAATTGTTCGCTCTTCATGTTGTCACTACCACGGCATGCGCAATACTGTCTGTTCAACCACCAGCGATGAGTCATTTATCAATGGTGAGAAAATAATCAAAACCTTATATATATCGACCCCCGTTAACATCACTGTCCTTATCAATTGTGATAAATGCATACTTGTCAGAATTCCAGCATTTCACGCACATGTTTTTAAAGCACGCATAAGTCATATCCGTATTAACATGGTCATTGTAGACGTGTTTGAGATTCATATCATCCTGCTTGAAAAGCACCACGAAATTTGCATTATCTCTCACGAGATGTTTGGGGATACGAGTGTACGTCTGACAAAGATAAAAACTGTCAACAATCTCGTGTCGTCCCATGGAAAAGAAGGCCCGAACATTATCCTGCTTTTCGCATGCTATGTCATCAAAGATGAATATAGAGTTGGATCGTGCATCACTTGGTGCTACCACTTGTTCATGCGCCTCGAATGGATGATATTCAACTCCACTCGCAGGTTCGAGTAGGTGTTCGAGCAACTTATACTTTGGCTGCTTGAGCGATTTGGAATACAAGTAAATGTTCTCAAATCTTAACCCATTCGGATGGATGATGAGAGTGAGCAACGCGTTGGTTTTCCCACGATTCGATGGACCGCAAAACAGTGCACGTATGCTATCCGGCAATAAATTCCCATGGCGTTTCTTTTTCTCTCCGCGGTCTTCGACAAACTCGTCGAAATTTATCACGGGAAGTCCGCCTCCGATAGTTTGCTTCCTGGACGTCATCTCACACACGACTAACGGCGAAATCATATAAATAGGCTTCTTATAGGTACTATCCGTCACTCGCGTATTGTCTTTAGACATGATTGTGCATGGGAAGAGTGGTAAAGGTTTGGTCAACCGCCTAATCAACAAACTCCCCGTTGAACTACATTTGCCTGGGTATCATTATTGTGGACCAGGCACAAAGTTGGCCAAGCGCCTTGCTCGTGGTAATCCAGGCATTAATCCATTGGATACGGCTTGCAACCAACCCGATATTGCGTATTCGAAAAATCCGGATAATCTTGAGGCGAGACATTTGGCGGATAAAGTGTTGGCTGAACAGGCTAGGCAACGTGTTCCCGCGAGAGACGCTAGTATCGGTGAAAAGACAGTGCTTGGGGTGTGGCAAATATTATGCAGACAAAGAGGAAATTTGGTATGGGAATGAAGGCCCGCAAGGGTGGCGTTTGTTTGAAAAAGATAATTGGCGCCGCAAGGAAGACAATGATTCAAAGTAATGATCCGCATAAGATTATCAAATCAGCTCGAAAGGGCGCTCGTGCAGCGGTAAAGTTGCAAGGTGGTAAAGTGCGCACACCTCGGGTTCTACCTTTACCCCATAAAATTGGTAGTTTATTACCCTTCCTCGTGCCCATTTTTGCTGGTCTTAGCGCTGCGGGTGCTTTGTCAGGTTGTGCGGCTAGTATAGTTAAAGCTGTAAATTCTGCTCAAGCAGCTAAGCGTGAATTGGATGAAAGTAAGCGTCATAATCGAACAATTGAAGCGATTGCATTAGGCCTGGGTCTATATCTGAAACCGTATAAGCAGGGATTGGGCCTCCATATCAAGCCAAAAAACTAGAAGTAACGCTACCACATCGACCCCTCACCGACCGCGACCTACTCAAATATGCAAAAATTCTAAAGATTCCACATTTTCGTGAAGTTTACATGCGCGATACATTGCCAGTGAGTGGACCCCTCAAATGTGAAGCAGCAATTGTAAATTTGGATTTAAAATGTCGGTCTTGGCACGCATTGGGTCGCAAACAAAAAGACCGGATCGAAAGTCATGTACTTTGGTAGTTTCGGCGATCTCCCACCACCATCCGAGCTCATGAGATATTTCCGTGTCGGTAGCGTAAATTATAATTATACTAGATATCAGGAATATGATACGATTGAATGTGGACATTTGTGCCTCAAGTTTCTTTGTCGGCAGCTGCAGCAAAAGACAAATATACACTATATATAGGAGGGAAATAACGTGGAGAATTCAGTTGTCAATTTACCAGCATCATGGATGAAAGTTTAACATTGACCATATCTGGCTCATCGCCCATACTCGAGGCACAATACTTTCCCCCCATCGAACTCTCGCCACACAAACATTATACTCTCGGCCTCGTGGAATTGTTAACCTTCAACTCTATTCCCAATATCGACGTTGACCACGAAAAACTATACGTGGGAGATGAGGTGTTGACGATACCTACGGGCAGTTATGAAATAGAGGATATTGAGACGTTTGTACAAGCAGAGCTCTCGCGTAAAAACATCAGCATCAGCATTAAACCCAATAATAACACGCTACGCAGTGAGATCGAGTATGATCGTGATGTAAATTTTGAGCCAAAAGATTCTTTTGGGCATCTACTAGGCTTGACCGCACGCAAATTGGAAGCCAATGAAAGACACGAATCCGATCGTGGAGTAGCCATTCTCAAAGTGAACGCCCTACGTGTTGAGTGCAACATTACCGCTGGTGCACTTAACGGCCAAAAAGTACACACAATTCGCGATTTTTTTCCATCTGTGCCACCGGGCTATAAGATCATTGAAGTTCCCTCCCACGTAATTTATCTGTCAATCACGAGCCGAACAATTGACACGATACAGCTTCGCATAGTGGATCAAGACGGTGATTTTGTAAATTTCCGCGGTGAAGTAATCACCATACGCCTGCATATAAAGTCGTGATGGGCATTGTTTTCAACAGATCTTCCAATAACAATAAACGGCCCAAAGCGCTAACAATAAACCAGCGCCCAAAGCGCTAACACCTCAAAACGTGCTACTCTCGAAGAGTTTGGGTCTCAAAGTGCGTGGCGAAAGCGTGTAAAAAATTATTTAGTCTGTGCTCTGTGCATCTGTTGTGTGAAATGGAAGAAGAAATTGTAAACATTCAGGCGCCCGTGGTCTTTGATGAATCCATCGTCCATTGTGAGGTTCACGCTCATCAGCCATATGCATCTTCAACCTTCAATAACAGCGATGAAGTCCGTATTGCCATCCAACATCAAGACCTCTCCATCCTGCCAAGCAAGAGTTCGCTACACATATGTGGAAAATTATCCAAGCGTGATGGGGCGCCAACCACTGCTACAAGTCTCGTCAACAATGCCATTTGTCATTTGTTTGAGGAAGTGCGATATGAGTTGAATGCCATAGAAATCGATCGTAATAAGAATGTCGGTATTACGAGTGTAATTAAGAGATATTCATCTCTCTTACCGGCCAAAAGTTCTATGCTCGAGAACACTGGATGGCTCGATGTCGAAGAGACCAATCAGATTGTAGATGTATCGGGAAACTTTGATGGCTGTATACCGCTCAGCATGCTCGTCGGATTAGCCGAAGATTTTCGGAAAATTGTCGTAAATGCCAAGCACGAGTTCATTCTCACGAGATCAAAAACCGACGACAATGCCATTGTCGGCGCAAACAGCGCCCGAAGACTACAAACTCGCATTGCATAAAATAGAATGGCTCGTGCCGTATGTGACAGTCTCGGATCAGCGAAAAATTCACCTGTTAAAGTTTCTCGCCAAAGACGCACCAATCTCCATGAGTTTCCGAACATGGGAACTGTATGAATATCCATCGCTGCCTGCCACCTTCAAGCACGTGTGGTCTGTGAAAACTTCGAATCAGCTGGAGAAGCCACGATATGTCATACTCGCGCTGCAGACGGAACGGAAAAATAAGAAACAACACAATGCGAGCCACTTTGATCATTGCAACCTGAGCAACTTCAAGCTATACCTCAACTCGCAATGTTATCCATATGGAAATTTGAATTTGAACATTGATCAAAATCAATATGCTCTTCTCTACGAGGTGTATGCGAATTTTCAACCGACCTATTACAACAAAGAGGCTGAACCATGGCTGAGCAGGGTGGAATTTTTGGAAAAAGCTCCCCTCGTTGTCATTGACTGCTTAAAACAAAACGATTCGCTCAAGTCCGGCCCTGTTGACGTGCGCCTTGAATTTGAATTTAAAAACAATATTCCGCCACAAACTTCAGCGTACTGTATGATCCTCCATAATCGTATTGTCGAGTACAATCTAATCAATGGTGGAATTAAAAAATTGGTATAAAATCATGCCGATGATTCGCGTCCACTTTAGTCAACATGGAGCTTATCGTCGATGTGCAGGGCTTCAAGAGACCCGTCAACGAATTTGTCCTAAAGGAAATGTCCATCGTCAAACTCCATGAGAAGAACGCTGAACCGCTGACATTCTTCTTCGATGCACTATTCGCCTGGGACGCTTTACCGGCCAAGTACTAAATGACAAACAAGTGGCTGGAACGCAATTATTATGGAATACGATGGGATCACAGCGGCATACCATACGAGGCAGCTAGAACGACAATTCAAGGAATCTTGGAAGAAGCTCCTACGATCTATGCCAAGGGATTCGAGAAGTGCTCATGGCTATCGAGGTTTACGGATTCACCAACAAAAGTCATTGATCTGGAGACTCTGGACTGTCCATCGCTGCAGAAGTTGCCGAAAATCGCAAACGTTTAATGTCCCCATCATTCTCTCAATACAAAATACAATTGCGCCAAAGCGAATGTAAAGTCGTTGAAAAGCTGGCTCTCTGTGTATGAAGCGTGAGCGAGGGATTTTTTTAAAATTAATAAAACCATTTTGAACAAATATCGTTCCCCATTTATTTCCTATATCTACGGCGAATACAGTTTCACGTTTTTTTTTTACATCATATTCGATGAAAAAGTTTTTTTTTTGTACATTTTTACATAGCACTAAGCGTTGAAAACTCTACGATGATCATGTAAACAGTCGTTGTACTCTACGATGGTGACGATACTGGCTGCTGTTGAACTCGTTCCCACCGAGCCTTCACGAGCGTTCTTTTCCACCATACTCAGACTCGATGGAACTCGACGCTGTTGTATTTTCCACCAATGTACTTTATGTAGAGTTGATCATTGCGCGCTAGTTGCAGCATCCTTTCAAACATTGTTGGATCTTGGTCGAAGGCCTTTACAAGTCGCGCCGGTAAGAAGACGGAGAACTCATCCGCGATGTCCACGATGTAGCGTTTCCCAAATTTGGTTTGTACGGCCCTCATGTCGGAGATTAGTCGTTCCGACTTAACGGGGAGTTCCGACAGCTTCTTCGTTGGGAGGAATTCCGCCATCCGGCCGACTTTGTTGATACTCGAGAGATCCATTTTCCGCGCACTTTCAAAGTTCTTTTTAGATGTTGATGGTGCAGTAGAATAGTGCAATCTGAGCTTGGTCCATGAAATTATAAGCTCCCTCGTAAGCCTCCCACTCAAATTTTCAACCCCCCCCCCTTTCCAATCGTGAAAAACAGGTTTAAACACGTTCGAAGAACCGTGGAGAGCGCAAGAGTGCAGCTGCGCTCAAGTGGTCCATCTGCGGTCCCTTTGATCCCTAAAGATTATAGTTTTTCGAAGGAACCTGTCAGGACCTGTCTCGAGTGTCGGCGATCTTTGAGACTCCCTTCATGTGGCGCCTAGCGTTGTCATATTACCGAAAATTTTCCGACCCATATATGGTTGTCACACACGCACGCACGCACGCACGCTTTTCCAAGAAACCTGTCCGGACCTGTCTGTCGGCGAGCTTTGAGACGGGGTGGATCCAATTGACATTCACACACACACATACACACACACACACACACAGAACGCTTATCGTCGGCGGCTTCCCCGCCAGACGCTCTACGGACCACATGGCCCCCTCCACATAGGCCACTCTGTGACGTCACTCGAACCCACCCCTCTGGACATCGCCCCCAGGACCCCCCCTGGACCCCCCCTGAAATTTGAATGTAGACCCTGCAGCGTTAAAAGTTGCCATTTTAAAACACATTATCTCGCAATCTAAATAGTGGACTGTTCTAAAATTTCACTCAAACATGCATAATGATATGAACAATGTCTAGTTAAAATTTGAAGAAAATACATAGAAATAAAGAGAGCACGCGCGTTCTACCTTGAGGCGAAATGTCACACCCATCGAGTGGCCATGAATGCGACGGAGAAAGCTGAATTGCAGGTAGCCAATGATTTCCTGAATGTTGATTTTTCGGAAAATATAAGAGGTACTCGTTGCGCTCTGTTGAACAGTGGACAACGGCTATTTCTTCTTTTGCCCGAAATATGATCCGTTTAGGATTATATCGTAACAAAGGCTTCACGTAAACATATTATTGTAGACACATGTGAACAGAACTTTAAGGTCTGCAAAGTGTACATCTCCATGTGCTGTGATCTAAAAGTTAGTACTCGTAGACCTTTTGGAACAGGGTTTTTCTTGAATATGTACTGTGAAAAATGTTAGATAAAATGTTCTAGACCCTACAATAAATATGAATCTCCGAGTACTCTTGTCGTACTCTAGGCCATGCGCTCCTACTATGAGGCCCTGCTCTGGGCCTTGCAAGTCTCCTTGTACCTTCGCAACAGGTACAGGGACACCATATACCTTCGCAGCAAGGTTTATTCATACAAAGTACTGCGGAGATGCTTTTTGACAACCCTGTAGAGACTTGCAAAACCCAGCGCATGGCTTCTAAGCTCGTGAACATGAGTATTCGGAGATTGATATT
The DNA here is from genome assembly GCA_963210295.1 of Ophion ellenae. Taxonomy (NCBI): domain Eukaryota; kingdom Metazoa; phylum Arthropoda; class Insecta; order Hymenoptera; family Ichneumonidae; genus Ophion; species Ophion ellenae. The sequence continues at coordinate 6,963,711 of OY723389.1, read as the reverse complement.
TGTTGTAGAGTCTAGAATTTTTTATGTGGCATTTTACACATCACATATTCAAGAAAAATGTCTTCGTTAAGGTCTACGAGTTCTAACTCTTGGATGACAGCACATGGAGATGCACACTTTCCGGACACCAAAGTTCTCTTAAAAAGTGTCTACAATAACATGTTTCCGTGAAGCCTTTATTACATTATAATTAAGGACCGGTGATTTCCGTTTGTCCCGTCTACTAACTTATTTCTCTTATAGATACATACGAGCAAGCGCTTATACAGGGTGCGCCAGAGAAACTTACTTATTTGAAAAAATTCCCGCGCGGTGAGTTGGGCGGGTAGAGGGGCGAGAGGGGGCGCATCTGGAGGGGGAAGTTCCCAAGTTTGTTTCTCCCTCCAGTCAGTTGCCATCATGCTCTGGTCTAGAGAGCAGCGGACCTTCGCAGTCGAGAGCTTCTTTTCTAACGGTCGCTCACTTGTTGCTACGCAACGTGCCTTCCGCGCTCGCTTTGAAATTCCTCCTCACAGACTCGTTCCTGGCCGTAATTCGATTCTGTCGTGGGTTAACTCATTTCGGGAGTGTGGAAGTGTCGCTAAACCCAGAAATGGACTTCAACGGACCATCAGAACTCCGGAAAATGTCGAAAGAGTGAGACAGTCAGTTCTGCGTTCTCCCCGGCGTTCGGATCGCAAACACGCAGCTGCTATGGGAATTTCTGACACCACTGTTCGACGAATTCTCCATGAAGACCTTCAATTTCATCCCTATAAATTGGCTGTTGTGCAAGAATTAACTGAACGCGATTTTGTTGCCTGTCAAAATGCATGTGAAATGCTGGTTGACAACCTGCCTGAATACGCGGTCGTTTTTTTCAGTGACGAGGCTCACTTCCACATTTCCGGCTGCGTCAACAAGCGAAACATGCGTTATTGGTGTGGTGTAAATCCACGTGAGCTTCACTAGGAGCCACTTAATTGTGAGCGAGTTACTGTCTGGTGTGCGATGTCGGTAATGGGCATAATTGGTCCTTATTTTTTTGAAGAAAACGAACGCGCAGTTACCGTGAATGGAGCTCGTTACAGGAACATGATCGAGGATTTTTTTCTTCCAAGACTCGAAGAAATGAACGTTAGGAACGTGTGGTTTCAGCAAGATGGAGCCACAGCACACACAGCACGAGACTCAATGAATTTGTTGCGACAACATTTCCCCGACCGCCTCATCTCTCTCAGAGGCGATCTCCAATGGTCGGCACGCTCTCCAGATTTGACTCCATGCGATTTCTTTTTATGGGGTTATTTGAAATCTCTGGTATATGTAGATCGACCATGGACCATAGCACACCTCAAGAACAACATTCGCGACGCCATTGCCAACATACCGATTGATATGCTGCAAAGAGTGGATACGAATTTCAAAAATCGACTTCATCAGTGTATGCGCAATGGGGGTCGCCATTTATCCGATGTCGTTTTCAAGACTGCATGAAAAAAGATTGGGATATTGTATTCTCAAATAAAAAAAAATTTAAAACAATAATTGAAGTACTTTCGTTTTTATTGACCTTTCAAATAAGTAAGTTTCTCTGGCGCACCCTGTACGATTGGATAAACTGAAAACGTCATCCTTCGCATATACGACCGATTGTGACGTAGACGGGGCAGAGAAGTCATAGGAAACTACGGATAGACTTTTGACAAAATGTCTGGAAGAACGCTTTGATATCACACAAACTTTCAGTGACGATTGGACATGCGATGGTGAGGATACGAATTCTTTTAGTCATATGAAATATGATCTCCAATATTGTTTCAAAAAATCTTTAATTTGGTTTAATTTTTCATTTAAGACCATTTCAATTTTTTGTTTTTACTTCTTTACGAAAGAACTAAAAACAAAACCAGAATTATAATTTTGCTCATTTTCATTTTCTTTTCCATTCTATAAGCCGCTGAAGAAAATCTGGACGATTTAAACTAGTCTTCTGATGAGTCTGAACCCGTACGAGCAAGAACACCGAGCAAAAAAAAATCAGCTACGAGCGAATCTCGGAAAAGTGACCCATGGTTGATTTTTTCGGAAGCCGTTGATGTAAGTAAGTGATTCGATTGAATAGATTTGGTATAGTGAGAGGTAAAGAAAAAGTAGGCGATGCAATGAAATTTGCATAATGCTTTTCATGGTCATTAATGTGATAAAATTGTGCATAAAAAATTATACCAAAAAATCGACAGATCATTTTTCGATCTTACAAAATGATCATCCGATTTTTGTTCATTTTGTTATGCATAATTTTATCAAATTACGAACTGGTGTACACGTGTTTTCAACAATCAGGAACTTGTCGTTGACGGCAAATACAATTTAACTATAACCTCAATTCTGTGATCTCAAATGCTAGGCATTTTTGTTCCGTTGTACCATGAAAAGTGTCGATTGACAGGCTAAGGTACAGTGATAGGTAAAAAATATAGTATGTGATGTAATTGAATATGTAAAACCCTTTTTATAGTACAAAAAATTAAAAATTTCACGCCGTTCGTAGATTGCAGTCTTGGGGTTATGATCGAATTGCATTTGCCGTCAACGACGAGTTCCTCATTTTTTAAACACGTACACCTGTTCTTAATTTGATAAAATTGTGCATAAAAAATTATACAAAAAAATCGATTGATCATTTTGTAAGATTGAAAAAGTGTGAAAGGTACTGTCTCTTTTAAAGTCTAGACTATTGCTCATATTGAAATTGCCTACTCGATTGTATCATCGTTATAATTGATTGATTAATTTACAGTTGTGCTCGTCAATTTCCATACGCTGCGAGAAGGGACACTGGTCAACAATAATTTGGTCTGGAAATGTGCTGAAAGCGCCATTTCTAATGCAAAAGACTGGGATGGACAAAAAGGACGAAACGAAACAACCATTGCCCACTACTAAAAAATGACACTGAAAACCAGATATTTTCTTACTTATTTATTATTGTTTTCTTGAAGATTTTTTATTTCATATAATTAAATTTGATACAAACATTGTGATTTCAATAAAGAAGTTTCGATTGTTATAATGTAGCACCTATTTTTTCCCGATCTTTTATAAGTCCTTGAATAAATATATTCAGAAAACCTCGAGTGTCTCCAGCCAACACTGATAAATGTCATGTAATTCCAAGGATAAATGTGAAAATCACCTCACAAAAGTTTAAAAATCACTAACTTAAAAAAAAGCCCCAATCAGGGATAAATCACCTCTCGGTGATTTTTATCTCTGGAATCTGCCTCGATATCGAACTGGATCCTGTTCTCGAAGTGAGGGATTCTAGTCTGGATCCGGAGCACAATTTCTATTTGGATTCCAACTAGAGTCCGTAATAGTTCTGGATCAGGATCCTAGTTGGAATCCAATTTGCGAGCGTTACATTTCACTTCCGGATCCGATCCGATGTCGGACTGGATCCCGATTGAGAAAACAGCATCCGAGTCCGAATCGAACTGGATCCATGACAATATTTCTGCATGGGAAATTCGCGAACGAACATAAATTCTATCGTTACCTGTAAGTCAACATCGCATATAATCGAAAATTCGAAATTCACGTTACAATATTTGGCACGCAAATTGAACCAGACTAACGATAGCAATGCCGAAAACAAAAATTCCACGATTTTTACTGTTCGAGCAGATGTCCACCCCGTCCGGCATGAGAAAAATATAAACATCGTCACTCGCTCTCAAGCGAAGAACGATAATGCACGAATCATGTGGCGACTACGCTAGCATCAGGGCCACTGCGCCTGCAGCCGAACGCGTAGACGCGCAGTCCAAAACTCACCTTACGCGTCGAACTCGTAAACCCATAAACTACGCAGAGAGTAGCGACGAAGAGGCGGAGGCCGAGATAGTAAGACCCATACGCATTGGTCGATCCGCGGAGGGCATTGCCCCGAAATCAGCTGAGGGCCCTGACAGGCGCAAAGCACTTCCAATCCCCCGCTCCAAAAACTCCACCGATCCTAATTCGGATAGTTCGAAAAATTCAGATTCCAACTCTCTCGATTCACAACCCGCCGAAGACGAGGATCCGCCAGCGGAGGAAAGAAAAATATGAGAATTAGAAATTGCTATTTGCGTCAGCACCAAAGAGTTGTTCCATTTTCGAAACGATACTCCGGTTTGTTTCACCGATTCAACGAGTAAGCCGTGTGACCCTGGAGGACACAAGACTGTCTCAAAAACCGATTTCAATCCTGGTTAATAAATAATCATAATAATTGCCCTGTTTTTCAGATAGCCGCAATCAACTTATTACTGAAAAAGTAATAGTAATCGAAAAAGTAATAGTAGTAATCTAACGATATCACCCTTGCACTCGCAGTAAGAAAAACAGAGAAAATTTTTAGTTACAGTATCCTCAGTACAGAACATCCGAAATTACTTATACTAAAAACTCGCCGAACTAACTCTTTCATAATTCGAGGGAGCTTTCCAGTCGCGAACCTAAATATAATCGCTTACACCAATTCTAAATTCACATACGAAGCCATTATATTATATTAGAAAATCATTATATTACGATATGCATACGCAACAGTGTAGCAAAGAGCACCAAATGCTCCAAAACAATTTGTTATTAGCGAGCTAAGCCTCGGACGAATTGTAAACAATTTAATTAAAAAGCCGAGTTATATGGCGGTACTTTCTAGCGAAATATTACGCGTTATTCAATGTATAACAATACAAGAAAATCTGATCAAGTTAAAAGAATTTGACGATAAATCTCCTGTCACTCGTGGGAACGAAAAATATCTCCTTGCTCCGTGACCTCACATATAACCAATTACCAAAAGAGAAACTAAAACAACCTGCATTCCTTACCCCATTCACCTTTTTGGGGACATCTGGTACAAGTTCATGCCTGTTCCTGTCGAAGCCACACCACCAGTAATCACGAAATCGACGACGAAGTCTACTCGAAGATACACCAACCCAGCATCACCAGCATCATGTGGGATCTATTACACAGAAGATATCGACAACGAACGAGAACGCATAGGGTTTCCCGTAGAGAAACCGGCTGTCGTAAACAATATGGTACGGGGCATCAGTGGCCAAAACACTATCAATCAGGTAGACAAGCTGTTAATTCTCCTGGATAACAACAATCTATACCACCAAGCGGATTCCATCTGGAATCGCACCTGGGACAATTCATTCAATTCGGGACAGCAAGCGCTGGTTTCACCCGAACGTCACTCGTCGTATAAGCGATCAAGTTCCTCATAGATACGGTGATCCATGCAAACAGCCGATACCCTGTGTACGGCGAGTATATCTACTTCGTCGGTGCAGTGTTGGACTCGGTTACGTCCCTCCTAATGCGCCTGGCTAAATAAACCAAGAAGAAAACGTCAACGGGTGCAGTGACTGGTCAAGAACTTCATCAACTTGTGTCGGCCCCTCCAGCTGAACCAGAGAGCCAAGACCAACGCTGGAACACATGAAATCAACTCGTGTCGGGCCCTCCAGCTGAACCAGAGGGCCAAGTCCAACGCAGTAGCCTGAATCTCCGATCACCCAGAAAGCAACCAATCCTCCAAATTGCGTTCCTTCCCTTAATTTCACACGAGGAGACTTACGATAATTCTGACCATGCTAATAATTATCTTAAGTCATCATTCTTTTGATCTTATCAAATAAGAGATGAGACAAAATAATCAAACAAGTACCTATCCATAGAAAAAAAAAAGAAAGAAGAAATCTCGTACACATACATTTCAGCGCAAAATAAAAAATATATATTTATAATTATAAAAAAAATGGAAAAGAAAGAAAAACTTCCTCATACAAAGATCTATACACACAATAATAATACACATACACTTTCCTTTTTCTATAGTCGACATAATATTCTAATCCAAAGATTGTATCTACCAATAATGCAATCGCTCAAGAATAGGCTGATGACGATATTAAGATAATCTTCGGAACATTCATAATAATTGAGCGGAAGGCTCAATCTTAAACCGGGGAGGTGTTACATCCTAGTGAATGTGCCTTTTCTCGATTATTCCCAATATCCTCATTTGCCGTTATAAGCTTATTATTATACATGTATAAATCGAAGAATAAGACGCGTAACAGCGTAAAAAGGAACGTGCTCACGTTTCACACGCATATTCAACCCACAGCGTTATATGCACAATAGCAGCACCGTCAGTCATCGACTTTCCCTATTCCATTGGCTGTCAACAAGAACACGATCTCAGGCGCATATTCCAAGAAGAGCTGCCGAATGAATACCGAACTATCAGCTCGATTCGCATGGTGACCAAGAGAAGCCTCGACCCTAGATTTTTTCATCATAACATAGCCTAGACGGCTCCGGCGACTTTATAACTGTGACTAAAAAATAAGACATGCGGTCTCGCAGCCTAGTCCGATATATAAACCTCTCGATACGAGAAGGCACCATAGCTATAAATGGACATTACACAAATCATGTGCATGCTTAGGTCTCAGATATCGAACTCTATATCTCATGCGCTTTTTCGCCGAAACACGGAACAAAGGTCTCCTTCTCTACATACGCATATTAGTCAGAACCGATGCCCTGGAATAAGGTCACGCACGTGACTAACGAATCTGTAAATTATTCGCACACCATACCGCGACCAATGATGCTAATCAACCGCTATCTTTACGACCGATGGTGCAATTCCTGCAGAACTAAATGACCAAAACCTCACTCTCCCTAAGGGTCCGTCTCCCACTATCGAATCCGTCCTAATTTTCATATTAAGAAAGACTTCATTCCTGAAGTCAGTCTCCCGTCAACTACAATCGAACCAAGTTCTTCTATCGAGTTTCAATCTAAGTCTTCCGTCGACTTTCATCGAACCAAGTTCTTATATCGAGTCTCAATGCCAGTCTCCCGTCAACCACCATGAAATCAAGTTCTCCTATCGAGTCTCAATCACAGTCTCTCGTCAACTACCATCGAACCAAGCTCTTCTATCGAGTCTCAATCCCAGTCTTTCGTTAACCAATATTTCCGTCGACCGAATCACTCTTTATATCAAGTCGTAATTCAGAAGCCTAGGAATATCTCCAATTAACTTCCATACGAACAGTCTGCATTTTTCGAGACACTAGAGTTTTATTTTACGCTTGTATAATTTCTATCATCGGTCCGTGAATATCAGTCTCAATTCATCGACCTTGCGCGCCGTTCATATGTATATCTACGCGTAGTGCCCGTCGTTTTAAGCACGTCGAGTATGCACGCGAACAGCGTAAAATCCTGCGAGCGTCTTACCAGCAATTGTATCAGCGAGCGCACCAGGCCAAGAGCGAAGGCCCTTGTAACGCGAGCAACAACAAACAACCACGCGAGCGAGCGAGCGAGCAACTCAGCGTCAAACACAACCAATGTAAGCTATCTATACCTTTTTGTTTTTTGTATGATTCATCGTAGGCCTGATCTCTTTAATCCGCCTAGTAATCTTATAATAAATAACATAGTGTCAATTGTACACCAATTCTGTCGAATTATTCCTCAGTATCGAAATCTCGCGTCAACTCCATAATTTTATTCTTTCCCACGCACTACCCCTTTTTACCGTCATCCCATGCTATTGCGCTGGGCGTAGGCATCAAAGAAGGAAACAAAAATATTATGCTCGCATCCCTTCCGGTTGTGACAAGAAAGATGAGCATTTTAAGAAATTTTTAATAAAGAGAATGCTCGGTAAAAGTTCAAGTATGTTTGGATTATATACTTTGGGTTATATACTACACTCACTTATGGATATTCGTACATATGGATATTCACTTATTGATATTCGACTTATGGATATTCGGTTATGGAAATTCGACTTATAGATATTATACCCCAATCGTGTCGTTTTCGTTTGTTTGGGCTTACTTGTTTGTTCGCGTTCACTCGGAATTGGTACACTTGTGGTTGGTTTTTAAAACTTGTTTTGAGAAAAGAAAAACGTCGGCAATTTATAATCCCCTAAAAATACCCTCACGCTTCAGGGTTCTCCTAAAAAATCTCCTACAAATTTTTTCCGCCTATTTCTCTTCTAACCGAGGTAAAATACCCATAAATCTAGGAGGAAATCTCCCAACCTGGCAACATTGCTTGACGCCAAGTAATAAAAAGAAAATGTGAGCACCACAGCCATAATAAAGATGAGCACCACCGTCGCGGACGACGAACACGTCGCGCCTCTTTATACAGTAAGATGCCCTTTAGCAGACAACTTTTTACTTTTGATTCGACATTACGCAAAACCGCGGCGACAAATCGAAAATTTAATAACACTATACCAATGAAATGTTATTTTTTCCTATCGATTTTTTTAGGTCATTTTTCGATCCGTCTACTCAATCTGGAGATCTGGTAATATTCGGCCGAATTTCCGAGCGAATTTTTTACCACCATAATTCCTCCACACCACAGAATCGTTCTAGACTCCCTTCACACTGAAACGCCGCGTTTCAGCCTGAAGAGCACCGTTTGTCGACTCGCTCTGCGATTCCTCGCGTTACCCGGGCGACGCTGCTCCAAACAGACGATAGCATGCTAGAACCGTCAACAGCCGGGTTCTGCAAATGTATGGCTTCTGCCGGCTCTAACCGCTAAGTAGGGTTATAGCGTGAAAGCCGAAAATCCAAATAGGGTTTTACAATCGGCACAGTAATGGCCCATGACTGGTTGCCAGAGAACAAACGATGGCGCAATAATGGCTATATAAACGGGCCAGATCCGCACCATGCATGGTTGGTAATGGTAAACCATGAATAGCTGCTAAGACTTGGCCAACTATCATACGTCCATATTGGCCCAGCAACGGCTGCCGGATCTTCTGCCGGAAATGAAAAACAAAAAATTGACAAATTATGAATATAAAAATTCTAGTAGTATCTCTTTTGTTTTCTTATCCTTTACTTATGTCCATGTACATAGAATAATTGCATTAATAACGCTTTCTGCATTGTTCAAGTTTTTACCTTTATCGGGATCGAACCTGCGCCTTTCGTTCTAGTGTCGAGCGCCCCACCCACTTAGCCATTCTAACACTTACAGAATCCATCGTTTGTTCGTTCCTTACTTTTATGGCGATAATTTTATGCGTGACATTAAAGTTTACCGACAATTTTTTTTGTCCATTTAGGCTGTAAAAATAACTCGCTCGTTTTGGGTGAAGTTCTGAAAAGCATACTCCTCTGATCGAGCTGAAGTTGTGCACCGAACTTCCTCTCATTATCCTAAGGGGAACCGTTAACGGATTTTTGACGACTAGCAATAGTTTTCGATATATCGCATTGTAAAGTTTATTATTGCACGCCATACGAGTATATCTATATATCCGATAGATACCCCCCACTCCTCCGGCCACGCTGCTTCCTGGCAAACAGTGCTCGCCCGTATGTGCATATCACTTGCCATGTGGGATGGGTTTGTTTGGGTTTTTTTAATATAGTAGAAGCGCAGTACAATAAATAACTTTCAATATACGATATATCGAAAACTATTGCTAGTCGCCAATATCCTTTTAAAGGTTCTCTTAAAATATTGAAAAGAAGGTCGGTGTAAAATTCCAGCTTAATCAGTGGGATATGCTTTTCGAAACCTTATCCCTTGTTATTACGTGTTACAGTTTAATGACCTGCATTTGCAAAACGCCCAAAAACGAACCATCAATGGTTGGAATAGATCTGGCAAGCCGTTCATCCGCCTACGATACCCCAATGCTGATCGCCATATTATCGGTGCGATAGTATTGGCCCACGAATGGCTAGGATAGATCTGGCAAGCCGTTCATCCGCCTACAGTACCCCAATGCTGGTCGACGAATTATTGGCCGATTATCAGCAAACCGCTTGATGGCTGAATGCTGGCATTTTTGTTACGACAGGTAAAACGCGTGAAAGTGGATGAGTGCAAAAAAAACGTCCTATTTTCGGTTACAAAATTAATTTCTATATAAACGACCCCCGTATACGTCCTAACATTGGAACGAAAATTTGGACATTGGAAGAACACTGTTCATTATACGTTTGTCGCGGACCGTCGAGTATACGGAGAAAACGAAAAAAAAAAAACGGTCGCAGTAATATTGGTACGCAATGCTTCGGGACGAAGATCTTCATAACCCCGCTTGACGCTGTCTGCAATTAAAACGGACAGAGGTAGCTCAAGACTCCTAACACATCTTCGCAAATTTCGTTTCCAAAGGAAGCCGATAACAAACCCGTGTAGAAATTTGAGTCGGGAAAAAGTACTGCCCCTGATCTGCCTTTCCGAGATAATATCAGGTTCTGGTCAGGCTTTCCACCCTGGAATAGGTTCGCAATGTATCAGGTCTAAGGTTAGGTCCCGATCCGCTGTTCCCTTTCTTGGGAACTGATCAGGAACGGGCCGGGGAACAAGCGGAAAATAACCAGAAAAGTAGTAGAGAGTAGATCGGGAACTGATCAGGAACGGGCCGGAGAACAAGCAGTAAATGACCAGGAAATGTCGATAAAACCAACCTCAAAATTACTTTTGTTGATATGTAGAGAACAAGAAAAATGAAAAAAATTAACGTCGGCGTCGTACTATAGATATTAATAATTCACCATGATAATGTGATTACATTTATTGTAATTATATCCTCCATCATATCAGCATATAATTTTCGTTGACTATCATAATGTATTCTTTATGATAGCATTGCCAGGCGTCGATTATTCTTAAAGAAAATAATATGATGATAAAACGCAGTATACAATTACAATAAATGTAATCATATTATTCCATTCAATTATCAATATCTTTGATGAGGCAAAAAGTATTAGTTGATAATAGGTTGGGATTTAATATTCAGGAAATGTCAATGTTCTCCCCAGGAAAAGGTTTTGTGATATCCCTAGCCCGTTCCACAAAAGGGTCCGGTTAAGTAAATCGGACGAGGCAAGCCAGGCCTGGACCAGACGTCAAGTCGGGAATGCCCGGTCACATTTCTGCACGGGAAATAACCATGTGAGTTAATTTTTCATCTTTCGCAATTCCTATTGCCCGGATTATTTGTTTTTATTCGTTCGTTCGCAATCTTTATCGACATTGAGGGAAAAAAAGTACAAACGCCTCATGTTGTCTTCTTTTAGTGGACGACGATAGTAATTAGACCGTTTTCAGAGTTCAAACGCAACGTAAGATCGTCGATCCTATCAAGGCCAGTGACAGCGAGATCGAGAACTCCTAGAAGCCAAAAGATGCCGACTCGGAAGGCGACGAGACAAAAGAACGGAAAAAGGGACATCGACACTGTTGTGAGTGGAGACCGAAAAATTTTAACTACAGGGTGTTTGATGCATGGTCCGACACAATTTTTTGGGAATAAGGGGGAGGGGCGGTTATTTCCTAGTTTTTCACCCTTAGACCCCATATCCTAAGTGCCATGGTAATTGAGATATGATTAGTTGAAGTCTTACTCGAAATTTTGCCTTCAATACGTCATAACATTTTTGTTTGTGTTACAATAGCACAAAATAACTTTGTTGTATTCTGCAATGTATGTTTATTATAAAGAAACCAATATTTCATACAATCGGTTTTAAGACAATAATGTATGAGCTTCCAAAGTCTTAAAAATTCGTAAATGTATGAAAAATGTCATCTCGCAAGTTAATTACGAAAAAAACTAAAAGGTATTATGAACTCAGCTTTGTTTTAAAAAGTTCTTAAGTTTATACTCTTTCCAGCGGTATGCTACATGTCGTAGAAATCATTGATCATGTAAAAATAACGAGAATAAGTTTCTTTTATAATAAATTTAGAAGCTACAATTTTTCATACATTTACACATTTTTAAGACTTTGGAAGGTCAAGAGCGATTGTCTTATAACCAATTGCATCAAATGATAATGTATTTATAATGAACATACATTGCAGAATACAACAAAAAATATTTCGTGCTATTACAACCACAAAAAAAAGTTATGCCGATTTAATGGCGAGATTTCGGATATTAAAAAAAGACTGGGGGATTGGGAGGGGGCGGAGCAATCCCCCAAAAAATTGTCTCCGTTTATGCGCCAAACACCCGGTATACACGTTTGTATCGTAACAAAAATTTCAGCGATTCGGATTTCGACGTCGAGGTCTCGGACGAGCTCACCACAGAGAAGAAGGGCGTACTTGAGTTTTTGAGAACGCCCTGTGAAATTCTCAGCGAACTTGGAAACAGCCGTGGTCGCCGGTGCTTCCATGATCAACCATCAGCCCGCGGGAATTTTGGCCAGCTTGAAACTTGCGCCTATCGGATGTTCGGTCTGAACTTTTAATGTATTTATTAAAATGTAGAAAATATTTTTTTGCCAAACACATATATGTGACTGTCAATAAAAGGTTGCGGCACTCAACTTTTAAAATGTTTCATAAATTTGATTAATTCAGTTTCATAAACCGCATTTAATTTGGAAAAATAGTAATTAGAGAAATTATTATCACACGTTTACTCAGTTTCAGGATTTTTACTTGAGAAATGTACGGTTGTTTTACAGTAAATTAAATACAGTTGATATGTTAACGGATTTACTTAAATAAAACATGTCCGTATTTTGAGCACCCCAAGCTTTTATTTATAGTCACACATAGGTGACTTGATACAAAGTTGTTTTCTACTTTTTAGTACATTAAATAAAAGCTTGTTTTTAACATTTTTTTAACATAACTATTTTCTACTTTAAGTCTTTAATTGATCTTACTAGTTAGTTGATACTGGTAGTGTACTATACTTTAGGTATAGTACATAAAGTGTACTATACTTTAGGTATAGTACACTACCTTTATACTCATTTTACTTGAGTTTATACGTTAGGAACATGGAGTGCTTGTAAAAAATAACAAAGACTGTAATTGGGATTTTGAACTTACGATTAATTGTTACATATAAACTTTTCATATAGGAACACCGTTGGTTACGAATTTCTTTGAATGTGTTGGTGAGATTTTATATGGATAATTAGATATCCCTTATTTTTATTGTATATGAAAAGTCGAACATTTTGTGGATATTTACGAAATCATGCATTGTCACCTCTTACATGTATGTTTGCAAAATTCCAGAGCTCTAAGTAATCGGGAAGTGGGTGAAATATCGATTTTCCGTTTTGCATCTCACACGAAGTCAAGTAAGAGAAGTTTCTGCCTTGTTGGGCCAAAAAATGTTCGATTTTTCATCAATTTTTTTATGCGAAAAGTATTAAATATAGAATGATATTTGGAATGTTGACTAAGCGGTATTCACTGAGGATCAAAATATTTTTTAAAGTTTGTTTGGGTTGCGGGCGTGGGAGGAGCCACGTATGTCGGTGCGCTGGCGATGATATTCTTCGCTTACGGAAGTGCTCCCACGGGCCCTAGATGAGCAATCGTTACGAAATTTGACAGGCAGGTGTACAATAAACGTTTTCATTAGTCGAACTAGAATTATCCAAAAATATTCAAACGTTTTTACTTATGAACAAAAAACTACAAACATTTTTGGTAACAAACTAAACTTCCCCTTCGATAGCTCACAATTTTTTCATGTTTCAATTTTTCTTCTTGATTCTAGTTCGACTTATACACAATATTGTACAAAGTAAAAATATGTTTGATTTGTTTTGTTTCAGATCACCTGACCGGGACTTAGGACTTCCGCAAGCGAAGAATATCATCGCCCGCCCACCGACATACGTGGCTCCTCTCACTCCCACTACCATGTTTTGTCAAACTTTAAAAAATATTTTGATGTTCAATGAAGACCGCTTAGTCAACATACCAAATATCAATATTCTATATTTAATACTTTTCGCATAAAAAATTGGTAAAGAATCGAACATTTTTTGGCCCAACAAGGCAGAAACTTCCATGTTTGCAAAATTCCAGATCTCTAAGCAGTCGGGAAGTGGGTGAAATATTGATTTTCCGTTTTGCATCTCACACGAAGTCAAGTTAAATAAAAGTTTGTAAGGGGTCGTCCGTATGTTACGTCCACGATTTTTGCTGATCTATTTTGTTTACGAGGAAATAGTAAAAACTGTACGAATAATTTACAGAAAATTGGAGAAATGCGCCCGCATGGTGAGCTCCAGGTTCGCAAGACGAGCGAAAGGCCATGAGTATAGGCTGGCGAGCGGGTGACCTCATGTCCCTCGACGACGTCGACATCATTCTCACGATGTACAATCTCGTCAGCAGTACGCCCGAGGAAGATCACTTGTTTCGCGCAATGCCCATTTAATACGTCGTTTTCGACGAGTATGTATATACAGTATATATATACTTAGACCCTATGTCCTAAGTGTCACCGTAATTAAGATATCTTTCCTTTTCGTTTTTAAGGCGTTACCCCCACTTGTAGCTCAAAAAAGGCCTTTTTCATGAATTTTTTAAAAGAAAACTACAAAACTTTTTTAATCGATCAATATACCATCTTAAATAACACGTCTTGAAGAACTTTCAGTAATTTTTTTATTGAAAAATATTACATTGTTTAGTGGCAAATGGTCGTCAATGAAATAATGTTTTTATATACACGGTTTGCGGTGACCAACATTGCGGCGAAGTGGATCATCTGAAAAAAAATGCGGATGGATTTAGTCAAATATAAGTATAAACTAGTCTTTCATCGAAGAATTTTAACGAACGATTAAAGACTACATTTTTATGTATTGAATAAGCCTGCAAAATTTCAAGAAGATCGGTTCATTAGTGTTCGAGTAATCTTGGTCACCGACTTCAGAAATGCCATTTTGAGAAAAACGCGTTTAAAGTTTCTCTTTCAACGCTCTTTCAACGCGGATTCTTCTCTTTCAACGCTCATATCTCAGTCAATTTTGTTCGGATCGACTTGACATTTTCAGGACATATTCTCAGATACTTATACTTCAAAAAAATGCAATAAAAAAATCGATTTTTTCAAAATCGCAAGTGGGGGTAACCCCTTAATTACTGGAAATTTCGTCTTTAAATCGTCATAATTTTTTTGTTCGTGGTTGTGATAGGGTATTTGAATGCTGTATTAAAATCAAACGATTCATTATTTTGTATTGCGCTCATAATATTTTTCTTCTTCGTGAATGTCTGTATTTACGATATAAATCGGCAAAAAAATGTGCATATACCGGACGCCAAAAATCCCCCGTTGTCGTTTGAATATACTAGACCACCAAAATGCTGTCGTTGTGGGATATGTAGTCACGTGACGCCTGTGACGTCACATGCCAGTAAACAACGTGGAGGACTGTCACTGAGTTCTCGCACAGCAAATTTTCTTCTCCATTCTTATATAAAAGTTGCTAATATGGTATCAATCACTACAAATAACTATGAATTACCTAAAAAAGCACGGATATGAACTATAAAGTCGCTCATTACTCGTCATAGGACTCGTAATGACAATCTGTTTGCTGGCATGCGACGTCACTAGAGATCCAACTAATTCTGGTGAATTTTCGTTCACGTGACCGAACGTTCAAATTTATCTAATTTAAAACTTGAAATAAACAAAAATAATGCATATTTTTCGATAAAATGATAGAACATACTTTTTAAACCCGATATTCTTTTACGATGACAAGAGAATGAACCATACTTTTAATATAGTCACATACCCTATAGCACGGAATAACTTTTGTTGTAAGCTGCAATGTATGATTATTATAAATAAATAATTATTTCATACAATTGGTTTCAATAAAATTACTCATGAGCTTCCAAAGTCTTTAAAATGCGTAAATGTATAAAAAGTGCCAACTTCTAAATTCACGATAAAAAACTAAACGGTATTTTGAACTGAGCTTTGTTTTAACCCTTTAACTACCATTGTAGCAAATTTGCTACGTTCACTTTGACCCCGTTGGTAAGAGCGTAAGGACTCTATAGCGGACAAGCTACTTCACAGCTCCATCAATCTATGCTACATGCAGCTACAAATGCCGGGACAGCTTGAAATTCAAACGTAAACATATAAATGATGTTAATATGGCAACACTGTTGTCGTAAAAATTTACGATGCTTGCCCCAGCACTCGATCTGCCGCCCGCTTTTTATCCAAAAAAGTAAGTAAATGGACATTTTCGAAATATTTTTTGATAGAATTGTGTAAAGGAAGCTTAACTGGACGAACTAGGCTTTGAAGATTTTATTGAATTAGAATAATAGTTCGAACCTAGCAGGTAGTAGCAAATTTGCTACAGTCCGAAAATACTACTCCCCAGGCGATGATTTTGAGCTATCCAGAAATAGGCGTGGCCGTTAAAGGGTTAAAGAGTTCTCTAGTTTGTATCCTTTCTAACGGTATGCTACATGCCATAGAGATCATTAGGATGTAAAAAGTAAGAGAATAAGTTTTTTTTTAACATGTTTAAATGTTGAAATTTTTCATACATTTCGGAAGCGCATGATGATTTATTTATAGTAAACATACATTGCAGATACATTACAACAAAAGTTATTTCGGGATATCACAACCACAAACAAAAAAGTTATGACGATTTAAAGCCGAAAATTCGGGTAATCGCCCTTTGTCGTTTTGTTACATTTAGGACTGAGCCGGTCTTGGAGACTGGCAAAGAAATCGAGAGACGCGGCAGCGTCTTGATGCCAAGTAATAGAAATAAAAAAATGTCATGCCACTAATCGATGCCACCAATCTGGACGCCACTGACCGGCTGACGAACACGCCGCGACTCTTTATACACTAAGATGGGCTTTTAGCAGACGACTTTTAACTTTCAATTGACATTACGCGAAAACGCAGCGACAAATCGAAAATCTAATGACATTTTATCAATGTAATTTGATTTTTTCCTCTCGATTTTGTTTGGGTAATTTTGTTATCCGCGTACTCAATCCCTTTGATCTCATAACATTAACCGAATTTCCGAGTACTATAAAGAAATTCTAACGATTCATTGCTTTCAACCTTTGTAGTTCTTTGCATGGGCACTATTGCGAGTACAACGAAAGGTGAAATTTTCCCAATTTTTATATGTGAACAAAGTTTCTGTTTTGTACGCAGTAGAAAAATTTGTATGCGGCTCAGGAGTCTCTGCAAAAAGCTTTTGTTTCTTGAAAAGCGCAGAAAGACTGCAAAGTCCAGCTTTCGCACTCACCATACACATAGTTATAAGCGCTGACTCAAGTTAATCCATTTGTCTTGACGACAGGAAATGTAATGTTCCGAAACAATGACTAATCATAGAACAACTGATGCCGAGCTTGTTCATATAGTTCTATCATGCATCCGCAATGTTTGGCCCAAGGAGGTGGGAAATTATTGAGTGGTTTAAATGCTTTGAACAAAAATTGGATTGTGGGACTGTAATAAGAGTGGGAGACCTGAACTTGACTACGAAAATATTTCAAGTACGATCGAGTTGCATGTATTTATATTTTCCATTTCTCTATTTGTATTATTAAGGAGCGTCTTCTTTTTGTAAATTGAAGTCGTGAATTTCAAACAAAGTGTGTAACAACGTTTGAAACATTTCCACACCCTGCACCGACCAAAACAAGTTCCAGCATTTAAGGAGAATTCATTTTCGTTCCAAAAAAAGTTTGAGAATTTAAGAAGAATTCATATTAATTAAGAAAAAAGGTTTGAGCGGTTAATAAGAATTCATTTTCGTTCCATTCCAACGATGCAAACTTCAGCGTCATGGAGTTGGGATCCCGAAGACTAAGAGAACAACAAAATTATGAAACATTTTCAGTGATATTCAAATTGCTGTATCTCCGCGAAAAATTATCATAGGGGAAAATTTGAAAAAAACATTTCAAAGGTTGGAATCTCTAGATTTCAAGCGTCCACTTAAAATAATTGTTTGCTCTTCTGTTATTAATAGATCAAAAGAAACATCGCAAAGGAAAATGTCCGGTTTTTGTTTTGAAAAGGAAAACAGACAAGGAAAAATTGGTTTGATTAATGACGCAATAGGGCGTATTTTCCTTGGATCACCCTTTCTATTTTGAGCTTTAAAACAAGTATATATCAATATGTAATTGATCGATTGATCGAAGTCAACTGACCCTTTTGACTTTAGTAAACAATAACTCATGGGCCAATCATCGTACTCGAATTTAAAGGGCAGTTCTGGAAAGCTGAAAGTATGCTCTTTACGGTGAGAAAAAATCCATTTTCAATCAATTTGTTTTTGTGGGATGTGCGGTTAAAAAATGTCACAAATTCCGTTTATTCTTTAAATTACAAAAGTTACGACATCTTTGCGGATAGCTTCCGCGAATATTAGGCTCAAGCATTTTTTCGAAGTTGATAGTGTCCACAAAGATATGCTGAGCGTAAAGTTGTCCCGATTTTTTCCCTGTAGCCCGAATGATGAAAGTTTTTAATTTGGTATAAAAAATTGAAGGGAAACCATTATTGTTTTAGGCCACTATTATTTGGCTTACTCAGTAAAAAAAATAGTTTTTCGACATTTACGGGTATTTTCGCTCATGTATAGTGAGAATTTGCACAAAGAAAACAATTTAATTTCTTTTCAATAAACAAAAATTCCTCTTCATTTTTAAAAGGGATTTTACTTTTATTCGTTTGTCCATTTCTTATTGAATAATAACAAACATAGCCTCTCAAAGTAAATAGATCCATGCTTTAACCTTTTTTCGTTTGAAAAATCCATGTTGAAAGCTGTAACCCCTCTGTATTTCCTATACTTTTATTAATTTGAAATTAATCTTCTGCTAAATTGGGATATTGTGAATTCTTTATTATAAAAAAATCGTAACGAGAAAAAACAAGTTTTATTAATTTCTTTAAAAAAATGTTCAGTAATAAAAAGTAACGTTTTAAACGAGTTCGGAATTACAGACGTCTACTTTGTTCATAAATATTGAAATACCCCTTCCAAAAAGATCTGAAAACTCTGTTGAAAACTTTGTGAAGGAAGTAAAAAACGCCAAGTAATAAAAAGTTACTCAAAATCGTTATCGCTTATTTAGCAATTTTATTTAAGTTCAAAAAATGGTTTCATTATACTTCTTTAATGCAAATGTACCAAAAAAAGTGAAATCACTTTTATAAAATAGCCAAGCAAGTTTACTAGTCATGTTGCACACTAAATTGTTAAAGGTTAGCAATAATAGTTTTGAAAATTTAATTTTCAATTCATTTAAAAAGTCGTATTGCTATTATAAGAAAGGAATTGATATCACCATTAGATAAAAGTACAAAGTAGGTAACACACAAGTACACTGGAAATGCTGTGCAACGACTTGGCGTGCATGGTTAAAAAAAAGTTCGGCGAAGGATTTCGTCATCTCAACATCTCAACCGTCGGGTTAACAAAACATAAATTGTCACGATTTATTACGCAAGTGAAAAACACATTCATGTGAAGTACGAATCAAATGAGCGGTGTACCCTTCGACCACACGGGACGTGAAGTGTTAATTTATTTGCATAACACGAAAAAATGTATATATAAAAGCACTTACCTTTTATTCTATAACACAATAACCGCATGTCTCATAAAATATATTGCATCTTGAATATATTGCATCTTGACTTTGATGTAATGGATAAAGTATGCATCTCTAAACCACACCAACGGCAGGTTTAAAGGTTAGCGTTACTGTTTTATCCTCCTGCTGGTGAAAAAAGAAATTTCGTACTGATAAAGCTCCATTAGACATCATTGCTAATAGCCCTGGTACCTGATGGGACATTATAATTTGAAATGTTCCTAATACCCCTGTTAGTCGACGCCACGTTATAATGTAAAATTATATATATATATATATATATATATATATATATATATATATATATATATATATATATATATCGACGCAAAGATTATTTTCGCGAGCGGTCGGAACGGAAAATTCTGTATCTTCCCGAGCTTTTTCCTAACCATGCACGACAATTCGTTGCACAGCATTTCCAGTGTACTTGTGTGTTACCTACTTTGTACTTTTATCTAATGGTGATATCAATTTTTTTCTCATGATAGTAATATGACTTTTTAAAATCAAATATTTTCAAAATTATTATTCCTAAGCTTTAACAATTTAGTGTGCAACATGACTGGTAAACTTGCTTGGCTATTTCATAAAAGTGATTTCACTTTTTTTGTACATATGCATTATAAAGTATAATGAAATTATTTTTTGAACTTCAATAGAAAGCCTAGTTTGAGATATTTGAGATAAATCAGAATTTTTTATATAGTTAAATAAGCGACAACGATTCTGAGTGATTTTTTATTACTTGGTTTTTTTTACTTTCTTATATATGTATGACGAGAGCTACTTGAGGCTCTATACGAGCTTGGGGCGACCCACGCGAACTGTGGGTCGAAGTTATACATATAACGAATTCGAACGAAGCCTTGCAATAAGATTGCTCGTACCTAGATCGGAATTAAGACTCGATAGAAGAACTTGATTCGATAGTCGTTGACGGGAGATTGAGCTCTAAATACCATGGATGTTGACGGGAGACTGACTTCAGGAAGGAAGTCTTCCTTGACATGAAAATTATGAGCGGTCCAATGGTGGGAGAAGGAACATTAGGGAGAATGCAGTTTTCGTAATGCAATTCTTTAGGCATTGGTCCAATAGTCGTGAAGATGTCGGTTGATTAACATGATTGGTCGTGGTACGATGTGGGAATAGTTTACATTCGTTAGGCACCTGCGTGGTCTTATTCGAGGGGATCGGTTCGGATTATTCTTTGTACGGAGCATTTGGCGTGAGAAAAGAAAGGGACCCCCGTCCCGTGTTTCGGCAACAGAGCGCATGAGATATATAGTTCGATATCTGAGGCCTAAGCATGCGCATGGTTTGTGTCGTCAATCTATAGCTGTGGTGACTTCTCGTATCAAGAAGTGTAAATACAGTGCAACGCGAAGAGACCGGATGCATTTTTCATTGGGAGTTAGGCTTTCTTGAGCGTGTAAGCTTCACTTTGGCCCCATGCAGACAAGCCGGAGTAAGGTTTTTGGAGTCTATTGATCGAGCCGCTGGTTGATTTTTTCTTCAACAGGTCTTCGTGGAATATGCGCCTGCGATCGTGTTCTTGTTGAAAGCCAATGTGATAGGAAAAGTCGGTGACTGACGGTGCTGCGATCGTGCGTACATCGCTGTGCTTCGAATATGCGTGCGGATTGTACGCACGTTCCTTGTTATGCTGTTATGCGTCATATTCTTAAAGTTATACATATAATAAACTTGTAACGGCAAATGAGGATACTGGGAATAACTAAGAGAAGAGTCTCCCCTGCACGTTCACTAGGATGTCACATTATACTCAATACTTGAGCGGATAAGTATTTTCCGCGATAAATCAGGTATAAGATTAAAATGGGACTCCCGGTATATACCGATATGTAAGAAAGACTCTACTTACAAGGAATGCGGGCTGATTCCATAAGACTAGAAAAATTGAATAAAAAAGTGCTTCCACATACAACCGACATAGTGTATTCGAGATAGTGCGCTTGGAATATCATGCTTCAGAACGTTCTCTCGACGGTCTTACCCTCTACCACCGTTCGTCCTGTGAGATGAAAATAAAAATGGCGACAGACTGTTCTTGGATAAGACAGGGGAGGAAGAGGGACGGACAAAAAACATAGAAAAGACCGTTAAAGAAATAAATTGGGGATTGTTTCCAGCAACGTCAATGATATACTAAACGCACTCCGAGCACAGTGAAAAGATTCGAGAATAATCCAGAAGCTGGAGGCAAGGTGGGGCAGAACGGGAAAAACAATTAAAGAGAGGTCGAAAGGGAGTAAAAAGAAATACAGAAGGCCAAAGCGCTGGTAGTGACGAGGGTAAATATATAAGACGGCGGAGAGGGAAGACGTTAGATAATAGTGGTGGGGGATATTCAAAATACAAGTTTGGTGGCGTGAGAATTCCACCGCAAAGGGAAAAAACACACAAAAGCAAAAGCTTCTTTTATTCATCACCAAGAGAAAGAAATTCTGTAGTCTCTCCACTGTTGCATTTTGCCTAGAAGTCATCGCGTATTTCAATCTATGCTTTACGCGTTGACACAGCCCGTGAAAGAGGACGGAAGGACGTAGGCCGGAAAGGGATGGATACCGAGGAGACGGAACAAAAAACGAAAAATATGAGGACTTTGAGGTCGCAACCGTAGTGACGGAAATACCTTCAAAGAGATGAGTTTCTCCCCCTCCCTGCATCTGTGTCTCATGCTGTCTTGCTTTTCTTCAGGTTCTGGTTTCAGCAATACGAGAAAATGGCAAAGGAGAGCTAGCCGGTATAGCCTTAGCCTCTGAACTACATTCGGATTGCAAAGAAATAAAAATCAAAAGAGGTAGAAGAATAATTTTGTTCAAGACACAAAAAATCGTAAAAGAAAATAGCGAGGGAAAACGCGTGCTAAAAGATATGACGACCATTGTTTAACGGGGCGGCATTATTCGCGACTCTCGGTCTGCAGCACAGTTTGTAATACACGTATAGGTATCAAATGTCAGGAAGCTTGGCATTTTCCATCATAGTTGGATGCCCCGTAAATATCTTGCGTGTAACTAATCAAACATAAGTTGCTTAGAAGCGCCGTGTATGTGTGTGTATGTGTGTGTATGTGTGTGTGGGCGCGCGTACGCAGGATATGCTACCCTCCGGTATGCAAAAAAGAAAGGAGTCGGAAATATCATTGAGCAGATATTTGGGTTCATTGTGAAAGACAGACATATTGGGTCTATGCACAAACATATATTTATGTGAGAAGATTCATGCTCGAAACATTTTATAGCTCTAACGTGTTCTATAGGATTTACAGTAGCGTGCAAAAGTTTCGGGCCACCCTATTTTTCGTGGATATTGCATAGAAATACGATGGTACGGGAAATACAAACGAGTGATGACACTCATAATTGGCGTCGAGATGCTTGATATTAACAAAAAATGCGGTATAAAGAGGAATATCACTCATCAACAATTAATTATCCAACAGTTTTTATTTAATGACTGTGCTAAAGTATTGGGCCATATACTATTGCGTATGAAAACAAAAACAAAATATTATAAAAATAACAAAACATGGTTTAGTTTTCTCTCTAGAGTCAATACTTCGTTGCCATGCCCTTAGCAGCCATTACAGCAGAACATCGTCGGGGTATGGACGCAATTAATTGCGAGATGCGATCTTGTGGCATCTTTCCCCACTCATATTGCAAATGATCCCATAATTCCCTCTTGTTGGAGTGATTCTTCGTTCCAACGTGAACCTTGAGCTCTTGCCACAAATGTTCAATCGGATTTAAATCCGGTGACTGCGAGGGCCAGTCGAGAAGGAGCACTTTTCGGCGTTCATGGAAATTCTTCACAACACGCGAAGCATGTTTGGGATTATTGTCGTGTTGAAATATCCACTCATTCGGCATATTTTTCTTTGCAAATGGGAGCATATGGTCTTGCAATATATTTCGATACATTATAGCGTCCATATTGCCTTGCAGTTCTATTAGCGGACCAATACCGTTATCAGAAAATGCTCCCCAAACTTTAACATTTCCGCCACCGTGTTTTACAGTTGGAATTTGATATCGTCCATCGTATCTGGTAGCTACTGGACGTCTTACGTACTTGCGACCATCACTTCCGAACAATTTAAATTTGGATTCGTCGGAAAAAAGAACTTTTCGCCAATTCGACACTGTCCAATGTTAATATTTTTTGGCAAAATTCAATCTAGCCTTCTTATTCTTCGTGATAATGAGTGGTTCCTTTACACCGACGCGCCCAATCAATCCCACAGCCTTCAGACGTCGGGATACTGTACTCCGACTGATATCAGCAAGACTTTCATTGCGTAATTCTTGCGAAATTATTGCTTCAGTTTGTCGCGGATTTATGACGCACTTTCTATTAATTATTTTGTCCACGCGCTTAGAAGTTTTTCGTGGTCAACCGCTTCGACTTCTATCACACAACGAATTTGTTGATTTATATTTCGCAATAATACGGTTTAATGTGCTTTTCCCAATAGATAGAGTATTTGCAGTGTCACGAGAACTCTTTCCTTTTTCAAATAGCTTTAACATAACTGCGCGGACCTCAATTTTTATGTGTTTCGCCATTGCGGTAGAAATAGAACTGATTTTTTCATGGTTCTTTATGTTTCGAACTAACGCGAAAGAAAGCGCGGAAGAAAACGTAAACAAACCGTGTGGCTGGAGAAGGTGAGACAGCGGCCGAATATTTTTGCACACTGACTGAACGCGTTCGACGCTGTACACAAACCATACACTATACAAACAAAATAAATAATATACCACGCTGTTATGCATATCATAGCTCCCTCAAATAGTTGAAATGATGGAGAGGTTCAGGCATTAAATATTTTATCAAATAACGGAGAAAAAATGGTTGGCCCGAAACTTTTGCACGCCACTGTATATATCTACAAACGTTGATGGCCCCGGTATTTTTTTTTATATGCAAGGGTTTACGTCGACACCGGTCGCAATTTCCCATAGAGGTTGTCATGAGGATCTTTCAAATTATTAAATTGAATGTATTTAAATGGACTGTTACATATTTTACGGAGCTCGGGGCAAATGTGCGCCTGCTTAAAATTGAATATAGGCACTTTGCCGTTGCATACGTAACATTTTATATGTTAATACAAATTGTAACTCGACGATTATGGGAAGAAAACGAATTCATTCTTAATAAATAATAATAAATGAGCTTCGGAAATACTGAAAAATAACGAAATTATTCTAAATCATAAGCACTGCAACGGGAGTTATTTCTGGCATCAGTTTTTTTTCTGCCAACATCAGCCTCCTCAGGACTTCAATTTATAATGACTTATATTCTATACTAATATGTTAATTATTCATGGAAGTGCAAATGGTGATGATATATGTTCGAATTTAAACAATGCAGCCGGGCGCTTCGGGCCGGCATGTACCATTGTGTACCGACGTATACAGCTCGCCTGGTTATGGTATTACACGTTACAAACGCTGACGATACCAATACGACGTCTGTTCGGAAAGTATCTGACTTCACGATCTAACGTTTTTCTAGGAGTGCTTCTATAAAGCACCGCTAGGTTCACCTTTGGGTCTTCATAAGGTTCCCTGCCAGATGACACACTCCTGAAAATCTTCAGTCAAAAAGCCCCTGACAAGAAATTTTGCTACGGGGCCGACTGAGGTTGGATCAGGCATGCCACACTACGGCACTTTACCGGCTGCCGGACCAGGAGTCTAAAAGGCGTGGAATGCTTTTTGGCATCTAGTCTTGAAGCGGGTCCCGGTTACGGACCTGATAGGTACACTCTACCAGGCCCTGATCGGACTGCCGTATCTATGCCTGACGCGAACGAATGATGATGTGTTCTGTTTTTGTCGTTAAAAAATTCGTAAAAATGTTTGTCTCGCCCCGGGATTTGAACCGACGTCCTTGAATTCGAAAGCTGAGCGCGCTACCTATTCAGCTATCTTAAAAGAATTGTGGAAACCTGCTGCTAGAATTGAATCTGATAGTTTGATATCTTGCCGAGATATTGATATAGGGGAGACCCGGGCAGCGCGAACAGCCCAGGCAAAGCGAATATCGCCAGGCGCAAAAGCTGCGCTTTACCTGGCCTGTTCGCGCTGCCCGGGTCTCCCCTATTGTCCACTTCGTACTTTGTAATGAAGATTACTAAATAAATAAAAATAGAATGTTAATTATGTGGCCAATGACGCAGGCATATTATATTGATATCAATCCACACAATATCCCTATTGCAGTTCTGTAGAAAGTGCGTTCAAGCGATTTTTTTTTTACATGGACACCTTTCACTGCAAGATATCTTTCGATAACCTAGCGGGTAAGAAACATATTTCAAACACGCCGTAAGAATTTAACGAGAACGCGATGAGTCCACATCGTGCCACATAAACCATTCCTTGGAAAAAATGAAGTTGAACTTGATTTGCAAAAATTCGGGAGTCGGTTTTGGGACTGCGCAAGAATTATGCAGGTTGTATCAATTCATACATCGCAATAAAGATGTGGAGCGCATTTTGCTATCATTAAACCATGTGCTAGTTTTAATTTCGCAAGTAATGCTACTAATTCCAAGCAACAGCCAAGCTTTTTGCAACGTTCCCTATCATCAAAATCAGCCTGAATTAACAAAATGGTAGAAATGCATTTAAGGGGATGTGCCACACGCTTCCGACCACTTCGCTATTTTGAAATGGGAATTCTCCCAAACAAAAAACCAATTGGAATGAAATTTGTTGTGCGCATGCAGGACACTTGCTCCGAGAGCATGGATGTCGACATTGTCCAAAATTTCGAAAAAAAAATACAGTTTGTGGTTATCGTGCGAAAAGTTGTAAATTATTAACCATTGTATCACATTTTCGGTAATTTGGCGAGAACCATGCTCTCGACCGTGAAATAGCACACATGTTAAGCTTTGTTTCACCTGTTTTCATGAACAAATGGGGGAGAAAAATCATTTTGAAATGTTTACATAAATGTAGCAAAAATGTACCAACAAAGCTCAAACTACTATGTACCAGACCGAGGATTTAGTTCATCTGTTTTCTCCCTGGCGGTGCGCAGCTCGCATCGTGCTGTTTTTACCGACCGCGCTCGCCTCCTTCCGGAACAGTTTGTTTTTTGACAGGTCGAAAACAGGAGCTATAATCTCGAACATCCGTTCGAAATATATTTTATACGATGTAGTGTGAATATGAATTTCGTTAACGAAATAGTGCGTGATAGAGTTGAGATTTTTTTCCCACCACCGACGAGAAATCCCGACAACGAAGCCCGACAAAAAAAATATCGATGAAAAAACCGCCGCAGCCGATTATGAGGAGAAGAAGATCGGGGAAGATAGTGACAGCAAGAAGCCGGAAGAGAACGGCGAGGAGAAAACATCGGAAGTCAAGGTACGTGTGTGCTATATACGTATTCAACGACTTTGGGAATATCAAGGGTGTAAAGGCGCCGAGAAAACCTGAGCCTCAACTCGCCAAGGGTTTATCCAAGTCAAAGCATGAGGCCTCAACGTCCAGGCTCTTATGACACGACAGGGAGTCATCGATTCTCCAACGAAAACTCCGTTCATCATGGGCTCCGAGTGGGCTGGTAGTATTGAGGCCGCTCTGCCCGATCAAAACCGCCTGGTCGGAGCGCATTGTGGTTTCGGCTAACTCGGTTTTTGCTCTACCAGTCGGAATGAAATATGTACTTGGATGCGGCAACTATCACCACGAATTATGCCGTCGTTTACATACTTGCTTGTAAACTTGCATAAATTAATTAAATAGTTTGCATGTATTACGCCCGGCAAGACTCTTCTGATTTACACCGCCGTCGGTGGTGTGGGCCAGGAAGTCGTTCATTGCCAAAGACGGCCCACAGCATCACAATCTTTGGTGTTTGCAGCACATCGAAATACGACGAGCTCAAATCGCTCGGCACGATTGATCATCTCCTCGAGCACAGTGCAGCCAGATCGCGCGCAAAAGTTACCCCCTCTCTAGTCTCTTGCGCGCCCATTACACAATCATAGTAGCGCGTGTCCGTGAGCGAGCGACGCTCGGACATCTTCGGAAAGAGCCGAGCACCGTCGAAGTTTCCCGACAGCGCCTTCGGCAGCCACACCCATACATGGACGCTGAGCACGTTCATGTGCGGCCAAGCCAAAACAAAGGCTTCGAGGGAAAAAGCAACATGAGCACGACTCGCGCCGGACGTCACCCGACGGTGCGCGCGAGGCTTTTAGATGATTTCAATGCTCATTTAGCACTTGCACTCAGAAAAAAGATTTGTTATGTTCTAATAAATTGGCACATTAGAACATAATTTATTGGAAATTAATAAATGTTTACTCGTATGGAGACAGTTTTTATGTGATTGTAACTACAGCATTTATCCGGCATCACTAAATATATTTTTTTGCGTGCCGATTTTTCACATCAATTAAAAGCCATATTTGAAATAGAACATTTGAATAAATATTTCCTCAAATCAAATAAATACTACTTTCCAATCACGAAAACCTCTTATTTCACGACTATGATACTAAAGCGCATGCGCACTTTGCCCTTCAACGCGATGGGCCCGACAGCAGGCCGCTCGTCAGATGTAGCTTACGCATACGCTTACCATGTAGCTTCTTCCTATGCCCCTGCTTTTGGCACAAGTGTCAGTGTTGCGTTTCGGAAGTGAGAAACTCGAAAGTGAGGAATGATTTAAGTGTAAGTAAGAATATAAAGTGAGAAAAAAACGTTCGAGTGAGAAAATAATGACGGACGAAATGTCACAATTCCTCGAAAAAAAAACAGTTAGGGGATTATGAAGAATCCTATTAGATGTTAAGAAAAACTATTTGTCGAATATAAAACGACTATTTCTTCTAAATTATATATTCTATTAGATGTTAAGAAGAATTCTTAGTAAATCTTAAACATAAACTTAAATGAAAAAAAATCTTACAAGGGGACAGTACGGCAGTCGGATTTTTGTAATTTTTCGTACTCATGGTACGTGAAGTTCAGAGCTCGAATATTAATATCCCAAAGCAGTTCGACGCCATATTCAGAAATTTTCGAGAAAATTGACTTTGAAGTTTTCGAACGCACTCTTATCCCACAAAGATGCAACAATATTCGAACCGGGCTCGTGGCGTACCCGGTAGCGCTCGAGTCTAGTAATCGCGGGGTCGCTGGTTCGAGTCTCACTAAAAATTTTTTTTTTCTTTTTTTTTTAATTTGCATACCTCCGTCATTTAAATATCCCGATAAATTTTTGTTGTATATAATCACATATTATTATATATAATTAATATAATATATCTATATATGTTTATATATGGACAAAATCCATATATAGTTATTTATGTACAAAATTCATTATAGTTATACATAATTAAATATTTTCTCATATATGATCATATATTATTTATATATAACAATAGGTGATTATTTATTTAAAAAAAAATAAATAATCCCGGGATAAAAATCATAAAATCTATGCTAATTCACATATGTGTACTTATAATTGTCAATGATAAATGCAAGTCTTATTTTTGATTATCTCTTACTTGAAATTGCGAATAGGCGACGTAAAAATATCCAGTAATAATATTTACATAAACTCCCTTGTAGATTAATAGGAATATAAATAGAAGAATAAATGTTGAAATATGTGAATATAACGCTTGCTTTGGCAACCGTCGATATTGTGAATAACAGTTCTGCGTACATCGTTTGCCTTTGTCCTGATCAACTACCTGCGAAGCGGGCACAGCTGCTTGTGCACTAAAGATTTCTGGGAATTCCAGAACGGGTGGAAGGGATACGGCGTCTTCCGCAAGGAATGCCTGTTTGAAGTAGCATTCGACCGTTGGTTTTCGGAGCAGCAAGTACTGTTTTTCGGCGTGGTGCACGATTTTGTAGAATATTCGATAAAAAAAAGATCAAAATGTCGGGCGTGGGAGACGACGAAGTGCCTGGGCCGTCGACGGCACAAGATGATATTGAATATTCTTTGTGCAGTAAGTTTCAAAATTACGATTGAAGGATGCCCTCGTATATTACGAGCAAATTCTCACACAAAATAATCTTGTGGCACCAACACCATCGGAGGTAACTACTGAAGAGGGAATGTTACTAGCAGAAGACTTGTTCCATTATACAGTAGAAACTTTACACGAAAAAAAGTTTGTAACGGATGAAGAACTAATTATGCTTGATGAATTGGACGAAGAATACGCTTTTGACGAACCTACATCTGACAACGAAGATTCTCCTGAAAATTATGAGCCAGAGGAGAAAAGGGCGAAATCGTAAACGGACAATATTCCGCTGGATTATAAAAGGAAAGTTATCAATATAGTTCGAGCACATCCGACATGGAGCCTAAAAGTTCTGCAAAAAAACGGGTGCAGCCGCTTAAAGCGCATGGAGAAATTGCCAAAATGGGAAAAACATGTAAAAAGCGGAGGAACCATGACAGACAAATACGCGACCATCGATTCGTGGACTTACGATCGCTTTGAGGTGTCACATCCGGAAGGGACGCAAACATAATATTTTTGTTTCCCTCCTTTTTGCCTACGCCTAGCGCAATAGCACGGGACGAGGGTAAAGGGGGGTAGTGCGTGGGAGATAAGTCAAGGAGTCAAGGGATAGAGGTATTATTTTCGGCAATGAGGAATAATTCGACAAGCTCATATGAATTTAACCGACGTTTATTACATATAGAAAGTCGGATTTGGATATGCATTAAAATAACAGAAGAAAAAAAGGAAAACGATACACAAGGTCGACAGAATAACGTGGTTCGCTTACATTTGTTGGTGCCGGTCGTCGTATGTGTGTGTGTTCGCTCGTACGGTTGTATGCGCTCGCTCGTCAAAGATATCTTTGACGCTCTTAAGACGTAGGGCCCTCGCTGGTACCCTGGTACGCCCGCTGGTCGAATAACACTTGCGCGAGATTTCGGTCACGCGGAGATGTATGTTTTTTTTTTGTATACGACGAGAAGCACTTGAGATTCTATGTGAATGCACCGAGTGAGACACGAATTCCTGACCTTCCTGCTCGAACTGAGGGTCGAGGTTATGTATATATGAGACTTGAAAGAAAAGACTCGGAATAAGACTGACGATGCGTAGATCGGAATTAAACGTGACAAGAGGAACTTGATTCGAGATTCGCTAATGGAAGATTGAGTTCTGAACTCGATGGAGATTGTCGGGAGACTGACTTCAAGAAGGAAGTCTTTCTTGATGTGAAAATTAGGAGGGGTTCAATAGTGGGAGACGGAACTTTAGGAAGAGCATGGTCTTGGTCATCTAATTCTTCGGGGATTGGTCCATTGGTCGCGAATAATTTTCGTGATTGGTTGCGGTATAGTGTGCGAATCATTAACGGGTTCGCTAGCACGTGCGTGGCCTTATTCCAGAGCATCGGTTCTACGTATCACGCGTATAAGGGAAGGGGGATCTTTGTCCCGCATTTCGGCGAAAAAGTGCACGGGGTAGTGTTCGATATTTGAGATATAAGCATGCGCATGGTTTGTGTTATGTGAATTTATAGCTACGGTGACTCCTCATATCAAGAAGTTTATATATCGGACTACGCTGTGACACAGAGGGTCTTATTTTCTTCCAAGTGAGGGTTCAGCGGAGCCGCCTAGTCTGTGTTATGGTTAGAGAGTTCGTTCTAAAGATTTACCGTGGTAGGGCTCTGCATAGCGTTGAAATGCTCTCGTACTGTTTTTCGAGTATTAAATATTTCGCTCCACACCTTCAAAATTTATGAGATTCAAGACGGTATCGACTAAGTTGAAAAAAAGGAAGAGAAAAAAAAATCTTGTGGTTTGGGATTCGTCGCAAGACGTGACACCACCCCCCTTTAGGATTGTGCGTCCCGTGCAATATCGCTAGGTTATGGTGGGGGTGAAGTGTATATAAGAAAAATTTTCGTGGTATCTGACGTATTTGCCTGAGTAACTCTCGCTACGGTTGCACGTGAACTTTGATTCGTTGAATTTTCTTCCGAAGAAGCAAAATTGACCCACATGCACGGCAAGAAGGTCCCGCGAACTGATCCTGCCATCGTAAGTATACGGATACAGTAGTTATCTCTTATCGCCTTGTGTTTCAATAATCATAAAACAAAAATGTTTCCCTATTTACAGATGTCATTCATCGCCTATGCGCAGGAACGCCGGATTCAGCGCCGCAACATTCGGATGTTGTTGGAGATCCTGGAGAATTGCACTGACTTCGATGCCTATGGTATTAGATGGATGATGGAGTGTCGTTGGGGCCAGGATCATCCGGAGTGTAACTGGGACCATCCCGCCTGGTCGACTCCGAAGGGCGTCTACGCGGCTTACGACGAGTAGTCCGGTTGTGAGCGAGGGACGTCTGTGTCCCTGTCCACTATCCGATGCCTTGTCATTATTATGTGTACCCGAATAAATCACACTTTTTATTCATGCGAGGTATTCGGTTGTATAGCGTTTGTTTTCTGGTTGGGTATTGCGGCTGTATGATCTACTTCATGTACGGAATGTTCTGCGCGGGTTTTCGATCCTTGCGTTCTATGTTGTTGGCGGTTTCTAGACAGTTTCGGCTCTGCCTGTCGTGTTCTCTTCGTTGGGATGTCGCTTCTTTACTGTCTTCGTTGGAGCTTGTTATTTTTCTCGTTGGGGCGGCGCTCGTAAAAGTATATCGTATGCTCTAATTTACGGTTACAATATTCTTATTCTAAAATTAAAAGAGAGGAGAAATATCTTAACGTTTTCCCTTTTTGTATTTGTGTTTTTTGTTTTTGTTTTTTTATCAATAATTTTTTTTTGCTTTTTTTTTTTATACTATCTACGTGTAATGTGCTCTTATATAGGCACTTGATGACGCTAAATGAAGCAGTAATAGCTCATCGAAAATAATGAAAGACTGGCTTCTCGTGTGAATTTTAAGGGAAGGAACGCGTGTTGCGTGATTCGACATTCTTGGGATAGTCGGGCACGTTAGGGTACAGTGTGTTGGGACCGCTCGGCGGTGGCAGAAGTGGTTGGCTTATTGCCGCGCTGGTTGACGGCTCAGCTGATGAGACCGCGACGAGTTCGTTGACCTCCTGCCCACTCTCTTCGTCTACTGGTGTTTTCTTTTGGGATCGCTTGGCGAGATGTATCAGCAGGTGTGTCACCGAGTCCCAAATTGCACCGATGAGATAGATTGACCAACCGTACACAGTGTGTAGGCTATACGCGTGTATCAGCGTATCCACGAGAAGTTTTATGGTCCGTGCAATTAGGAATATTCCGATTACACCGGCGCTTGCTGTCCCGAATTGTATGAATCTTCCCCACGTACGACTCCAGACGGACTCGGCGAGGTTTTGTAAGCTGTTGTTGTCCAGAAGGTTCAATATTTTGATTCCTTGGTCAACGGTGCCTTGGCCGGTCATACCACGTGCCACGTGGTTTAGGACAGCGGGCTTTTCTATCGGGAACATTATGCGTTCCCGTAGGTTGTCGATGTCTTTCCTCGTGTAGATACCGCTTGACGCCAGTGATGCCGGATTGACGTACTTCCAGGTTGGTATCGTCATTGGTTCCATGCTCGCAGGTGGTACGGTCTCACCCGGAATGCGCGTGAATTTGTACCATGTATCGCCGAACAGGTAGTATGGAGGGAGCAATGCGTTGCAGGTCGCTTGGGTTCCTTTTTTCAGGAGTATGTGGGTTTTCGGGGTTAGGAAATAGGTTCGTTCCCACGAGTAACGGGCAATTGATTATAACATTCCTTTAACCTCACCAATTTTACTTCTATTGGTATGCATTGAATTATGTGTACTACTTCGCCAGCTACCACCGCCATGTAACCGGATCCTTTCATTATGTTGTATGCAAATTCGTCTGGTGCGTGCGTCGCTAAAGACAAACTGTTCCGAAGAATTTGACGTTCTTTGTCACACTGTTGGGTGAGCATATCGTGATATAATGATTTCATTTGTTGTCGGATGTGTCGTTCTACATATATGAATTTTGAGTTGACATGAGCGAATATATCGAGATTGGCGACTGGGAATTTACCCCGTATTGCGAATGAGGCGCTTCGAGTTGTTTCAAATATAAAGAGTTTGGGGTGTTCTGTAGTGAGTATACTGTATCCACAAACTTGATCGGTTTCTTTGACGGCTAGTGCAAATGTTACGTCTTCAGAGGTTACAGAGTAAACGGTGTTATGGTTTCCGGATTCTATTTCGCTGATCTTTGTGGACATTCCTTCGTAGAGAATGCCATATCTATCGATGCCGCAATTTTCGCGCGGTCTTGGGTTCCAGAAGGTGTATCCCCCATCTGGGTCGATGCAGGTTGTTGCGAGCAAGGTGCATGTAGTGCCTGATTTTAGGTGGATTTGGTTTGAATTCAAAGAGATTTGAGCTGTATAACTTCTTAGTGCGATTTTCACTGTTCCTTGCACAACAACATTATCTCAAGTACCGTACGGGTCTGAATATGATGCACCATTACACTGGCCGTTGTCCTTAATATGACCGGCGAGGGTAATGCTGATCGTGGTTGTTTGATTAACTTTTAATCCGTGTATTATTGTTTGGCCAACTCGTGTGGTCCCATATTTGTGCATCTCGTCGCATGCATCGCGTCGGGTCGTTTCAAGATATTCTGTTTGCCCATTGCTAACGACGGACACATGCGACGACATGCCGCAGTAGTATATTATTCTCAATATTTCGATTTTACATTGTATGGTCATCGTTTCGGAGTAGTCGTTGAGCTGTAATAGTTGTATGTACTGATCTGCAGTTTGTGTCTGTGGCACCGAGTTGTCGCAGGGTTTGACGTCCAACAGGGATAGCGTCGTTATATTGGATGCGCTTGACCCGCAATCGTATCCCACCATGCCAGCGGCGGGACGGAACAAACATATTACCCATATTATGTAGATGGCGGTCATCTGGGAACAACGTAGAAATTATCATTATGCATTCAATTATTGAAATCGGATTCATCGACTCGGGTCGGCTTCCTTTTCTTTTTGGGTTTTGTTTCGACGTTAATATGCGAATATCGCAGACGATTTTCGTGAACTACTCGTGTTTTGTTCTGGTACTGGATTTTTACATTACCCTTTTCCAATTTTTCTAGGACCTTATGTGGTCCGGTATAGTGATCCCCGAGTTTACCCGGTTTGGGACCTTTTTGAAGGTAGACGAAATCTCCTACCTTGAAGCTTTTAGGATTCGCGTTTTTGTCGTAATATTTTTTTGAGCGTTGTTTGGATGAGACTAAGTTTTCGTAAGCAATGCTCCTGATTCCGTTTATGCGCGTAATTAGTTCGATCAGATATCCGCGATAGGTGGGTAGTTGATCGGATTCGCGAAGCGGTTCGCTCGATGGGACTCTTGCTGATTTTCCAAATACTACCTCGTAAGGAGTGTATTTTGTACTTTCGTGAACACTTGTGTTGTATGAAAGCATTGCTAATCCCAGCCATTGGTCCCATTCATTGTCTTTATCTGTGTACTGTTTTAAGAACTCGGCTAACACGTGGTGAGACCTCTCGAGCGATCCGTTGGATTGGGGATGGAATGCCGTAGTTCGATATCGTTTCATACGGAAGCGTTTCGCGACTCTCCTCATTAGGCCGCTCAAAAAGTTACTGCCTTGATCAGTTAAAAGTGCCTTGGGTGCGCCGAACACGCATATGAATCTTTTTATAAATGCGTCTGCGACAGTCGTTGCCAGTGCATTTGGAAGCGGGATTACGACGCAATATTTCGACAGATGGTCTTGAATTGTGAGAATGTATTCATTTTTGTTTGAAGTGCGTTGCATAGGACCTACAATGTCCATTGAGATTTTTTCGAAAACTGTTCCCGGAGTATCTGTTATTATCATAGGTTGTTTCGTTTTGACTCGTACTAATTTTTTTAACTGGCATTCTAGGCATTGCTGCACTCGTCTTTGGATATCGGATTTTAAGTCTTCCCAGAAATACTCGCGCTTTATCCTATTGTAGGTTTTTGAAACACCCTTGTGTCCTCCGATTGGCGATTTGTGCATTTCGTAGAATATCGAATCGCGTTTTTCGACAGGTGCATAGCGCAGAGTTCCCATGCAAATTAATATTTTTATCTGGCTGTCCTTGAATACCTCTTTTACGATATTTATCACGTCTGTCCACATTAGGTGTTCGACGTGTTGACAGTGACAAAGACTGATTGATTGGAGGCTGAGAGTTTCGCAATTTTTTTTTTATTCCCTTACGCTTTGGTTAATGTTTTTAGATATTGAGGATAACGTTTCGGGTTGTTCGCCACGGATTACCAATGCAAGGTGGTATTTTTTTCCAACCCTTTTACTGTAGGCTTGGCCTACTGAAACGTCTTTCCAGAGGGGAAGCATGTTTGACTCTAATAGTTTTTGCCCCCGTGGGTCACATGGTTTACCCGTTGGGTCGATAAAATAGACCAAATTGTCGTTGCGAAAGTGGAACAGTTCTTTGGTATTGATACAATTTGCGATTTTGAGTTCCGATGTTTTTCTTTCCTCCACGGGAGGATCCTCAATTACGGAGGGTTGTGACTTGAGAGTGCTAGAATCTGAGTTTGTGGAATTATCGGTATCAGGGTCAGTGGAGGTTCCGGAGTGGGAGATAGGAAGTGCCTTACGCTGGTTAGGCCTGACGGCTGTTTTCGGGCGAACGGCCTTCCTAGGTCGTTGAGCGCGCACGGGTCTTATTACATCGGCCTCGATTTCTTCGTCGGTGCTCTCTTCATAGTTTATGGCTTTACGAGTTCGGCGTGTGGAAAATCGAGGCTCGGAACGTACGTCTGCCCCTTCGGATGTATCGACACTTGTCGGACCGTCGTCGCCACATGTTTCGTTCGCGTGTACTATTCCGTTTGAATCAGAGGGTACCTTGGTTTTTGTTTGAGAGCGGGTGACTACGTTTATTTTTTCGGACGCGGGAGCTGGGTGAATTTCCACCTGTGTCGTGGAACTCGTGGGGTTTCTATTTCCACTGTCGCTATCGCTTGTTTCATATGACTGACGCGTTATCTCTCGCAACGCATCTGCTGAGGTTTCGTCTTGGCTTTTCTCGTAATGCGGGATAGTTTTTATTTCTTCTACCTTTTCTAGTGGATTCCGCGATAGCGCATCCGCGTTCGAGTTCAATGGGCCGGGTTTATACACGACGTCGTAGTCGTATTCGGAGAGTTTTAGTCGCCACTTGAGAACGCGCGCGTTTGCGTCTTTGGCTGTTTTGAACCAAACGAGAGGCTTATGATCTGTGACGAGAGTGAACTTTCTACCGTAAATGTAGGGCCGAAAGGCTTTTACACTGTGGATGATTGCCATTGCTTCTTTCTCGTACGTGTCATAACGTAGAGCTGCGCCGCGCAATACGCACGACGTGTACGCTATGGGTTTGTCTTTCCCTATTTCTCCTTGTGATAGGACTCCGCCTAAGGCGTAGCCAGAAGCATCCGTCGTTATGATAAACGGTTTATCGAAATCGGGGTACTGGAGAATAGGAGCTTCACATAATTTGTTTTTGAGAATATCGAAGGCTGTCTGTGTTTCGTCAGTCCATTCGAAGTCGGTTTTGTCTTCTAAGAGACGGGTTAGAGGTTTTACGATTTTCGAAAAGTCCTTAATGAACCTGCGATAGTATCCTGTTAGTCCCAAAAATTGGCGAATGTTCTTAACGTTTTTTGGAATCGGGAATTCTCTTACTGCCGATAATTTGTTTGGATCTGGTTTGAGGCCGTCCTTACCGATTATGTGCCCTAGGTAACTTACTTCTGGTCTAAGGAATTCGCATTTGTATGGTTGTTGCTTGAGGTTGGCTTTACGCAACCGTTCCATCAGATCCTGAATCGTTTTACCGTGTTCCTCTAGGTTTCTGGCGTAGATTACGATATCGTCGAGATAAACGAAAAGGGATACTCCTTGGAGTCCACTTAGTACGATATCCATTAAGCGCTGGAAAGTCGCCGGGGCATTTTTGAGCCCAAAAGGCATTCTCGAAAATTCGTAGTGCCCGTGAGGTGTAGAGAAAGCGGTTTTTGGTTTGTCTTTGGGGTTCATTTCGATCTGATGGAAACCGGATGCTAGATCAAAGACTGAAAAGTAGGTTGCGCGCCCTAATTCGTCCAGAATGTCGGTAATGTTTGGCAGCGGGTACGAATCACCGATTGTTTTTTCGTTTAAAGCTCGGAAATCGATTACCATTCGCCAACGTTTGTTACCGTTGGAGTCTGGTTTTTTCGGTACTATCCAAACAGGACTGTTGTTCGGGGATTCCGACTAGCTTATTACCCTTGACTCTAGTAGCTCGTCCACTTGACGCTGGACATCGCCCTTAAGCGCTTGGGGAAACCTGTACTGTTTGGTGTTGATCGGCAGGTCATCGACCGTAGGGATCTTGTGTTGAAGCACATGCGGGGATTCTAGAGGCTCACCCTTTATGTGAAACCTGTCTGCATATGTTTCGATGATTCTTTCGACATGATCTAACTTGTCGTGTGCAAGATGATCTAGCCGCAAAAGATTTTTTATTATTTCCGAACGCTCTGAGTTTTTCCCGAGTGTACGCGGTGACGTGGAAATAGAATTGACGTTTCGATTTCGATTTTCACCGTTTTTTAATTTTTCATTTACTTTTGTTTTTGTTTTTTGTTTTTGGTTTGGATTTGTTTTTTGTTTTTGTTCATTTTTTCCCTTTCCGGTTGTTTTTGTTTTTGGTTTTTCCTCGCTACTGAAATTTTGATTTGGTTTCGCTTGCGCGTCGCTCTCGTCGGAGTGTTTTTTTTCGGCAAGGTTTTTTTTCGACGTTTTTTTTTCGAAGTTTTTGGATTGGCCACTTTTGGGCTCTGGATTAGCGTAGTTGTCATGCAATCTACGACTGGAATAGGCCGATCACGAGGAATTGGACCGGAATCTGTGATTGTCATGCAATCTAATTTTGTTTTTTCGTTTTTTATTTGGTTTTCCACAATATCGAATTCCTGTAGTTTTATGACTGGCACGATCAGTCGTAGGGCGTCATTTGTGGTATTGAAAACCTTCAAATGAGCCCTTCCGTTGATGTTCGTTACCAGGCAGTCGCCGGCGTAAACACCTTCACGGATTTTTAAAGGCGAGATATACCCTTCCTTTAACGTGCGGTTTTTGATTCTCATGTGGAAAGAGGTTTCCGAACGCGCGGGGATTTCTACTACCTCGACGGGTTCGTTTGGATTCTCGAAAGGCCATGTTTCATCTCCACACTCGAGACATTCTGTTGCGTAGTTTATTTTGGATTTTGTTTCGTAAAAGAACCGGGATCCTAACAACCCGGGGTAAGGAAGTGGTACCTCATCTGGTATGATATGAAAAAGCGTTTCGAAACCGAACACACGAAGTAGCACGCTTCCTAGTGCGAAGACCGGTAGCACGGATATTCCCCTTAGTTTGATAATATCTTGATCATCGATCCCTACCATTTTTGTGGTGTATGCTTTCTTAATCAAGTTGGGGATGGCACCGCTGTCTAGAAGCATCGACACCTGACCCTTTTCCGGTAGTACTCCGATACACACCGAGGGTAGTGTGTCGAAATCTTCCGAATTTATTGAGTAAGTTGGATATTGACGCTCGGAGGGATTGCGGCGGCGACGTGCACCGGACGCGTTGGGGTCGGGGTACCACTCGGCGCGTCCGCCCGAGGAGTATTCGACCCGTTTCCCGGCTGGGTTCGTGAGTTGTTATACTTGCGAGCGCGACAATTCTCTAAAACGTGACCTACTCGCTTGCAGTACCGACAAACGGGTTGATCGGACTTAGGCGCTTCGGTTTTTAATTGAAAACATTTATCTGCCGTATGGCCGATTTTCTTGCAAATTTGGCATTGTGGGGTGGCCGACCGACGTTGCCAATCGGACGAGAAGTTTGTGGGCTTGCCTCGTGACGGACACCTATCGGCTGTGTGCCCTGAATTTTTGCACAACTATCAAGTTGCAGGGGAATTGCGATTGGCGTAGCATCGATCCGCTGTGTGGCCGAATTTTTTGCAAATTTGGCACTCGACAGGCAAATTTGGCACCTGTTCGTTTTGTTTTTTTTTTCACACTGATCGGCACTGTGACCTTGATTTTTACATATTTGGCAAGTTATACTTGCGAACCAGCAAGCTTCGGTCGGATGGTTGTCTTTTTTGCAGATGACACACAACTTAACGGACCTTGTCTGAACGGGTTTTTCGGATTTGAGGGTGAGCGAGTGCGACTGTTTACGCGACGCGAGTTCGCGTTCGATTTGTATAGCGTGGGCGATCGCGGCCGTGACGTTACTGCATGGTGGGAGCCGTTGTTCGATTTCTTCCCTTAGCCCGCGTTTGAAGCATGTGAGGAAATAATCGTCGATCGATCTCCTGAATGCCTCGTCTTCCGTTCCGTTGTTGGTTAGTTTTCGCGCCTCGACAATTTCTCTTGCCTTCTTTCTAATTTTTGCGGAAAAATCTATGACGCTATCGCCGCTTGCTTGAAATATGCTACTGAGCTCCCCCAACAATTGCATTTCGGACTTGTTGGGCCCGTATATTTTTTTGAGGAAAGCTACGAGTTCTCCTACCGTTTCGAGTTTTATCCCGTCAATAGCTTCTCTGGCTTGATTTTTTAATTTGTTTCTTATCAATTTTACAAGGCATTTCTCTGCCTCAACAGGGAGCAAGTCCTTTGCGTCTTCGCATCCCGCAATGAAACCTGATAACGGGATATTTTTCCCGTAAAATTCCGGGACCCAGCTAATGGCATCCTTCATGGATATTAGCTGATTTGTTCCTAGCGACATGGTTACCGGGTCTTGATTTTTGTATTTTTTATGCAAATCTAATTTTTTTATCGGTCTTCTCGCACGAGGTTCGAGTCTAGGCACTAGTTCGGGGTGGGAACTTCTTGTTGAATAACCCGATTTTTCTGTGGAATCTTCAGTGACGTTTAGATTTAAGGAGCTGGCTGATTCGTCTCCTGACATTGAAATAATTAGCACATTCCCCTTTTAATATCCCGGACGAGCCCCCAAAAATTTATATGTCACATCCGGAAGGGACGCAAACATAATATTTTTGTTTCCCTCCTTTTTGCCTACGCCTAGCGCAATAGCACGGGATGAGGGTAAAGGGGGGTAGTGCGTGGGAGATAATAGAGTCAAGGGATAGAGGTATTATTTTCGGTAATGAGGAATAATTCGACAAGCTCGTATGAATTTAACCGACGTTTATTACATATAGAAAGTCGGATTTGGATATGCATTAAAATAACAGAAGAAGAAAAGGAAAACGATACACAAGGTCGACAGAATAACGTGGTTCGCTTACATTTGTTGGTGCCGGTCGTCGTATGTGTGTGTGTTCGCTCGTACGGTTGTATGCGCTCGCTCGTCAAAGATATCGTTGACGCTCTTAAGACGTAGGGCCCTCGCTGGTACCCTGGTACGCCCGCTGGTCGAATAACACTTGCGCGAGATTTCGGTCACGCGGAGATGTATGTTTTTTTTTTTTGTATACGACGAGAAGCACTTGAGATTCTATGTGAATGCACCGAGTGCGACACGAATTCCTGACCTTCCTGCTCGAACTGAGGGTCGAGGTTATGTATATATGAGACTTGAAAGAAAAGACTCGGAATAAGACTGACGATGCGTAGATCGGAATTAAACGTGACAAAAGGAACTTGATTCGAGATTCGCTAATGGAAGATTGAGTTCTGAACTCGATGGAGATTGTCGGGAGACTGACTTCAAGAAGGAAGTCTTTCTTGATGTGAAAATTAGGAGGGGTTCAATAGTGGGAGACGGAACTTTAGGAAGAGCATGGTCTTGGTCATCTAATTCTTCGGGGATTGGTGCATTGGTCGCGAATAATTTTCGTGATTGGTTGCGGTATAGTGTGCGAATCATTAACGGGTTCGTTAGCACGTGCGTGGCCTTATTCCAGAGCGTCGGTTCTACGTATCACGCGTATAAGGGAAGGGGGATCTTTGTCCCGCATTTCGGCGAAAAAGTGCACGGGGCAGTGTTCGATATTTGAGATATAAGCATGCGCATGGTTTGTGTTATGTGAATTTATAGCTACGGTGACTCCTCATATCAAGAAGTTTATATATCGGACTACGCTGTGACACCGAGGGTCTCATTTTCTTCCAAGTGAGGGTTCAGCGGAGCCGCCTAGTCTGTGTTATGGTTAGAGAGTTCGTTCTAAAGATTTACCGTGGTAGGGCTCTGCATAGCGTTGAAATGCTCTCGTACTGTTTTTCGAGTATTAAATATTTCGCTCCACACCTTCAAAATTTATGAGATTCAAGACGGTATCGACTAAGTTGAAAAAAAGGAAGAGAAAAAAAAATCTTGTGGTTTGGGATTCGTCGCAAGACGTGACAGAGGAAGCGCGACAGAACAACCAACAAGTTATAACCCGGAACTTGCAGCAGTGGGCTTTATCGGCTGCGAGTCAAGTTAAAAATTTTGATTTCAAAGCTTCCGATAGGTGGATTGTGAAATTTAAACGGAGACATCGAATTCGCCAAAGAAAAATCACGAAGTTTGTAACGGAAAGAGAAACCGCAACGCGGGATGAAATCCTGGCTGCTGCAGAAGATTTTCGTATCCAGGCTCGTGATGTCATACGAAACTTTGGCCCCGATTTCGTCATTAATACAGACCAAACAGGTATTCAAAATTTGTTCTCATTTTCCATAATAAATTAATGTAGACTTTCGTATATAGTATTTTCAATTTATTCCTTTTCTATTTTTTTCAGGATGCCAATACCAGTCGACGTTCGACAGAACTCTGGCGACCAAAGGATCAAAAGTAGTGCTGGTAAAGCGGCAGAATATGAATAAAGTCACCCATTCCTATACTGTTCAGTACTCTGTTACCCTATCAGGAAAATTGTTGCCCCTGGTGTTCGTATGCCTACAAGAAACAACAGGTCCATTTGGTCCCAGAGTTCAAAAATCGGTCGACGAGTACCTAAAAAAATACGGAAACGTCGTAGTCACGTCATCGAAATCGGGAAAATTGACTACAAAGTTATACAAAGATTTTTTAATCAACGTTTTGGAACCCTACATAAAAAAAGAAAAGTTTTTCTTAATTATCGATTCCTGGGGAGGCCAAACGTGATGTACAATGAGGTGTTTCGAAATGACAGGTGTCTGCCTACTTGCACGGTGAAGGTAATTCCACCAAAATGCACTCCATTAGTGCAACCTTGTGACGTGTATTTTTACCGCCAAGTAAAAAATTTCATAAAGCGTCTGCAGAACTGCGCCTATCTGATTGAACAAGGACGTGAAATTAATGATAGAGAAGATTGCATAAAAATTCATTCTATTGTTCATCATCAGTTGTCTTCTCCGGTCTTCAATAACATGATCAGATATGCGTGGTTTGCTTCGAAACTTTGCGATCAAAGAGAAATCTTCATGAACGTGAATGAAGTTTGTTTTCCGATCGATGTATTGAAAAAAATTGCGAATGTAACAATGCAGCGTTTGTACGGTGTGCGAGATGCCGTGAAAATTACTGTTTTCCTTGTTTTTACGATGGTTATCACTCTGGCTCGTGTAACATTACACCCGATGTATAAAACAAACGAATACAGACCGAATAATGAAGTATTCAATTCCTTACCCGACGTTTTTCATTTTCATCCTAAAAATGTTGTTGGTTATAAATATTGATACTTGAAAATGTATGTTTATAATCAAGAGATAATTTAAAATATGACTTGCGTTTTTTCATTAAAAAAAAAATGAAAAAAAAAAAATCGAAATGAGACTCGAACCAGCGACCCCGCGATTACTGGACTCGAGCGCTACCGGGTACGCCACGAGCCCGGTTCGAATATCGTTGCATCTTTGTGGGATAAGAGTGCGCTCGAAAACTTCAAAGTCAATTTTCTCGAAAATTTCTGAATATGGCGTCGAACTGCTTTGGGATATTAATATTCGAGCTCTGAACTTCGCGTACCATGAGTACGAAAAATTACAAAAATCCGACTGCCGTGCTGTCCCATTGTTAGCTGTTAATACAATCGTAGTAGACCGACATACGAATAAGAAAACTTATTCGCCGGGAGACAAACTTCTTCGTCCTTAATAAATCTTTTTTCTGAGTGTGATTCTCTGCGTTATTAATGTATACAAAAAAATGTATCGCGCACTCTGATCGCTTATTTTTTTAGTTTATACGTTAATTTAAATATAATAATAAATCCAAATCACAACTTATTTATCGTCTAAAAAATTGTTTACGCTTTACTCACACCCGTCCTTATACCAAATAAATTATAATTCATAAAAGTAAGCGGAAATATATTTATATTCGTATTATTATATTAATTCTCATACTTTCATCAAGCGATTAAGCATTATCCCCAAAAACAAGCCAATCATCCATCCGGCCGCGAATCGTCAGTACCAGAAAGTGCACATATTCTACAAGCGATGAGATGGTCCTGTTGGTAGCGTTCCTGGCTTCGGTCCGCAGGGGCGCGGGATCGGACCCCGCGCTCAGTGTTTTTTTTTAATTTATTTATTATTATTACTATTAATTTTTATTTGATTAGTTATTTTTATTAGTTATCATTACTATTTTAATTAGTTATCTTTTAGTGTCGAAATATTTATCGCGCACTCCGACCGCTTATTTTATTAGTTTGTACGTTAATTTAAATGTATTAATAAACCTAAATTACACCTTATTTATATTTTAAAAATTGTTTGCACTTTACTCACACCCGTCCCTATGCCAAATAAATTGTAATTTATTAAAGTAAGCGGAAATATATTTATATTCGCATTATTATATTCATAAAAAATCTAAATTACAACTTATTTACCTTTAAAAAAATTGCTTGCGCTTTACTCACACCCTCCCCTATGCCAAATAAATTGTAATTCATAAAAGTAAGCGGATATATATTTATATTCGCATTA
Source organism: Ophion ellenae (assembly GCA_963210295.1). NCBI lineage: Eukaryota > Metazoa > Arthropoda > Insecta > Hymenoptera > Ichneumonidae > Ophion > Ophion ellenae. The sequence goes on along the minus strand of OY723389.1, from coordinate 6,919,192 downwards.
TTATATTCATTCTCATATACTATTATCAAGCGATAAAGCATTATCACAAAAAAAGAAGGCAATCATACATCCGGCCGCGAATCGTCAATACCAGGAAGTGCACATATTCTCCAAGCGATGAGATGGTCGCGTTGGTAGCGTTCCAGACTTCGGTCCGCAGGGTCGCGGAATCGTTGCCCGCGCTAAGTATTTTTTATTTTTTTATTTATCATTACTATTTATTCTTATTTGATTAGTTATTTTTATTAGTTATCCTTATTATTTTAAATAGTTATCTTTAACCCCTTCGCAGTCAGGCGAAAATTAGATTTTTGTGCCACTTTTGTGTTGGAAAAAAATCTTCACAGATTTACCCTAAAATTTCCGTGTGAAGGTTTTTACGGTCGCTGAATCTGAATCTGAAATCGGATTTCCAAAATAAAAAAAAGCGGATCCAATATGGCGAACGCAAATTTGAAAAATGGTTTGTTTCCGACGAAAGTGAGTACCTCAGGGTTTTCGAAGTCGCTGGATCCAAATCTGAAATCAAATTTCCAAAGTCCAAAATGGTGGCTCCAATGCGACAGGAAAGGTTTTCAGTTGTAGTATGATTGAATTGATTTGAATTCGAGCGACTGAATGCGAGAAATCATTTAACATAATATTAATAATAATATAAACAATGTGAATGTCTAGCGAGAATTTTGACGTCGACTAATGACTAAGCTCACCAAGAAACAGATCATGAGGCCAAATGTTGTTATTTCTTATAATAACAATATGGGAGATGTAGACAAAACAGATCAGTCTATTTCTTTGTACGAAACAATTCACACGACCGTCAAGTGGCATCACAAATTATACTTTCATTTATTCGATACTGCAATTTATAATGCTTTCGTCGTCTATAATCATCTCTAAACTGACTCGAAAAAAATGACTTCTTTACAGTTTCATTGTGCACTTGAGCTGTTAGAAGATCATTGTGAACAATACACATCATCTAAAGCGTATTATTGTAAACCCAAACATCCTCTGCGCTCGTGACGAAGTCACTATCCATTCTATATTTCAGACGATAAGTAGATAAAAAAGCGTTGCACTGAATGTTATTCCAAAAAATAAAGGAAGGCAACATTCTTTATGTTCAAAGATTGTGGTAACGTTCCACTGTGTGCGGTACCTTGCTTCCAAAAGTACCACGAATAACGGTATGATCAGGTGAAATACCGAAATTCTTTTTCATTTGTTGTCCAAACATTAAATAAAAGATATAAGTTAATGAAAAAAAATCCACAAAGAATGAAAAGAAGTAATAGATACAGACAACACAAAAAAGAATAAAATTAAAATCGAAAAAAAATTAAAACTACAAAAAAAATACAAATTTTTTAAGTTGCAAAAATACAAAAAGAAATGAATACGAGAAAAAAAAGAAAATATGAATAGTAACAAGAAATTGGAAAAAATACAAAAAGCACAAAAAGTACAAAAAAATACATAATCGGAGTCAATGACCGCTACATCTTCGATTCGTGACTCTGAGTTCGGCAGAGAGCGGGGTATAAAAATGAAAAAGTATTTTTTACATTTGTTATTATGGATAGATTGTCATACATGATTTGCTAAATTTTTATTCATCATATTGTATCCGAGCGTCAGATACTTGAAGTTAGGACATAAAGTCGAAATTCCCGACCATAAACATCCTGAAGATAGAATTTTTTGTCGAAATCAAACTACTTGTCCAATTTGTGTCTGTCATATTGGATCCGCCATTTTGAATTTTGGAAATCCGATTTTAAATTCGGTTTCAGCGACCTCAAAAACCATACGGTACGTACTTTCGTCGGAATCGAACGATTTTTCGAATTTGCGTCCGCTATATTGGATCCGCCATTTTGAATTTTATAAATCTGATTTCAAATTCGGATTTAGCGATCTCAAAAACCCTTGAACACTAGTAGAATAGCTGTAGCGGTTCTAACGCAAGGGGAGGTGGTGTGTCAAGAGTGGTGAAACCAAGGTGGCGCCACCGTCGAGGGGAGGTCGCCGGGCGCGTGTGACGTCACAGAGAGGACTATGTGGAGGGAGGGGGTCACGTGGTCCGTGCAGCGACTGGTGGGGGGGGGGGAGCGTTAATGAGTGTTATGTGTGTATGTGCATGCGTTCGGTAATATGACAACGCTAGGCGCCACATGAAGGGCGTCTCAAAGCTCGCCGACACTCGAGACAGGTCCTGACAGGTTTCTCGGGAAAAATCTTTAGGGATCAGAGGGACCGCAGATGGACTACTTGAGCGCAGCTGCACTCTTGAAAAGTCGAGGTCCCCATTCCGAAAGATAATGTCAAGATGTTTGCATGCGTGTCTACTCTTGTTACGAGTCTCGCCAACACTTTAGACAGGTCTCGACAAGTCAGGATTTCTCGGAAAAACTATAAACTTTAGCGATCAAAGGCGGTGACCGCCGATGGACCACTTGAGCTGCAGGGCCCATAAAATCTTTTGACCCGAGGCCTCCCGACTTCCTGTTTTTTGTCTCATGTTCCTCGAGCAATCTACGCGTTATCGGAAAACGCTGTTTTTTCCCGAGAGAAGGCCGAACTTTTTTTCCCCCGAAGGCCTTTTTAATGATCCGCTCCGCTCAAATTTGACCACACTTTGCATGAAGCAGTCAGTCTGTTAACATCGTGGAAGTTTTTTCGTACTCATCAACATGGAGCAAATCTTGCATGACCAAGCCGTGCTTTTACGCTCGATCGAAGATTTTACCGCATGGGAGCAACGATGCGTCGAGTTCATCGAAGGGCTGGAAACGCAAAGCCGGATTAAGCGCCCGTGATTATTAATCAACGGACATCAACAATCACTAATAGCTCAAATAGCGCGTCTGGAAGGATTGAGGAATTGTGTGCGGAGTCGTTTCATATACACGGGCGCAGGACACGGTGATCATGAGTTAATCTGGCGGGAGATTGAAACATCCTTCGAGAGTCGGATATTGACCGGTTCCATCATCAATCGCAGTCACATCGAGCCGAGACACTTCCTAAATGATGCTCGCGTCCTAGTGCTTCAACATGTACAACATATTATCAGCAAGCACAACAGCATCACAATCAACACAGTGTTTAATGGTGAATTCGCGAGTGGTGACAAACATGCGAATAAAAGTATCAACACGCGGAACTGCGAACTATTTAGCACAAGCGATTTGAACGAGTGGTATGATCAACGTGTTATGGAGCCCACTTTACCATTACTCGATGAATTTCAAGAACGTGATAGTGGCTGGGCTCTGCAGAAAATACTTAACCTCACGATAAATGTGAATAAGTATAATCCGAGGCGTGCCGGGTGCTCCATATCAATACCGCGGGAAATAATTATGAAGAGAGCTGTGGTTAACGTCAAACCCGACGATAACGCATGTTTCGCATGGGCAGTTGTCGCTGCTCTATACCCAGCCGAACGAGATAGCGCCCGTCCAATTTCTTACCCTCATTATTCGACAGTACTGAATCTCCAGAATATCGAATTTCCGGTGACGATACATCAAATAAAGAAATTTGAAGCTCATAACAACGTATCGATCAACGTGTATACTACCACCACCAAAAAGGACATAGTTCCAATACGCGTGACTCAAAATAAGAAGGATAAGCACATCAATTTGCTGTACATGCAAGATACTGAGGACAACAATGTGGGGCACTGCGTATGGATCAAGAACCTGTCGAGACTCGTGAGGGCACAACTGACCAAAATGGAGCATAAAAAATATATCTGTGATCGGTATGTAGTTAATATAATATACATATATGTGATTATATATGGTAGACGAATTAAACAAAAAAATCTTTTTTTTTGCAGGTGTTTGCACTACTTCGGTTCAGAGGAAAAATTACGATCACATGAGGTCGATTGTGGAGTGATTAACGACTGTGCAATTCGACTACCAAACGACACCAATAAGTGACTCCAGTTCAGCAACTTTAGCCGGAAAGAGCGACATCCTTTCATTGTGTATGCTGATTTGGAGTGTGTCCTGGCAAAGACCGATGGGAAGAACCTAGCGAAAGATATGTATCAACACCATGAAGTATTTAGTATCGGATATTACGTGTGTTGTTCATATGACGATTCATTATCTTCGTATCATTCACGCTGCAGTGCTGATTGCGTATCATGGTTTGTCGAAGAACTGAAAAATCTAGCACTACAGATAAAAGAAACTTTCTGTGATAATGTATCATCGGTGCATTTAACACCGAGGGAGTGGGCTAGTTTTCGAGCAGCGACTCAATGTCACATATAGGAGAAACCATTTCCGCAAGAAGATGTACGCGTTCGAGAACATTGCCATCTGACTGGGCGCTATAGAGGCCCTGCCCATTCCAACTGCAACCTAAATTACAAGCAGTCATTTGTCATTCCAGTAGTTTTCCACAATTTATCCGGTTACGATGCGCATTTTATAATCAAGGAAGTAGCCACAGCGTTCGAAGGAAAAACCGATATGCTTCCAATCACAAAGGAGAAATACATCTCCTTCGCGAAGCATGTTGAAATTGAAAATGATTCAAAACACAAGATCCAATTGCGCTTTATCGACTCTTACAAATTCCTCAACACGAGTCTCGACAAATTAGCATCATTCTTGACCGACGAAAAACTCAAAATTTTACGCACACAATTCCCAACTCTCTCGACAGACGATTTCAAGTTGTTGACGTGAAAAGGGGTCTTCCCTTATGAATATATCGATGACGTGACGAAGCTAGACGACACTTGCCTACCACCACGTGACGCATCTTACAGTTCCCTGACAGATGCTACAGTATGTGAGAGCGAGTACGCACACGCTGAGAACGTTTGGGAGCGGTTCTCCATTCGAACGCTAGGCGACTATAGCGATTTGTACCTGAAGACAGATGTCTTGTTATTAGCCGATATTTTCGAAAACTTTCGAAATACATGCGTTGAGAGCTATGGCCTAGATCCCGCGTATTACTACACATTGCCCGGATACACCTCGGATGCAATGTTAAAACACTCGAATGTCAAGTATGAATTACTAACTGACATCGACATGGTTTTATTCGTCGAGCGGGGTATACGCGGTGGTCCGAGTCAATGCTCGAACCGATATGCACACGCTAATAACAAGTACATGGAGTCGTTTGATCCATCGAAAGCATCATACTTGATGTATTTTGACGTCAACAATTTGTATGGATGGGCAATGTGCCAACCCTTGCCATATGCAGATTTTCGATGGGTCAACGACGTGTCCAATTTCGATCCATCATGCATCGCGCTAGACTCACCTATAGGCTCCATCCTTGAAGTCGACTTGGAATATCCCCAATCTCTACATGATGCGCACAAAGACCTGCCGTTTTGTTCAATACATGAAAAACCGCCAGGTAAGCGGGAAGAAAAGCTGTTAGCGACTGTCTGTGATAAAAAACACTACATCTTACACTACCGGAATTTACAACAGTCCTTACGCCATGGGCTTCGCCTCACGAAAATCCATAGAGTTCTACACTTTACACAATCCCCATGGCTGCGTTCGTATATTGAGTTGAATACCCAGTTTCTAACGTTTGCCAAAAACGATTTCGAAAAGAATTTGTTCAAATTAATGAATAATGCGGTCTTTGGCAAAACGATGGAGAATGTACGCAATCATGTAGATGTAAAGCTTTTAACAAAATGGGAGGGCAGATATGGCGCGGAGGCAATGATTGCGAAGCCAGATCCATAGCCGAAGCGTTTTTTCCGAAAACCTCGTCACCGTAGAATTGCGCAATCTCGAGGTGAAATTCAACAAGCCCATATACGTGGGTATGTGCATACTCGGCATATCCAAAACGTGCTTGTATGGATTTCATCGTGAGTATATGGTACCTCTGTATCGAGATAAATGTAAAGTCATGTATACCGATACAGATAGCCTCATATATGCCATTGAGAGCGAAGATGTATATGCAGACATGAAGTGCGACATTGAAAAATTTGATATGAGCGACTATTCAGCGGACAATAGGTATGATATGCCGCTTGTCAACAAAAAGGTACCCGGTCTCATGAAAGACGAATGCAATGGTGCAATTATGACCGAGTTCATTGGACTTCGATCGAAAATGTACGCGACACGCGTCGAAGGTAAGAAGGACACGAAAAAAGTTAAAGGCGTCAAGAGTAGCGTTGTGGATAGGACAATCACGTTTGACGATTATGCCCGATGCTTGAATGAAGAAGTTGAAATGGAGCGTAGTCAAACGTGCATTCGATCAAAGTTACCCCAAGTCTACACCATTCGCGAGACGAAAATTGCTCTGAGTCCACATGATGATAAGCGGTATATCATACCTGGGACCTCAGATACCCTACCATGGGGGCATTACAGAATAAAGTCGTGAAAAGTTTCGTAATTTTTTTTCCACAACCTTGATGTAAAAATGTGTACATTTTTTATGAATATCGATGTATAAATCTCGTGAAAATTATGTATATATTTTGTTGACTCGATGTTAAAATTATGTTTGTTGTATATATTGTGCAAGAATGGATTTTATTATTTTCCGTAAATAAAGGAACAGAGTTTTATAATCCGATGTGTTTATTCACTCTATCCATCTTCTCACGTTCCATGAAAAAAGGGCGACGGCGAGACGGGGGAGAAGCAAGCCTGCTGCGGAGTCGGTCAGAGGCCTTGGAGGGATGCGGGGACGACCAGCAGGTCAAGAGTCATAAAACATACATATTTTTCCACTTTCTTTATTGTCGGCTACAAATCGGATTTACTTATCCAACTATTGTGGCTATTGTCGAAACCTAACCACTTTACAAACATTCGATTACCGCGCTTCTCCAATACCGCTTCAATGAGATAGATATCGGGGTGCTTGACACTGAGAAGCTCTTGTTTGTAGAAGCCACCGGCGATCGGTTCATCTTTATGGTCCTTCAAGTGGTGCGTGACGGGATGAGTTTTTTTTCACACGATATATTGTAAATATTTCCGTTGTCCAGTTTGGGGTGTGACCCTTTTCAAAAATAGTCTTAAATTTGCTGATTCTCACTTTATCACCAACGGCGAATTTCGGCGATCTTTTCATTGGAGTATATTTATAAACTTCCCGCAATTGCTTCTCATTTTCCGCGTTGACATTTCTCGGCTTCATCTTAATGGTGCGGTGTACAGAATCGTTGTACTCGGCTACTAGATTATCAAGAATATCGATCCACTTGTAATTACCACGACGACTAAATTGCATCCACGTCTCGTTCTTCAATGTACGATTGAAACGCTCGCAAATGGATGCCTTCAAGTTGCTATATGTTGAATGCATGTGAATATTGTACTTTTTCATGATGGCCTTAAAGTCAAAATTGTAGAATTCTTTTCCCCGATCAACGTGTAAGTTCTGCGGTATGCGTCCCTTAACGAGTATCGACTTCATCGCTGCTGCTGCATCTTTGCCATTCTTACTCAGCATTGGCACGGCCCAGGCGAATTTTGAGAAGTTGTCGATGACGGTGAGGAGAAATTTGTGTTTAAAGTTGTGACGCGCGTATGATGACATATCGACGAGATCTGCTTGCCAGGTCTCGTTCAAGCCACGGATGTCCACATGTCGACGCGGATAGTTTCGTCGAGCAGGCTTATGTAGCTCCAGCACGAGAGCGCCCCTTTTTATCGTTCATTTTCCAGTCCACTCAGTCGTGCATCCAATTCAGCAATGACGTTTGAATTACGAATCACTAAATCTTGTAGAGTTTTTTACATCGGCCTCGAGTGTCCTCGCAATGTCTCGTATCGTAGCTTCAAGTCCGTTAACCAACAACTGACTACTCTCATTCATTTCTTTGCGTATGTTCTTAATGATAGTTCGGGATTTCCTTTGTAACGCACTTAGAGTGATGGTGATCTTCTCCTTCCGGATTTGCGATGTTACACAATCGTTTCTGCCCCAAGTCATAATGACCATCTGTGGTAATTCTAAAGCCAATCCCGGGTCGACCTGGAGGACCTTGCTTACTGTGGAGTACACTCCTACTTGAATGATGTCCAAACACATCGACACTCATGATCCGAATGCGTAAATTCTCCCATCTCGAGTTAATAAATGATTTCAGCTTCGCGCAATTCCTCAATAATCGATATAATTTCATCCGCATGTGATGAATTTCCGGCTGCTTGGGATGCCAGAAGTAAGCGAAGACGATCCACTAGCTCGTTTGGTTTATCCCAATAAATATAGTCCAATTGGATGTTTTTTCTAGCTAGCTTATACTTCGGCATGCCCTGCCCCACATGATGATCGACTATATTTACGATATATGTGTTAAATTTGTGGCTGGTGTTACGTCGTATAGCTTCACTAGGCTTGTACAATTTTTTGTGAGCATTCGTCGAGATGACAATCTTATCGTAGTTTTTCAAATCATCCGGTGTGAGAGTTTCGACATTAGGCACTTTTTTAAACAACAGCTCCGTTAATCCAACAGTTTTCGCATAACTCGCATTTCCCACACGGATATGTTGAGAGTCGAAAATTATCGGAGAATTGCCAATCATTAATTTATTGTTAGCGAGATTTCGTACACCGTATAATACATCCAGGCTTGGCTTTCTATTTGTTTGTAATAGCAGGAGATATTCGCTGATCAGCTCATCGACATTTTGCGAGTCTTCATCATCCTCATATATCAATTTAAACGAATCTTGTGTTTCACTCTTCAAGGAATCATGTGAAGCATTTTGATTTTTCACACTATTTAGCGCATCTTCTCTTTCTTCTTCAACATTATCACGCACTTTTTCATCCTTAATTTCCTTTTCACGCAACGATTGTTCGCTCTTCATGTTGTCACTACCACGACATGCGCAATACTGTCTGTTCAACCACCAGCGATGAGTCATTTATCAATGGTGAGAAAATAATCAAAACCTTATCTATATCGACCCCCGTTAACATCACTATCCTTATCAATTGTGATAAATGCATACTTGTCAGAATTCCAGCATTTCACGCACATGTTTTTAAAGCACGCATAAGTCATATCCGCATTAACATGGTCATTGTAGACGTGTTTGAGATTCATATCATCCTGCTTGAAAAGCACCACGAAATTTGCATTATCTCTCACGAGATGTTTGGGGATACGAGGGTACGTCTGACAAAGATAAAAACCGTCACAATCTCGTGTCGTCCCATGGAAAAGAAGGCCCGAACATTATCCTGCTTTTCGCATGCTATGTCATTAAAGATGAATATAGAGTTGGATCGTGAATCACTTGGTGCTATCACTTGTTCATGTGCCTCAAATGGATTATATTCAACTCCACTCACAGGTTCGAGTAGGTGTTCGAGCAACTTATACTTTGGCTGCTTGAGCGATTTGGAATATAAGTAAATGTTCTCAAATCTCAAACCATTCGGATGGATAATGAGAGTGAGCAAAGCGTTGACTTCCCACAATTCGATGGACCGCAAAACAGTACACATATGGTATCCGGCAATAAATTCCCATGGCGTTTTTTTTCCCTTCACGGTCTTCGACAAACTCGTGGAAATTTATCACGGGAAGTCCGCCTCCGATGGTTTGCTTCCTGGACGTCATCTCACACACGACTAACGGCCAAATCATATAGATAGGCTTCTTATAGGGATTATCCGTCAGTCGCGTATTGTCTTTAGACATGATTGTGCATGGGAAGAGTGGTAAAGGTTTGGTCATCCGCCTAATCAAGAAACTCCCCGTTGAATTACATTTGCCTGGATATCAGTATTGTGGACCAGGCACAAAGTTGACCAAGCGCCTTGCTCGTGGTGATCCGGGCATTAATCCATTGGATACAGCTTGCAAACAACACGATATTGCGTATTGGAAAAATCCCGATAATCTTAAGGCGAGACATTTGGCGGATAAAGTGTTGGCTGAACGGGCTAGGCAACGTGTTACCGCGAGAGACGCTAGTATCGGTGAAAAAGCCAGTGCTTGGGGTGTGGCAAACATTATGAAGACAAAGAGAAAATTTGGCATGGGAATGAAGGCCCGCAAGGGTGGCGTTTGTTTGAAAAAGATAATTGGCGCTGCAAAGAAGACAATGATTCAAAGTAATGATCCGCATGAGATTATCAAATCAGCTCTAAAGGGTGCTCGTGCAGCGGTAAAGTTGCAAGGTGGTAAAGTGCGCACACCTCGGGTTCTACCTGTACTCCATAAAATTGGTGGTTTACTGCCCTTCCTCGTGCCCATTTTTGCGGGTCTTAGCGCTGCGGGTGCTTTGTCGGGTGGTGCGGCTATTATAGTAAAAGCTGTGAATGCTGCTCAAGCAGCTAAGCGTGAATTGGATGAAAGTAAGCGTCATAATCGAACAATTGAAGCGATTGGATTAGGTCGGGGTCTACATCTGAAACCGTATAAGCAGGGATTGGGCCTTCATATTAAGCCAAAAAACTAGAAGTAACGCTACCACACCGTCCCCTCACCGACTGCGATCTACTCAAATATGCAAAAATTCTAAAGATTCCACATTTTCGTGGAGTTTACATGCGGGATACATTGCCAGCGAGTGGACCTCTCAAATGTGAAGCAGCAATTGTAAATTTGGATGGAAATGTCGGTCCTGGAAAGCACTGGGTCGCTGACAAAAAGACCGGATCGAAAGTCATGTACTTTGATAGTTTTGGCAATCTACCACCACCATCCGAGCTCATGAGATATTTCCGTGTCGGTAGCGTTAATTATAATTATACTAGATATCAGGAATATGATACGATTGAATGTGGACATTTATGCCTCAAGTTTCTTTGTCGGCAGCTGCAGCACAAAGACAAATATACACTATATATAGGGGGGAAATGACGGGGGGAATTCAGTTGTCAATTTACCAGCATCATGGACGAAAGTTTAACATTGACCATATCTGGTTCATCGTCCATACTCGAGGCGCAATACTTTCCCCCCATCGAATTCTCGCCACTCAAAAATTATACTCTCGGCCTCGTGGAATTGTTAACCTTCAACTCTATTCCCAATATCGACGTTGACCACGATAACCTTTACGTGGGTGATGAGGTTTTGACGATACCTACGAGTAATTATGAAATAGAGGATATTGAGACATTTGTACAAGCAGAGCTCTCGCGTAAAAACATCAGCATCAGCATTAAACCCAACAATAACACGCTACGCAGTGAGATCGAGTCCGATCATGATGTAAATTTTGAGCCAAAAGATTCACACAATTTACGATTTTTTTCCATCTGTGCCACCGGGTTATAAGATCATTGAAGTTCCCTTCCACCTAATTTATCTGCCAATCACGAGCAGAACAATTGACACGATACAGCTTCGCATAGTGGATCAAGACGGTGATTTGGTAAATTTCCGCGGTGAAGTAATCACCCTACGCCTGCATACAAAGTCGTGATGGGCATTGTTTTCAACAGATCTTCCAATAACAATAAACGGCCATGGATAAAAACAATCAGTCGTCGACCAGCGCCCAAAGTGCTAACACCTCAAAACGTGCTACTCTTGAAGAATTTGGGTCTCAAAGTGAGTGGCGAAAGCGTGTAAAAAATTATTTAGTCTGTGCTTTGTGCATCTGTTGTGTGAAATGGAAGAAGAAATTGTAAACATTCAGGCACCCGTGGTCTTTGATGAATCCATCGTCCATTGTGAGATTCACGCTCATCAACCATATGCATCTTCAACCTTCAATAACAGCGATGAAGTCCGTATTGCCATCCAACATCAAGACCTCTCCATCCTGCCGAGCAAGAGTTCCCTACACATATGTGGGAAATTATCAAAGCGTGACGGGGCGCCAACCACTGCTACAAGTCTCATCAACAATGCCATTTGTCATTTGTTTGAGGAAGTGCGATATGAGTTGAACGCCATAGACATCGATCGTAATAAGAATGTCAGTATTACGAGTGTAATCAAGGGATATTCATCTCTCTCACCGGCCAAAAGTTCTATGCTCGAGAACACTGGATGGCTCGATGTCGAAGAGACCAAGCAGATTGTAGATGTATCGGGAAACTTTGATGTCTGTATACCGCTCAGCATGCTTCTCGGATTTGCCGAAGATTATCGAAAAATTGTCGTAAATGCCAAGCACGAGTTTATTCTCACGAGATCACAGACCGACGACAATGCAATTGTACAAACAGCGCTTGAAGACTATAAACTCGTATTGCATAAAATAGAATGGCTCGTGCCGTATGTAACAGTCTCGGATCAGCGAAAAATTCAACTGTTAAAGTTTCTCGCCAAAGACGCACCAATCTCCATGAGTTTCCGAACATGGGAACTGTATGAATATCCATTGCTGCCTGCCACCTCCAAGCACGTGTGGTCTGTAAAAACTTCGAATCAGCTGGAGAAGCCACGATATGTAATACTCGCGCTGCAGACGGAACGGAAAAATAAGAAACAACACAATGCGAGCCACTTTGATCATTGCAACCTGAGCAACGTCAAGCTATACCTCAACTCGCAATGTTATCCATATGGAAATGTGAATTTGAACATTGATCAAAATCAATATGCTCTTCTCTACGAGTTGTATGCGAATTTTCAACCGACCTATTACAACAAAGAGGCTGAACCATGGCTGAGCAGTGTGGAATTTTTAGAAAAAGGCCCCCTCCTTGTCATTGACTGCTCAAAACAAAACGATTCGCTTAAGTCCGGCTCTGTTGACGTGCGCCTCGAATTTGAATTGAAAAACAATATTCCGCCACAAACTTCAGCGTACTGTATGATCCTCCATGATCGTATTGTCGAGTACAATCCAATCAGTGGTGGAGTTAAAAAATTGGTATAAAATCATGCTGATGATTCGCGTCCACTTCAGTCAACATGGAGCTTAGCGTCGATGTGCAGGGCTTCAAGAGACCCGTCAACGAATTTGTCCTAAAGGAGATGTCCATCGTCAAACTTCATGAGTAGAACGCTGAACCGCTGACATTCTTCTTCGATGCACCATTCGCCTGGGATGCTTTACCGGCCAAGTACAAAATGACAAGCAAGTGGCTGGAACGCAATCATCATGGAATACGATGGGATCACAGCGGCATACCATACGAGGCAGCTAGAACGATAATTCGAGGAATCTTGGAAGGAGCTCCTACGATCTATGCCAAGGGATTCGAAAAGTGCTCATGGCTGTCGATATTCACGGATTCAGCAACAAAAGTCATCAATCTGGAGACCCTGGACTGTCCATCGCTGCAGAAGTTGCCAAAAATCGCAAACGTTAAATGTCCCCATCATTCCTTTAATACAAAATACAATTGCGCCAATGCGAATGTAAAGTCGTTGAAAAGCTGGCTCTCTGTGTATGAAGCGTGAGCGAGGGATTTTTTTTAAATGAATAAAAACATTTTGAGCAAATATCGTCCTCCATTTATTTCCTATATCTACGTTCCTATATCTAAGTTTTTTTGTACATTTTTACATAGCACTAAGCGTTGAAACGTCTACGATGATGATGCAAACAGTCGTTGCACTCTACGATGGTGACGATGCTGGCTGCTGTTGAACTCGTTCCCACCGGGCCTTCACGAGCGTTCTTTTCCACCATACTCAGACTCGATGGAACTCGACGCTGTTGTATTTTCCACCAATGTACTTCATGTAGAGTTGACCGTTGCGCGCCAGTTGCAGCATACTCTCAAACATTGTTGGATCTTGGTCGAAGGCCTTCACAAGTCGTGCCGGTAAGAAGACGGAGAACTCATCCGCGATGTAGCGTTTCCCAAATTTGGTTTGTACAGCTCTCATGTCGGAGATTAGTCGTTCCGCCTTAACGGGGAGTTCCGACAGCTTCTTCGTTGGGAGGAATTCCGCCATCCGGCCGACTTTGTTGATACTCGAGAGATCCATTTTCCGCGCACTTTCAAAGTTCTTTTTAGATGTTGATGGTGCAGTAGAATAGTGCAATCTGAGCTTGGTCCATGAAATTATAAGCTCCCTCGTAAGCCCCCACTTTCAAATCGTGAAAACAGGTTTAAACACGTTCGAAGAACCGTGGAGAGCGCAAGAGTACAGCTGCGCTCAAGTAGTCCATCTGCGGTCCTTTGGATCCCTAAAGATTTTTCCCGAGAAATCCTGACTTGTCGAGACCTGTCTAAAGTGGTGGCGAGACTCGTAACAGGAGTGGACACGCATGCAAACATCTTGACATTATCTTTCGGAATGGGGACCTCGACTTTTCAAGAGTGCAGCTGCGCTCAAGTAGTCCATCTGCGGTCCCTCTGATCCCTAAAGATTTTTCCCGAGAAACCTGTCAGGACCTGTCTCGAGTGTCGGCGAGCTTTGAGACGCCCTTCATGTGGCGCCTAGCGTTGTCATATAACCGAAAATTTTCCGACCCATATATGGTTGTCACACACGCACGCATGCACGCCTTTCCAAGAAACCTGTCAGAATCTGTCTCTAGTGTCGGCGAGCTTTGAGATGGGGTGGATGCAGACATCTTGACATTATTTTTCGGAATTGAAACAGCTGCAGGTCATAAATAATGGGCTTTGAAAGGCCGCCCCTCACACACACACATACACATACGCACACGCACACACCCACCCACACACACACACACACACACACACACACACACACACACACACACACACACACACACACACACACACACACACATACACACACACACACACACACACACACACACACGCACGCACGCACGCACGCACGCACACGCACACACACGCACGCACGCACACGCACACACACGCACGCACGCATGCACATACACACAAAACACTCATCGACGCCACTCTCCCCCACCAGTCGCTGCACGGACCACATGCCCCCCCCCCCCCTCCACATAGGCCTCTCTGTGACGTCACACGCGCCTGGCGACCTCCCCTCGACGGTGGCGCCACCCTGGCTTCACCACTCTTGACACACCACCTCCCCTTGCGTTAGAACCGCTACAGCTATTCTACTAACACTCACTTTCGTGGGCATCAAACCATTTTTTGAATTTTCGCCCGCCATATTGGATCCGTCATTTTGAATTTAGGAAATCTGATTTCAAATTCCGATTCAGCGACCTCAAAACCTATGATTTACCAAATTATAGTCAAATCGCTGTAGTAGAAATATGTTTTTTTCCAATGCCCACATGTGTGTCATGACACAAAAATGGCACGACTTTTTTTGCCCATATGTGTGTCACTGACAGTCAAAGGGTTAAGTGTCGAATAACTTATCGCGCACCGTGACCGCTTATTTTATTAGTTTGTACGTTAATTTAAATATAATAATAAATCTAAATTACAACTTATTTCTCTTCTAAAAAATTGTTTACGCTTTACTCACACCCGTCCCTATGCTAAATAAATTGTAATTCATAAAAGTAAGCGGAAATATATTTATATTTGTATTATTATATTGATTTTCATACTTTCATCAAGCGATAAAGCATTATCCCCAAGAATAAGCCAATCATCCATCCGGCCGCGAATCATCAGTACCAGAAAGTGCACATAATCTACAAGTGAAGAGATGGTTTCGTTGGTAGCGTTCCTGGCTTCGGTCCGCAGGGGCGCGGGATCGTTCCCCGCGCTCAGTGCTTTTTTCAAAATTATTGTTACCATTAATTCTTATTTGAATAGTTATTTTTATTAGTTATCATTGTTATTTTAATGAGTTATCTTTTAGTGTCAAAAAATGTATCGCGCACTCTGACCGCTTATTTTATTAGTTTGTACGTTTATTTAAATATAATAAAAAATCTAAATTACAATTTATTCATCTTCTAAAAACTTGTTTGCGCTGTACTCACACCCGTGCCTATGCCAAATAAATTGTAATTTATAAAAGTAAGCGGAAATATATTTATATTCGTATTATTATATTTATCTCATATACTTTCATCAAGCGATAAAGCATTATCCCCAAAAACAAGCCAATCCTCCATCCGGCCGCGGATCGTAACTTACGAGAATGAATATAAAAATACGGCTATAAATATATTTCCGCTTACTTTTATGAATTACAATTTATTTGGCATAGGGATGGGTGTGAGTAAAGCGCAAACAATTTTTCAGAAGATAAATAAGGAGTAATTTTGATTTATTATTTCATTTAAATTAACATACAAACTAATAAAATAAGCGGTCAGAGTGCGCGATAAATTTTTCGACACTAAAATAACTAATGAAAATAGTAATGATAACTAATAAAAATAACTAATCAAATAAGAATTAATAGTAATAATAATTTAAAAAAAACACCCAGCGCGGGGAACGATCCCGCGCCCTTGCGGACCGAAACCAGGAACGCTACCAACGGGATCATCTCATCGCTTGTAGAACATGTGCACTGTCTGGTAGTGACGATTCGCGGCCGGATGGATGATTGGCTTGTTTTTGGGTAATGCTTTATCGCTCGATGAAAGTATGAGAATTAATATAATAATACGAATATAATTATATTTCCGCTTACTTTTATGAATTATAATTGATTTGGCATAAGGTCGGGTGTGAGTAAAGCGTAAACAATTTTTTAGAAGATAAATAAGTTGTAATTTACATTTATTATTATATTTAAATTAACGTATAAACTAGAAAAATAAGCGATCAGAGTGCGCGATACATTTTTTTGTATACATTAATAACACAGAGAATTAAGAGCTAAATACGCATTGAAATCATCTAAAAGCTCCGCGCGCGTCGTCGGGTGACGTTACGCGCGAGTCGTGCTCAGATTGCTTTTTCCCTCGAAGCCTTCGTTTTGGCTTGGCCGCACAATGAACGTGCTTAGCGTCCATGTATGGGTGTAGCTGCCGAAAGCGCGGTCGGGAAACTTCGACGATGCTCGGCTCTTCCCGAAGATGTCCGAGCGTCGCTCGCTCACGGACACGCGCTACTATGATCGCGTGATGGGCACAAGAGCGCAAGAGACTAGAGAGGGGGTAACTTTTGCGCGCGATCTGGCTGCACTGCTCGAGCGTGGAGCGAGTACAGGAATGGAGTAAGGAAAATATCCCCGGAGGCCGTTGACATTGTTCTCGATTGTGTTGGTGGCAGGAAGCCCAACAGAGGATTCGCCCTGCGAAAGACTATGGGGAAATTTGTTCTCTATGGCTCGAGCAACATCGTACTCGGCGCAACACAGAGGTTCTTCTCCGTTGCCCGATACTCGTGGACGATGGACAAAGAGTTGCCCATAAAACTTTTCGAGGAATATAAGACACTGTCTGGGCTGAATGTTCGTCGTCTGATGCATCACCACCGTGCGCATGCCTTTGCGAGGCGAGCGGTGGACACGGTCTATATAAATAGTGCTCGAGGTATTTGTTTAAATTGATTTCGAAGTATGGTGAGGTTTCACCACCCTTCCACAGGGCAAGTCTTATGCATCTTGGAAAATATAAAATTGAATTGTTGTCAAAAATTATTGAAAACATTCAATTTTGGGAGAGTGAGCATTTTATTTCAAATTCGTCCGGGTCAAAATGACCCAGTGTGTAAAGGAAGGAGGATTCCCCTGACACTGCCCGATTTCGGTCGTTATCTTTGGAATTAAAAAAAAAAGCAATAAAATATATGGTCCAAAGAACCTTTAGACTTTATTAGGTATAACTTGGACTATGTACAAAAAGTTTATTTGTTAAAAGAATAGAAAATTGCTGTGCACGAGGCGTTATAGGACTACTGGTTTTCAGTCAACCCTCTCCATGCTGTTGAAGTTTGCATCGTTGGTATGCAACGAAAGCTCTTCTTTATATTTTATTTTCCATATTTTTATTGTTATCGAAAATCTTTTTTTCATAGATTTATATTCTAGATCGCTAAATAAATAGATATCCTGAAAAATGGTTGGATGATTTTTGTAAGCAAAGGTTGCCAAAATATAAGACAGGAATTCTCAAATATTAATTTTCGTTCCGTTCCAACGATGCAAACTTCAACCTCATACCCTCTCCGCGGAACGCAGAAGAACTATCGTAAATGTAATCCTGGAACAAGAGTGAAATATTTGCATTACTTATGTTAGTTTTAGCAATCAAGCATGGGGGGAAATGTAAAAATAATTTAAAGAAAGAGACGAGTTTGAAAAAATCGTCGTGTTTTCGACCATACTTTCTATGTGCTACTTCAAAAAATTAAAGGAACAGAACATTTCTAAATATTTTTAGAGTTTTTTGAATGGCTGTATCTATGTAAAAAATGGTCGCATCGAGATGGAAAAAAAAAGCCTTGTTAAGCTTCAAGTTTCTAGTTTCGGTATCTTTTGGCGAAAAAAATTTCGCGTTCTACGGTTATCGCGCAATCATAAGAAATAGTGCGAGGAAAAAAATTCAAATTTGTTTTTTTTTCAGGGGTCCGCGGACTAGGGAAATTTGTTTCAGTTAACTCAATGTTTAGGTCGGTTGGCTTGTTTATATAGCTCCGATTTGGTTTTTTTTGGTCTCTTTACGTCAATTTTTTGCTGAGATATCCGACTTTAAATGAAAAAAGATCCTTTTGTCTTTGATTATTGACACCTCAGCAACCAATGATCGCAACGGGAATTGAAGGGCAGCTTTGAAAACTTGAATAAATTTCCTGCCCCCTCTAGTTGATTTTTGTAAAAAAAATTCTTTCGCTCTTGACCTTAATTTGGAAAAGGACAAAAAATGCCTTTTTCTGGATTTTCAGTAAATCCACCACTACTTTACAAATATTGATGGAAAGACTAATGTTGCCGCAATTTTTTTCACCCCCCAATAGCACGGTTAGTTTTCAAATTGATCCATCAAACCGTTTTTCACCAAAAGTTGATGAAAGTTTTACAAAACCATTAAAGGAACAAATGTATTATTCCTAAACATCTTGTAATCATCATCAAAATAAAAAGACCAATTTTCTTCGACTTTTGTCACAACTTTGCACTAGCTGCTTATTAAATATAAGAAAAAGATCCAGAAATAGAAAAAAAAACATTTTTTTTTTAATTTGTAAAATGTTTCAGGAAACAATAATGATTCATTTTTTACATGATTCGGCATTTGCACACTATAATTCCACTCATACTTAATTGCCTAAATTGAAAATGGATACCCCCAAGCTGTATTTAATTGTTGATCTGAGAACATTTATGCGATTAACTCTCGATATTTTCTACGAAGGTTATTAGGGTTACGGAAGACAGTTGATTTTTTTTTAACTAGGCATGATCAAAAATTGAAAAGAAGTGAAAGTTTACAAAAACTTTAGATCAATTTTTTTACCAAAACGTAGAAAAAAATTACCAAAAAAGATTAGTTTTGGGAAAAAAATTGTTTTTTTCTTCCAAACAAAATATCAGTTTTGATAAAAAAATGTGCTTTTTGTACCCCTAATAACTTTCGCTGAAAATGTCGAGAATTAATCGTGTACAAGTTCTCAGATCGACTAGTGAATACAGCTCGGGGGTATCAATTTTTCATTTGCAATTAAAGATAAGTAAAATTATGATGCGCAAAGGCCGAAACGTGTCAAAAATGAGTCAGCACTGTTTCCTGAAAAGTTTTACAAACTAAAAAAAAATCTCGATTTTTTTTTCTTAAATTTAACAAGCCACTACTGAAAAGTTGTAAAAATAGTCGAATAAAATGGGTCTTTTCATTTTGATCATGATTACACGATGTTTAGGAAAAATACACTTGTTCCTTTAAATGTTTTGTAAAACTTTGATCAATCGGTCCGGAAAAACGGTTCGATGGATTAATTTGAAAACTTACACGGCTATTGGGGGCACATTAAGCTGAAAAAAATCTGGCAACATTCTTTCCATCAATATTTGGCAACAGTCAAACAAAATCCAGATCAACAGCCAGATCAAAATCTGGCAACAGTCTTTCCATCAATATTTGCAATGTAATAGTAGATTTACTGAAAAACCATTAAGTGTCATTTTTTGTCCTTATTTTGAATTAATATTAATGGTGAAAAAATGTATTTTTTCTCAAAAATCAACGAAAGGGTCTTGTGCGAAATGTATACAAGTTTTCAAAGCTGCCCTTTAATTTCCTGTGCGATCATTGGTTGCTGAGATATCGGTGATCGAAGACAAATGGATCTTTTTTCATTCAAAGTCGGACATCTCAGCAAAAAGTTGACGCAGAGAGACCAATAAAAACTAAATTGAAGCGGAACTAACGAGCTTACGGACCTATGCATTATCGTAACTGAAAAAAAATTCCGAGCCCGTGGAACCTTAAAAAAACAAAAAAAATTGGAAAAAATAATTCTGACGCTATTTATTATGATTGCGCGATAACCGTAGCTCACAAAATTATTTTGCCAAAAGACCTCAAACTAGAATCTTGAAGCTTCAACATTTTTTTTCATTTTGATACTACCATTTTTAACATTGATACAGCACTTCAAAAAACACTTAAAAAATTAAATAAAATTTCGGTTTTCGTTAATTTCTTGGAGTAGTGTATAAAAAGTTATATATTTTTTTACAATTTGCAATTAATCGAGGGAAGCGCTCATCCTTAACTGTTAAAGCAATCTAAGAAGCTACAGTTGAAATTTCAAGTCGATTGGACGAAAATTGTTCGAGTTCTGCTGCATCCCAATGTCAAGAACATGGTTTTGAGAAAAACGTGTTTGAGTTAACGGTTTCATAGACGGTACAGCTGAAGAAGGTTTTCTCCGTAATGTAATGCCACCTATTGGTCGAAAAAAACCTATTTTTAGTCCGTGACTTTGTCCCCACAAATAATAGGCTTAGAAGAGTTGAAAATTGCGCCAACCGGCATGGCATCGCCGAAGACGTTTATCAGTGCCGGAGACGTCCCTAAAAAATAGCTCGAAAACCACTTTAAAACTGTTTTTTTCAGCCGCAAACGAATATGCATGATGTTTTTAAGTTTCCAAGGATTTCGTAAAAGTGTTTCCAACAAAACGATTTTTCAAAAGTTTTACATCGGTGTGCTCTAAATAATTCGCGATCGTAAAATTTCAAACAAAAGGTTCTTGACGAACACGTCGAACGATTTCCCGATCATCTCGAGGAATTGTTATATGACTTCGACCCTGTCCCGGTCGTCGACTGTATCCACCAGTTTCTTGATAACGCGTATACGCACGAAACACAACCGATGCGCTAACGCCCAATCGTTCACCGACATTTTTGAAATGCCAAAATTGGCAAAATTCAATGTCATCTAGGCAATACTTTTAAAAAATTTAAAGTTTAAAAAACTTTTGATGAATTTTTTTGCCAAAACTTCGCGGAATTTTACCGAACAGAAAAAATATTAGTTTTGAAAAAAAACTGATAATGAATTTTTCCTTCCGAAAAAAATGAGGTTTGAAGAGAACTTTATTTTGTAACCCTGATAACCTTCTCAGAAAATATCGAGAATTACTCGCATAAATGTTCTCAGATAGAGTAGTAAATACAGCTTGGAGGGATCAGCTTTTAATTAATGAAAATAATGACGAGTGGAATTATGGTGAGTGAAGGCCGAATCGTGTATAAAATGATTCAGTGTTGTTTCTTGAAACGTTTTACAAATTTAAAAAGAAATTGGAATTTTTTTCGAATTTTTTTCTCAAATTTAACAAGCAACTAGTGCAAAGTTGTGGAAAAAGTAAAAAAAGCTGGTCTTTTCATTTTGATGATAATTACACGATGTTTAGGAACAATAGACTTGTTCCTTCAATCGTTTTGTAAACTTTGATCAATTGGTCCTGAAAAACAGTGTGACAGATCAATTCGCAAATTTACAGGTCTATTGGTTATACATCAAGCTGAAAAAAAACCTGGCAATCCTAGTCTTTCCATCAACGCTTGTAGTGTAGTGGTAGATTTACTGAAATGCCAGAAACGTCAATTTTTTGTACTTTTCTCATATCAATGTAACGGGTGAAAAAAATTCTCAAATATTAATCAAAGAATTTTGTAGGAAATGTATTCAAATTTTCGAAGCTGCCCTTTAAATCCTTGTGCGAGCATTGGTTGCTGAGATATCGATGATCAAAGACAAAAGATCCTTTTTCATTCAAGGTCGGATATCTCAGCAAAAAATTGACGGAGAGAGACTGATAAAAAGAGGAAATAAAAGCTGAATAAACAAACTAACTGATCTATCTATTGATTGAACTGAAAAAAATTCCTGAGCTCGTGGAATCTTGAAAAGAAACAAAAAAGTTTTGACTTTTTTTTCTCGCGTTATTTCTCATGATTGCGTTATTTCTCATGACCATTTTTCACACCGATACAGCGCTTAAAAAATCACTTTAAAAAATGCAGAAAGCTTTCTGTTCCTTTTTTCGGACTAGTGTATGTTTGAATTAATTAAACAAAGATGGGAAAATGCCGGCATCCTTACGCAATACGAGTCTCTAGTAAACCCCGTTTGCTAGAAAGTTCAACCGTAACGACATGTCCACCGATGACCGTTGTCAACAAAAGAAATAGACTCGAGGCAATTTGTTTAAACAATTCGCGATCGCAGAATTTTACCGCTCTTCCGTAGAGCGAGGCTAGCGATCTTGATTGCTCCAGAAGTTGACCCTAAAAAATGCTGCCAAAGATAAACCCTGGCAGAGATAAAAATGCCGAACGCATTTGTTTAAATGATGAGCATTGTAAAATGTTACCATTCTTTTGTAGAGTGAGTTTCGAGCAATTTCGTTCGCTCGAAATTTACTCAAATTTTCGAAATTTTGGCAGAGATCGAAATGATCGACGATAAGCGATATCGAGATTACAAATAGTGCTCGAGCTTATTTGTTTAAATTGATTTAAAAAGCATCCGAAAATGCCGACCCCCTTTCACAAAACGAGTCTCTAGCAAACCCCGTTTGCCAGACTGTATTCGTCATGAAATTTCCGCCGATTGCCGTCGACGAAAAAAGAAATCGATTGGATGCCATTTGCACATACAATGTAAAATGTAAAAAAAATTCACCGCTCTCCTGCCGAGCCACCGCATGCTTCCAATACAAGCGTACCATGGTCGCTACGCATAGTTGTCTATATTGTGTGATACACGCATAGATATAAGGTGTTTGCGTTACGACGGAACTGCGTGCGAGAAGGTTAGTTCCTTGTGCACGCGGCCGGCGTAGCGACACAAACACACACGCGCGCGCGCGCTCAGTGATCGCCGTCTATTCGGCTTCGACTCTTCGGTCAACGGTCAAAGTTTGTCATTTTTAAAAATCAATCTCATAATAGTACTGCGTACCCGTGTGTTTGTATTTTGAAATCCTAAGATCTGTTTAGAACCTATATCGAATAATGCGAGCAAACTCCTATCGCTTTACGTGTTAGGTATAGGGATCGCATACAAAAGTACCCATATTCAATTGCAATTATCTCATGAACTAAACGGTGAATCGAATTGAATTTTTGGGCATCGGTCCATGAAGGTCATATCTTAACCATACTTAGATTTCAGCTAATTCCTATGATTTGACCAAAACTACAGAACTACCTTAAATCAAATCCGGGGAAGTAACGAATAATCTGTTAATCTCGATACCGTACGAACCCGTACGAGGCTTCAATCCAGTAGTACGTAGTTTGTGTGTTTGGGTATCCTAGAATTTTAAAAACTTTGAAAAAGTAAAACAGAATGCCAAGTAATAAAAAATTCCCTCGAAAACATTATGGCTTGTTTTACCACATTTAAAATTCTGATTTATCTTAGAATATTGTTTTATTTGTATTCAAACAATGGTTTTATTAATTAATTATTGAAAAAAAAGTTTTATTGTCATTTCCAATTGTACAGGGTCATTCCCCTTGTTATATTCCCCACCATATTCCCCTTCACATCCCCACCTTGCGCCCGCAGCCAACTTCCCCCTCAGAATCGCATTCACCATAACATTTTTACCGTGGGGAAACTGCGGAAAATCTATACGAATACAGCCGGTCCCTACGGTTCGCTTCTCAGTTTCGGAGCTGGTCGCGTTTCGCCGAGAAACAAATCACAGGCTACAGTTATACACACACGATACACACACGTACCGGTCCGTGTGCGAAACATCCGTGTAGAACTGGAGGTACGTCACACCGGTATTTATTTTTCTCCGAGTCTACGAGACTGCGATTCGAACCCACGGCTTCCCGATGTAGTGGTTCAGAGGCAAGCACTCTAACCACTACCAGCACAGCGGTTCACAATGGTTTTATCATATTTTTCAATGCAAATGTATAAAAAAAAAGAGAAATAAATTTTAATAAAATACCAAGCAAGTTTACTAAAAAATTTGTGAACAAAATGATTAAACCTTAGGAATAATATTTCTTAAATATTTAAGTTTTATTTTAAAAAATCATCTTACTGTTGTAACATAAAATTGGTATTGCCATTATATGAAAGTACAACGTAAGTACCCCACAAGTACACTGCTGTGCAACGACTTGGCATGCATGGTTCAGAAAAAAACCTCAGTGAAGGTTTTCATCTTCTAAACTACCTAATTCGCAGGTTAGAAAAACATAAACTGCCGCAATTTATTATACAAGTAGAAATCAAATTCGTGAACCCGTGAAGTACGGATGAAGTCAGTCATGTACCCCTAAACCATCCAAGACTTGAAATCTTATTTTATTTGCATAATTAAAAAAGTTATATAAAAGTATAAACTTTTTAGTCTATCACACAAATATTACACATTGCATGGAATATATTTCGTCTAATAGACATTGGTCTAATGGTTAACGATAATAATTAAAACAAGTGTATTTATTAAAAATAATTGTGGCACACACATAGGCTCATTAACTGGTATCGATGGCTTTTCCATCTTCAGGTCCAGCATGTTGAGCTTTACCATGTGCTCGGTGACGTCGATCGCAGCTTGTCGGGCATCGTCGGTTAAACTGGGCCATATTGTACTTTGCCTTCTCATCGCTCGGGCCATGTCGGACTTTGCCTTTTTCTTTGAGTTCGCAAATGCCTCCACCTCGAGCTTGCCGATGCTGCGTGGACTGCGCACGTGGGATGGCACCATCCTTGACGAATCTTGGTACATCGGGCTGTTCAACTTTTGCGAATGATTCTTCAATTAATGAGACTACGAAGATCCTTTTATCTGGCAATGTTAAAGGACACTGATCTCTTCGCATCATCTTTACGTTCCAGTTTTTTGGCCTTTATTTTCTCCGCTATTACGTAAATCGATTATTGCCGTCCAATCCAAAGTTTCCGAGAATTTTCTGATGTTTGAATCTGCGATGCAAAGGACCTTCGTCAAATTTATTTTTGGCTCTGAAAATAGTCGTTTTTTAGGTTACAACCTTCGTCAAATTAATATGGCCCTAAACAAAGCCATTTCTTTTTTTTACACTTAGCACTTCTAACTTTTCTAACTCGATAAAAAAAATTATATTTTTTTTTGCGCACCCCAACCCTACCTAGGGGTTAAGCTCTGAAAATCATAGTACACACTGAAATGGAGACATTAGTGGCAGGCGATGCTACTCGGAGGCGCTGCGTTCGCCTAGATGTGACGCTTTCGCGGCTGCGCAGAACATCTCAAAACGCGTATACTGCGGATGTCGACAGGAAAATGTTAATCAACCCTAATAAGGGCGTATGTTTAATGTTTATGACATAGCTGAAAGACTTCATTCGATTCAGTAAACCCACTGAGGGTGAAACAATTTCTAGTCGTGAGTTCGCTCGGAAAGTCGGTGAATATTATGCGATCAGGGGGATTGAGTAGACAGATCGAAAAATGACCCAGACAAAATCGGTAGGAAAAAATCTCTATGACATTGGTAAAATTTCATTAGATTTTCGATTTGTCGCCGCGTTTTCGCGTAATGTCAATTCAAAGGTAAAAATCATCTGCTAAAAGCCAATCTTACTGTATGAAGAGTCTCGGCGTGAGTAAAGTAACTAGGGGGTTCTAACTCTAGGATCTCAGGGAAGAGCGTGGCGGGGGTCCAGCGCGGGGAAGTCAAGTGCATATGCCATATGCATGTCGGAGAGGCGGGGGAAAGCCGTGTGCCGTGTGACGTCGAGGAGGAGGATGTCAGGGCTCTCTGTAGAGAGGATAGCCATGGGGTCCGAAGAGCGACTGGCGGAAGGAGGAAGCCACCGTCGATGAGTGTTTTGTGTGTGGGTGTGGTGTGTGTGTGCGCGCGTGCGCGCGCGTGTGTGTGTGTGTGTGTGTGTGTAGGTGGGTGGGTGGGTGGGTGTTTGTGCTTTAAATTAAGTGACAATAAAACAATAGTTTAATAATAATTCAATTAAACAATGGCTTCACACAGTATTTACTATACATGAAATCTTTGGTGTGTGTGTGTGTGCGTTTGCCAGTTTTTTTATCTGTTAAAATGATTTTATTTTCGATATCCGCAGTGGAACAGTTATTCTGAAACATAATAAATCATGCATCTTACTAATCTATCAAACATGATCAGATTTTGAATCATACTAAAGATAATACTAACCATCGACACAGTACAAGTTCAGGTAGGTGGGGCATGTATCGCACATGGAAATTTCGTGGGTCGGCCCGCCGCAGTTGGTGCTTAATATTCCCCGGATATTGATGAATCGTTCGCTGAAGTGGCCACGTCTTTGGATAAGTCTATCAACCGTGTCGCGAATGACGAAGTAGCACGACACGCAAAATTTTGCCCCATCATTTTCGGTTAGATATTCATAGTTTATACAACATATGATTCTCTGGTTCAACCGATTCATTTGGTGCTGCTCGGCTATGATTTCACGCAAATAATGGAAGCCCTCATCTGCAGCATTGCCCAATCCACTATCCACTGATTCGGTATCACTTTCCAGTTGGTTTAGTTCCACCAATTCCATGTCGTCATGTGCAAGCACTTCAATTTTACCGTACACATAATCGTCATCATCGGCGATATCAATAACTTCTTCTTCGTCGACCTACACTTGCACTTCGTCGTCCCCAGCGATATTCACCACCACCTCCATGTCATTATCGACGAGATCGATCACTTCGATTTGGTTCGACATTTTTCTTCACTTATTTTTTGTTTTCTGACTCTTTCACAATGACACCTCAGAGATTGGAGACTGTAATGGCGAAAACTGCTGTTCCGATCCTTCTTCAGATTTCGATTTTTGGTTCCTCATAGGGTTATAGTAGGGTGGATGATGGGCAACAGGATGTGTAAATAGTTTAACTTTTCAACATTAGTCGGGATTTGTAGAAGAAAAAAAAACTTTCAAGCAGAATGAACTGGCTTAATATAAAGGGCATCTTAACTGAAGCGCAATGATATCAGCCGTCTATATAATCAATCCAAGATGAAGACGGCAAAATATTTCTCTTCAAGTCGTGAAACTGTTTTTCTTAGTGCGAGCGCCCGCGTCCTGTACCTTCACGACCTATCGCTTTACATATGCAACATGAGCGTGATCGTTATGTACGCTCACACTTGAAAGCCCATAAAAAATGTACGACAACTATGGAGTGTTTTTGACTAATGATAGAGAGTAAACGAGAGTGTGCAAAGACTGATGAGAAGAACGTAGCAGAGGATATGTATCAATATCATGAAGTATTTAGTATTGTTTACTACATGTGTTTTTCATATGACGAATCGAGTAGTATCGCTGTGACAGTTCTAACACAGGTCCTCTGAGGGGGGTGCGGGGCGGGGGGTTCACGCGGGGAGGTGTATGACGTCACGCGAGGAGGGGGACTCGGCGGAGAGGCTGACGTCACGTGGGGAGGGGGAAACCGTTGGAGCGGAGGAGGGGGTATATATCGATTATCGATTAATTGATCATCGATGATTGATCTTTATATATTTAAAATTTATCGTTGATTTATTTTTGTCTTATATTGTTTACTTCATGGATTTTATTATTCAGCGACTCTCGCCAGAGAGCCAAGTTGGTTGACCCGTGTCGCTGCGAGAAGCGATCGGATTACACGTATGCATGAGAGAGAGCGAGAATGAGAGATGGAGCGACCGCATCACATGCATGTGAGATAGAGCGACTCATCTGCATGTATAAAGACATATACACTTTAGACGATCAACGATTACAGCGATTGGGTTTGTTTGGGTGAAATCCCAAACAAACCGCCGCGCACGTCTTCGAACATCTATTGCATCTCGTGGCCAAAATGCCTGGGACATTCGCAAAAGAATAAAATTATGCGAATGATATTGCAAGCGCTTCGTGGATCTCGTCGAAAAAGTTGATGTCAGCAAAAATCTAAAAGTCTGTAGAAAAATATATAATGAACAAATGCACACGGCACCAAGGATGCAGCTGTTATAGAATATTCCATTTCTATAACAGCTGCATCCTTGATGCCGTGTGCATTTGTTCATTATATATTTTTCTATAGACTTTTAGATTTTTGCTGACATCAACTTTTACTGACTTTTGCTGACATCAACATACATAAATCGTGATTGAGAGGTACACACTTTCAGCGTACATAGGAAAAAAGCACCGTTAAAATGTCGATTTAACATCACGTGTCATCTCAAGGTCAAAATGCCTGAGATATTCACGAAAGAATAAAATTATGTGATTGATTCTGCGAGCGCTTCGTGAATCCCGTCGAAGAAGTTCATGTCAGCAAAATCGTAAAGTCTGCAGAAAAATATATAACGAAAAAATGCACACGGCACCAAGGATGCAGTTGGTATAGAAATGGAATATAAATCGTGATTGAGAGGTACATACTTTCAGTCAATGATTGAATTTCCGAGATCACGGAGTGCCTCGCGCAGAGACATGATGGATAATATTGAAAAAAATCTTTGCGAGCAAGGGGCTCAAATTAGTTCGGTCGAAGAGTACATTGTGTGGGAACAACGATGTGACGAGTATATCGAGTCGTTAGAAGAACAAAATCGATTTCCAATCGATTTCCAAACGATTTCCAATCGATAATCGCGGTCGTTTAATTAAACGACCGCGATTATCGGTTGGAAATCGTCAATCATTGGTAGCCCAAATTGCGCGACTTGGAGGCTTCAAGAATTCGGTGCGTCAGCGTTTCATACACACGGGTGCTGGACATGACAATCATGGGTTCATATGGCGAGAAATTGATACGGCATTCGAGGGTCGTATCTTGACTGGTGTAGTCATAAATCACAATCACATCGAACCTCAACAATTTCTCAAAGACTCTAGTGATGTCGTGCTTTCACGCGTTCAAACCATTATCAAAAATCATGGTAGTGTGAAAATTAATACCGTTTTTAACGGCGAATTTGTGGCGGGTGACAAGCATGCAAATAAAAGATTTAATACTAAAAACTATTAACTTTTCAATACGTCTGATTTACGCGAGTGGTATGATCAAAGAGTTATTGAGCCCATTTCGACATCACTCGAAGAGTTTCAGGAACGCGACAGCGGGTGGGCATTGTCACGAATATATAACTTGACTATGAATATGAATAAATATAATCCAATGCGTGCGGGATGCCATATAATGTTATCGCGGTCGATAATGCTGAAAAGAGCAGTCGTTAATGTAAAATCGAGTGATCAAGCATGTTTCGCATGGTCCGTAGTTGCTGCTCTTCATCCAGCCCACCGTAACAGTGTGCGTGAATCTTCATACCCACACTACTCGACAGTGCTAAATGTTCAAGACATTGAGTTTCCAATGACTATGAATCAAACTAAAAAATTTTAAATTCGTAATGACATTTCAATCAATGTATACACCATTGAGAACGATAGTACTCTTCTAATTCGTGTGAGTGAGCAAAAGAGAGAAAAGCATGTCAATTTGCTCTACGTGGAAGATCCGCAGCAAAACATCGTTGGACATTTCGCGTGGATCAAGAGTTTATCAAGGCTTGTCAGCTCACAGTTCACTAAACACGATGGACAGAAATATATCTGTGATAGGTACGCAGATTTATAATCAAAGAAGTAGCCACCGCCTTCGAAGGAAAAACTTACGTGCTTCCAATAACAAAAGAAAAATATATTTCGTTCACGAAAACTGTTCAAACTACTATCGAAGAAACAAAAAACCAAATTAAATTACGCTTCATCGATTCATATAAATTTCCAACCACAAGTCTTGAGAAATTGGCATCATTTTTAACGACGGACAAACTGAAAATTTTACGCTCACAATTTGATGGCCTACCGATGCATGATTTTACATTATTAACACGAAAAGGTGTCTTCCCGTATGAATACATTGACCATGTCAGCAGATTGGAAGACACTTGTTTGCCGCCGCGCGACTCATTTTACAGTTCCTTGACCGGAGAAACGATCAGCGCGAGCGAGTACATTCACGCTGAGAATGTCTGGGAGCGGTTTTCCATTCAAACGCTTGGTGAATATAGCGATTTGTATTTGAAGACGGATGTCTTCTTATTAGCAGATATTTTGGAAAATTTCCGTGATACGTGTATTGAAAGTCATGGGCTTGATCCTGCGTATTATTACACTCTTCCCGGATATACTTGGGACGCCATTTTGAAATATACGCACATTATGTTTTAATTATTGACCGACATCGACATGATTTTATTAATCGAGCGAGGTATACGCGGAGGTTTAAGCCAATGTTCAAACAGATATGCACATGCTAATAACAAGTACATGCAATCGTACGATC
Organism: Ophion ellenae; assembly: GCA_963210295.1. Classification (NCBI taxonomy): domain Eukaryota; kingdom Metazoa; phylum Arthropoda; class Insecta; order Hymenoptera; family Ichneumonidae; genus Ophion; species Ophion ellenae. The sequence continues at coordinate 6,888,595 of OY723389.1, read as the reverse complement.
CATTGAAATCATCATCATACCTGATGTACTTCAATGTGACCAACTTGTATGGATGGGCAATGTGTCAACCTTAGCCTTATGCTGATTTTCAATGGATCGACGACACATCGAATTTTGACGGATTATCCATAGCGCTAGATTCGCCTGTAGGCTACGTTCTCGAAGTCGATCTCGAATATCCTCAACGTTTACATGATTCGCACAGTGACCTTCCGTTTTTTCCGACACGCGACAAACCACCTGGCAAGCGCCAAGAGGAATTGCTCGCAACCGTATGCGATAAGAAGCGTTACGTGATACACTATCGTAATTTGCAGCAGTGTATGCGTCATGGACTTAAAATAGCGAAAATACACAGAATTTTGAAATTCACTCAATCCCCCTGGATGCGTTCATACATCGAATTGAACACACAGTTTCGAACACGTGCTACAAATGATTACGAGAAAAATTTGTATAAATTAATGAACAATGCAGTATTTGCTAAAACGATGGAAAACGTGCGAAACCGTGTAGACGTGAAACTTGTAACAAAGTGGGAGGAACGGTATGGGGCAGAGGCAATGATCGCTAAACCAAATTTTCACAGTCGAAGTATCTTTTCGGAAAATCTTATTACCGTCGAATTTCGAAATCTGGAGGTAAAATTTAACAAGCCGATTTATGTGGGTATGTGTATACTCGACATTTCGAAAACATGTTTATATGAGTTTCACCACGAATTCATGATTCCGCTGTATCAGCAAAACTGCCAGGTCATGTATACCGACACCGATAGTCTCATATACCACATCAAGTCTGACGACGTTGAGACAGGAAATATAAAGAACGGTAACCCTCGACGTGGTTTCTCGATTTTCCCCTCGTGGGCCGAAATATATTTAAAAAAAATACCGTTGGCAGGATTTCCCGAGCATCGATTATCGACTACCATAGACGGCGCTAGAGCGAGCGATAATCGTTGAGGGGTGGAAGCCGAGGGCCGACGCGCTTGCGCCGGATAATCGACAAAGAAATGCATAGATCTCGGGAAGGTGGGGGAAATTAGAGACGACAGTTATCGAGTCGAAAAAGGGAGGATCTCCTGATCCTGATGTGGTGGAGGAAGGGCGTCTGTCCCATTCTGTAAAGTCCGTCTTAAGGAAGAGCGTCTGTCCCGTCTTGTGAAGTCCGTCTTATTTATTATAATTGATTATTCGCCAAGCGTTCGACCCTCGAATTGCCGGCGTTTTCGACGTAGTCGAACCGAACGAAAAGAAGCGTGGTATAACGAAATAATCGTCGAGTTTTCGATGTTTCGTCGGTACCCCGTATACTTCGACCAGAGACATTACATTGTAACAATGGCCCAATTCGGCGAAGGTTATCCGTCGACGAAGAATTGTGACGGAGAAGTGTCAACTAACGATATTTATTAAACGAGTTACTGCATCAAATACGTAAGTGTTGAGTCGATCTATTTATTTCTGCTTCTGCATGTGAGACTCAAATTTTCGTGATTTTATGGGTTCTCCAACGGTATCCTCCCTGAGAGAGAGAGAGAGAGAGAGAGAGAGAGAGAGAGAGAGAGAGAGAGAGTCTTGGCCGTGAGAGAACTATTAAGTCGTTAATCATTTTTGAGTTGTTAGTCTCGAGAAAACTAACTGGCGCCCAACTCTTTGAAATTAAATTAAATTATAATTCGAAAACCAAGAGCCCTACCAGCCGATGGACCCCGGCCGCGGTAGGTGAAGGAATTACACATAAAAAAATTCCTGTCTCATTTGGCGCCCAACGTGGGGCCCGATTGGAAAATTCTTGTAATTTGTTGGAGAAAGTATCGAGAAAAAAAAGATCAGTAATAAAATTTTTGTGTGGAGAAATTTTGAAGAAATAATTTTGTGAAACTTAATGCTAAATTCCGGCGATTATTCGTGAGATTAATTAACGTGCCAAGAGTTTCTCTTCTATTGAATTGTTAACCCTTTGTGCCGTAATTCCAAAATAAAATGAATGTAAATACGTAAAGCGATTTATGTTTAGAGTCGATTGTTGAAATTATTTATGCGAAGTAAGAGAATTGATAATCTAGTTTATTTATCGCGAATTTATGTTCGACGTGAAAAGAAAAATTTTGTTACGCATATTAAAATTATTAGACTGCCATATACCAGAGGAAATATTATTTCGACGAAATAACATCGTGAAAATAAAGCGAATAATAATTGTCGAAAGTCAACTAGAGAGAAAAAGTCGCTTCGAAAGATCGGGAATATTCTCGTGCGGCCCATCGTTCCCAGAGAGTCGGACGCTTACCCGAACTCGAGCCATGTATATACCACATCCAAACACTTGAGCGAAACAAAACAAAGCGAGTCACGATAAACGACTGTCTCGAAAATTCTTGGCCTCGCGTATTTCCGAATTAATACAGTAACGTTGAATCGACTTATACATGGGATACTCTTTGTAACTTTCTCCCTTGAAATATTTTGTCTCTCTCCTATAATATTCTTGGAATATTTTCGACTACTTCTTCTCTTCGCAACAATCATTGTATTCTTCGTCTATGCTATCTATGATTTGACTGTTATTTATTCTCTGCTCTTTATACTGTACTATCTACTGTATTACGCCAAGTTATTTTTGAGTACGGATGAATTATTTCTTGCATGTTATTATTTATTATCATTATTTCTGATTATTATGATATTCAATCATCTCGGTTGAAGGATATTTGTGTGAAATATATTGTAAAGAAAATACGACAATCATTGTGTCGATCGTTATTCACCGTTGCTTCGAGTTCTTAAATGAGAACAATCGACATAACATCATTCGGGTAATTAACGCTAGCCGTTAAAATAGCAAGTAAAATTGTTCCAAAGTCCAATAATCAAAATTAACTTAGGAAGATTGGTCCTGGCAAGGATAGTTGAATTTAAATAAAATATTTTGAAGTTAATTAAAGAATCCCGTAAATTATTTGACAATTAAAATAAATTTTAAAAAATCGGGAATACTGAATGAAATAAAATAAATTATAGTTGTGAGTTATTTAATAGTGTATTAAAATTTTCCTTCCGACCAGTGTCTCGATTCGTTGAATAAAATAAGTCTTTATCATTTATTTGCGAGTCGAGCATGACTCGTGAGCTTGAGTAATGTTTACGACACCCCCAAGAAGGGTTACGCGTGCCGCTAAAAATTCGGAAAAGGAAAAGGGAACTTTGGAAAAAAAGGGGAACCCTGCGATGTCGCTCAACGAAGCTCTCTCATCCACGTCTGGGGAGGGGGAGACACGGCGAGCTAACCTAGAGTCTGGGGCGGCGGGTGAGCCTGGGGAGAGAAATCTCCCTTGTTTCGAAGCTTCCGAAGGTGTAAGACCGTCGGCAAGTGTAAATGTTCCTTTTAGGGGAAATCCACCGTTTGGAAGAGGTAGGGGTTCACGCGGTGCTACTCCCACCCGAGGATATGAAAATGTTAGGGATCTTAGGTTAAAAAATACGGTAATGAAGATTAGTAGAAAATTGGAAGAATTTGAAATGAAGTTAAATAACGTTAGTCAACTCGAGGGTAAATTGGAAAAGCTACTGGTAAATTCGAAAATTTTTACATCGGGTTCGGAAATCCCGTCGCGACATAACCTCGCGTCTGAGGGGGAGGGGGGGGGGGGGAGTCGCGTCGACAGAAAAGGGAAGCAAGTCATCGAGACAAATGGAGAATAATTTAAATAATAGCGATAATGGGATAGTAGATATCACGATCGCGAATGCATCGAATGAAACTAGGAGTCTATAAAGAACCACGTCTGTAGGGCTTGATAATCGGGTTATTAATAAAGAGATTATTGACAACAGGATTGTTGAAGACGAAGTTAGAAATGTCGACGATACCTTTCAAGAGACTATGTCTGTTAGACCCAACGAAAGATTTATCGACCGTAATTTGTCATGGCCTTCGTCGATTAGACCTGGCGAAAGGGGTTCGAGTGAGGGAAACCGAAATTTATTCAGAGTCGTAAACGTCGACGATGATGAGCGAAATTTTGATGAGCATATGGGAATATTGTCGAGAAATAGTTTAGATCGACAGAACCAAGAAAGGCTCCTGAGTAGTACGGGGACATTTCTCCGATATAATTCGGCAGGTGCTAATGGAATTCGTCAACGCACGAACGCGAATCGAGTCCAGTTTGCGAGAGATAATACACGAAATAATTCTAGAAATATACCGTTGCCATCGATTTTAACAAATCCTGCGGAGGAGCGTTCGAGACGACCACCTGCTCGAACCCTGAACGATTTTGTTACCGTTCCATTGTCTCGTTCGACCCTCGACGGCGAGGTCGTAACGGACGAAAGTCGAACGACGGTCAACGAATATCAAAGACTTATCGGAAATAACCGCGAGCCTTACCGCACCGAAAACGCTAATTCGACGCACAGACTTCGACGAAACCGACAATCCCCGCTACCTCGGAGAGGAGTTCTGTCATGGCGGACAAGTGAGTCGAGCGATAGTGACGATAATGGCCGCGAATATGTACCAAACTACGACGCCCCGCCATTTTGGCACGCCGGCTCGAGTGGGAATCATTCGGTTACCTCGAACTACAATCGAACAGGCGATTTTGCGATAAAAATAGGTAGAATCGTTAGCAATTGGAAAGTTACGTTCCCAAAGACCGAGTCCGATCCGGAACAATTCCTGTTAATACTCGAAGACCAATTAACGGTGAGCGGGATTGAAAAGGAGCTTTTCGTTCCATGCCTCTCTAATATCTTTGAGGGACCATATCGAGCGTGGTACCTGTTGAACAAACATCTTTGGAAAGATTTTAAGAAAGCATTCCGTTTTCAGTGGGGGGTTAAAACGGACGACAGTATCCTTTTCTTAGAAGTTCGCGACTTGAAGCTCGATAAAAGCGAAACGCTCGCTGAATTCGCCTGTCGTGCAAGACTCATTTTCGAAAGGATGCGAAGTCCATCACCTTTTCGCAAACAATTGAAGCAGATACTCGTAAAATTTAATCCTCGACTGACGTTCGAAATTTTGAATCTACGTATCAACAATTACGAAGAATTTCTTCACTACATAAATGAGAGAAGTTACCTCTATCAGCGATCGCTCGACGCGCAAAAGGAGGCGCGGAATAAAATCAAAAGAACTGATTTTAGCCTTCTTCAGGAGGAAGTCGGTAACGAGTACACTGACACGATTTAGACGGACGAAGATAGGAACGAACCGACCGATTTTCATGCGATTCGGCAACCACCAACCCGCGCGAATAAAACCCTTAAAGATTCACCAAATAATCCCAAGAGTCTGACGAGGCAGAGGCTCGAACAAAATCTTGAGCGTTTTCAAGAAGAACACAAACCCTCACCAGACAACCGCGGGAAAGATTCGACTCGAAACCGAACAAGTTTCGTTCGCGACATTTCCAAAGCGTTTTGCTATAATTGTGGCGGAACGGGTCACATGTCTCGCTTTTGTACTGCCGATAGGCAGGTCGTGTGTCACGTTTGCCAAGCTATCGGTCATATCAACCGGGACTGCCCAAAACGCTCGGGAAACGGGAATGCCCGGCAGTAATCGAACCCCCGATTGCTACCACCAAGGGCGTACCGGGGATAAATCCAACGGTCGAAAAAATCGACTTGAAAATAGATCAAGATAAAGTTCTTGAGAAACACAACAATCCGCTGGTTATCGGTAGGGTTACGCAGATAGGTAACGAGAAAACTGAGCAAACGGGATTGCCTCTGAGATTTTCGCTCATGCACGATCAGTCGAGCGATTCCGAGCTGTCGGACGGTGAGTTCGACAGGCTGGAAAATACTTTGACTCAGTAGTCACTCAGATAGTCAGAAATATACTGCATTCGTTGTCGAAGGGAAAGGCCTACTCGAATGGGTTAGAATGCCTTATGGGTTAACAGGCGCACCTTCGACTTTCCAAAGTCTTATGGACAAACTTAAACGCCGAGTTAAAAACCTGATTTTGGAACGAAATTTGCCGAATCACTGGTCCGAGCAAATTTTCGCCTACTTGGACGATTGGATCATAGTGAGCCAGGATCTCGACGATCATTTGTCGCTTCTTTCGTTACTATTCGAGGTGTCACGAGAGGCTAAATTGAAAGTCAATCGTGAAAAGAGTAGTTTCGCCTGTAAAGAAGTAAAGTTTCTCGGTTATATTGTTGATGAATTAGGAATTCGACCAAATCCTGAGAAGATCCAGCCGATTATTGACTTTCCGGTCCCTAAAGATCGAACGCAGCTTCGACAGTTTAATGGACTCGTAAATTGGTACCACCGTCATCTAAGAAATATAGCTCGCATCCAAGGCCCGCTGAATAAGCTAACTAGCCCGAAAACGCCATGGCAATGGACTGATGCTGAGCAACAATCTTTCGACAGTGTGAAACGCGCCTTAGTAGATGCTCCAAGGTTGTACACGCCGATCCCTGGTCAGCCTTTCATCTTGTACACCGATGCCAGTGACTTTGGCTTAGGGGCCATCCTTGTACAGCAGGATCCCGAGACTAATAAGGAAAACCTACTAGAGGTCCTCAGTCGTTCACTCAGAGGAGCGGAAATACATTACACCACGACGGAAAAAGAATGTTTGGCGGTCGTGTGGGCTGTGTGGAAATTAAGGTGTTATCTCGAGGCAATGCCTTTCACCGTAGTCACCGACCACCAGGCGTTGCAGTGGCTATATGGACTGAAAAATCCTGTCGGTCGACTTGCAAGGTGGGCAATTTTCCTGTTGCAACATACGATGGAAATCGAATATAAGAAAGGCACGACTAACGAGGCCCCTGACGCGCTGTCGCGCATGTTCAACCTCGATGTTGACCCTATGGGCTGGGAAAGGCTCATAGAGGAAACTGCGTCAGGAAAACCCGTATTGTCGACTATTAACGGGAGTGATTGGTATGAAACTAAACGTGAGCTAGTAAAAAAACATCCGGATAGGTTCACCGAGTGGAAGATTGAGAACGACGAGCTATACTACTATAGGCCAGATTTCGCGAAATTGTTTATCGACGATGAGAATCCCTGGAAAAGAGTAGTTCGACCAAACGAGGTCTTATCGATCCTAAAAGAGAATCATGAAACCCCCCAAGCAGGACATTTGGGCCGCAACAATACTTACGACCGCGTTCGACGCAATTATTATTGGCCTGGTATGTCACGAGACATCAGATCCTATGTAGAGGAATGCGACATCTGTATCAGGGCTAAACCTAATCAGAGCCCCTTAAAAGGTCCTTTTTCGACGAGAGCCTTGTTAAAACCGCGGGCGCAACTATCCGTCGACACGGTCGGACCGCTTGTCCGATCTAAGAAGGGCAATATTTATTTGATTGTCATCCAAGATACCTACACTAAATTCGTTGAACTCTTTCCCGTACGAAATACATTAGGGAAAAGCGTTATTAAGACCCTGGAGACCACATTCGACCGGTGGGATGCAATTCCGGAATCGATTATCATAGATAACGGTACCGAATACACTAATAAAGAGGGACATGCATTTTTGATAGCAAAAGGCATACGACATATAACAACTCCGCTAGCTCATCCCCAAGCCAACCCAGTAGAAAGGGTAAACCGTACAATCAAACCTATGATTTCTGCGTTCTTGAAAGGTAATCATGCGGAATGGGATGAACATTTACCGAAACTACAACTAGCTTACAATACCGTACCACATGCTGGCAGTCGCGTCTCACCGTTTTATTTAAACTTCGCCCGAGAAGCCGAGCTCAAACCTCGAGAGCGCGTAGTTGAGGGACAATCGCAGGGAGTTAGGTCGTCAGTAAACAATTGGATAGAAAAAATAGCCAATTTCGACGAGTTGAGACATAGGGTCGAGACGGAGATAAAATTACAAAGTCAAAAACGTCTTGCCAGGACAAATTCAACTGGACCAAGCGAAAAAATCGAACTAGAGATCGGTACGGAAGTTTATTACCCGAACAAAAAACTAAGCAATAAGGCTGAAGGTTATGCAGCAAAACTGGGCCATAAATACGTTGGTCCCGCAGTTATTAAGCGACTGATCGGTCCAATGATTGTCGGATTGTCCGACAAAAACGACAAAGTTGTTGGAAAATATTACATCACCGATTTAAAAATACCCCGTCGAAGCTCACGAAATTGTTAACCACCTTCAGCAATCGAGGCATGTCGACTATGTCTGAAAATGTGGAGGAGCAGGAGGAGCAGTTCGAAGAAGCGATCGGAAGCCACTACCGGGAAGCCGCCAGTTTAGACACCATTTCGACATCGGAGATTGACGATCTGGAGGCCATGCTCGACGCCAGGCGTAAGCTCGAGAGTCTGTTGAGTAACCTCAACCAAAAATTCAGAAACCGATCGGGACAGTCGACTCCAACCTCCGCTGAGCAACGAGCCGTTACTGCAAAAGATACTGCGGTTGATGCGGTGCAGTACGCAAAGAAAGATTCAACGCAAACCATAAGTGCGGTCGCTAAATCATTAGAGACACTCGTTCAAACAACCGAACGGAATGCAGTGTCAACCGGAGCTATCTCTCGTCAACCTATAACGTCGACTGGGTACCCCGAAATTACCGAACTTCTGGAGGGCATAAAAAACCCTTCCCATTTGAAAGTCGTGGAGACTGAAAGTCCGGAAGTAACGGAACTCCTACATGAATTAAAAAATCTTCCGCCTCCAAAACTTAAGCTCGCCAAAGTGCAGAGACTTTCTCCCGCCGACCTCTATAAGGAGAATCTGCGTCGAAATCGAATCCCGGCCGAGGGGCACTTACGACAGCATACTCCTTCTGGATCCAGAGTATGTAGCAGCGCTATACCGGGAGCCGTGGTTGCACCCTCAATAACCGTCAAACCACTGCCCGTGACGTATACTCCATCGTTCGAGGAGCTTCTCAGGGAGTTGAACATCCCCGGGCTGACCAATCCAAGGAGTGGAAATATACATGGCCTCTATACATGGTGGACTGTCGTATTCTCAGTGAGGGAATGCTGAGGGACCTGGTCATGAAGAGAGTGTCAATGCTGATCGAACGAATCCAGGCGAAAAAGGTCGACAGAGGTACACAGACGTTCGTCACAGTCGAGAACAAGCCACCAGTCCCCGGCTGTGCTAACTGCCGTTCGCGTGAACACCATTTTAAGGCGTGCGGACTACCGCTTCGCCCAGGATTTTGCCATATCTGCGGCGCGGATGGATTCGACACCGAGGATTGTATATATTCTCACGGCATAGAACACGAGCAAGCACTTCGACGATGCACTGGCTGCTCTCGTGACCTAAGCCTGTACTGCCCGGAATGCCTGGATTGTAACATACGTTTCGCCGGACTCGTCGACTGGCTCCGCCTCAACTACGCCACTTGGCCGTCATTGTGGGTGCCCGGGGACCATAAATATCTCGTTAATGAAGGCCCGGAAACCCTGAAAAGACGTTGGAAGGCTAAGTTCGACGACCCGACGGACTACGCTAACCGAGTCCGCGCGTTCCTCATTAGAGAAAATGCTCTTTTGCCTAAAAAGGTATCAACCGTCAACGCCATCATGACCGCACGAGCCAGAGAAAAACGAGAGCTGGCGATTAAAGCCATAGGCCAGTCGTTGACCCAGAAAACTCTAGACGAGATCGTCAAGGAGAGACCGGAACTGCACGACGGAGGCGAGTATACGGTCCCCGTTCCGACAAAATATCGACATTCGAAAGGCGGCCGTCAACCTCACCCATGAGGAGAGATCGTTTCGGCGATGCATCGATTCGACAGCTCTGTCGTCGCGGATGGAATTTCCGCTGACGCTGCGTTATTTTATTTCGATTTTCCTATATTCTATATTATTCAATTTCCATTAAGAACTCATTCCGATTAAAACAAATATGATGTTTCTTCTCCTTTCCGGATGTACCATTTCGACTAGAGGCAACAGTTCATGTACGTTACCTGAATGCTATTAAATGTGTACGCTTCCTCATAACCTCGTGTTGTCGTTGGCTTAAACCCCTACCGCGAAGTCGCGGAATTTTGAGATTCTCTTTCAGGCCACCCTTTATGGTTTGAGGCCACATGCTGGAGTGGGGATCCATGGATTGAACGCAATAAAAGGATTATTCTTCGACGGATACCCACCATCCTCGACACCACGTTGAGGTTCGAGGGGGGAGACTGAGACAGGAAATAAAAAGAACGGTAACCCTCGACGTGGTTTCTCGATTTTCCCCTCGTGGGCCGAAATATATTCAAAAAAATACCGTTGGCACGATTTCCCGAGCATCGATTATCGACTAATTACAACCTTTATTCTAGCGTGTATCAACGTCTGTATCGACCATCGATCACGACATTACCATAGACAGCGCTAGAGCGAGCGATAATCGTTGAGGGGTGGAAGTCGAGGGCCGACGCGCTTGCGCCGGATAATCGACAAAGAAATGCATAGATCTCGGGAAGGTGGGGGAAATTAGAGACGACAGTTATCGAGTCGAAAAAGGAAGGAACTCCTGATCCTGATGTGGTGGAGGAAGGGCGTCTGTCCCATTTTGTAAAATCCGTCATAAGGAAGGGCGTCTGTCCCGTCTTGTGAAGTCCGTCTTATTTATTATAATCGATTATTCGCCAAGCGTTCGACCCTCGAATTGCCGGCGTTTTCGACGTAGTCGAACCGAACGAAAAGAAGCGTCGTATAACGAAATAATCGTCGAGTCTTCGACGTTTCGTCGGTAACCCGTATACTACGTCAGCCTGCCACAAATCACCATTCCCACGTACGATGACACGTCTTCGCAGAAAGATTTTTCTGCTGGTGCATGTAATTCCTCCACGAGCTGCTTTTCATCAGACGTTTTTTCTTCTCCGAGCATATCGTGTGTTTGACCAGACGATTTTTAAAAATCTTCCTGCGTTATGTCAGCTACAGCATCAGTTGCATACTGAATCGTTTTAGACGTATCGTTCATAGTTATTCGAAGCGTATCCTCCAGTGCGATGAATTTCTTCTCAAATTCATCCAGGCGTTCTGTTAACAGCTTGATTTTCGTTTCCACGTAACGTTCATTAGCAGCATCGTCATCCCCTTCAGGTAGGGCTACGCCTCGTACTTTACGTAATCTTGCATCGAAGCCACTAGAGGTTAGACAGAGAGCATTATCACGTGTATAATTTCTTATGAGCCCAGTCCACTTATAGTATCAATTATCCTGCGCTCCAAGCGATGATCTGAATTTATTGTTCGACATCTCGGTATCAATAGTGATGAAGGAATGATCATTATCACCGATGCATAGGTCAATTTATAATGAGGCCCGCTTCGCGAAGTTCCTCAATAATCGACATTATCTCATTGTCGTGAACGTTGTTACCCGCGTGTCGTGAAGCTTCCAACAAGCGCAAACGATCGACCAACTCATTGGGATCATTCCAATGCACGTAATCGATTTTGTTGTTATTTAAGGTCATGGCGAGCGGTATTTCTATACGTCTTTCAGTTTTTCGGTCGAAAGTCAATGGTCCAATTATATATTTATACTTAAAGCCTTTGTTACCCAATACAGGATTGAGTACATTGCTACCACGTCGATGTGCATTTGTTGCCAACAATATACTTTTATATTTGTTTTTGTCTTCCTCGGTGTATATTGCATCGTCAGGAATTCTCTTGAAGATTAGATCATAGAGCCCAGGGGCTCCCAAGTATTTTATGCCATCGATGAATATATTATCATCCTTATCCACATCAAAACGCTTATCGCCTAACATCATTCCTTCATCGGTAAATTTGACGCCATACACGTAATCTATGCCGGAATTTTTGTCTTGTGAAAGAATAGATGAAATATATTGTTGACCAAGTGGACCGAAATGTTCGCGCAATGTATTTTGACCTTCAGCCGTTTGTAATTGACGTTGAACTGGAGACACGAATGATTCGGGCGTAGTCTCTAAAACGTCATCTTCAACAATGGTGGGTGGTTGCAAGGGTACAGCAGCGATCGACGTATCATCCAGAGATTCCTTCCGTCGCCTGCGTTTCAACTGATTCGGTGTAGAAGTTACCAGCGAATCTTGAAATACCGAACGTGTGCGCTTTGTTCCTTGTTTCACATCCTTCTCTAGGTCCTTCGCTTCCGACATACTCAACGATTCAATTTCCGGCCCAAGAGATTCAACAGCAGCTGATTGCTCAACAATCTGCTAGAGAGGTTCGGTGATTGGCTTGAAGTGTCTCTCCAATGCAAGATCTTCTTCCATTTTTCCAGTCTTCAAAGCTTGATATTTTTTGCGTATTGAGTCGCTTGTTTTCGCAATTTCCCTCGCAATCTTTTCATCAGTAGCAATTGTCGTCATCGTGCCCACACGAAATTATTAGTCGGTCGTTGCACAGCTGATGTCTCAATGCCGACTGACTAGATTACGGTATTGCAAACTAGTGAAATCCATTTCTATATCAACCACCGGACAATGAGCTATCTTTGTCAATCACCATGAAGCCATATTTGTGTTGCCAACATTTTTGACATAACATCAGAAAATCTTCATATGACATGTCCATATTTACATCTTCATTGTAAACATGTTTCAAGTTTGTACGATCTTGTTTAAATAAAAGAAGCAGATTCACATTGTCGCGTATAAGATGCTTGGGAACCTCGGCATATGTTTGGCAAAGGTAGAAACAATCAACGCTCGAGTGTCTGCCCATCGCAAAGTACTCTCGTACTGTATCTTGCTTGTCACATGCTACATCATCGAAAATAAAAATGGACTTCGGAAGCGCTTCTTGCGGTGGGATAACATGACTATTATCAGAGAATTTAAAATAGCCAATTTCGTTAATCGATGTCAGCAGATTTTCCAAATATTGATATTTTGGCTGTTGAAGCGATTTCGAGTATACATATAGGTTTTCGAAACGTACACCATTTGGACTTTCTATTAAACTTAACAGAACATTGGTTTTCCCACAATTTGAAGGACCGCAATTAATGCTGCGTATCGTAAGTGGCAGCATGTCTCCATGCTTGCGTACTTGCTGACCTTCCATTACTCTATGGTCGAAATTGGTCACTTAAATCACCGTCACTTATTGCACGAAACGCATGTTTTCTCTTCCGAATCTAAACATACATTCGCCCAAAATGCGTGGTGTGAGGAGTATATATAGGAGTGCACCGAGCCAAATCCGCTCAGTATTGAGAATGTTTTTGTACCTATCGGACGACTGTAGTGTTCTCCGCTTAACGGCTCATCAATTACAGTTTATTCCAAAAATTGTTTTGTTACAAAATTTTCATCACTCCGTTGACATTTTGTGGGAGAGGCTTCCCGAACATATAGAGGCTGATTCGGAAGTACAGCAATATTGCCGATGCACGCGCCATTGGAATTTACCGGGACAGCTAATACACATTGACGGTCCAGCATCGTTTATAAATAATTGTGCCGAATGTCAAAGAGAAAAGGCAACGGTTTGTTAAATCGTGCAATAAATGCACTTCCGATCGAGTTACATATTCCCGGATACCAATTTTATGGACCAGGCACTCAGTTAGAGCAGAGATTGGCACCGGGTGATCGTGGTATAAATCCATTGGATGCCGCTTGTCGCGACCACGATATAGCCTATTCTCGAAGCAATCATTTAGGCGAAAGAATCGTTGCGGATAACATACTTGCAACAACGGCACGAAATTGTATTACTGCGAGAGATTCGACTCTTGGCAAAAAAACAGCAGCGACCGCTGTTTGGGCAGCTATGAAAGCAAAAACGAAATTCGGCATGGGAATGAAGACAAAGAACTCATCGACAAAGAAAAAAAAACCCGTTAAGAAGAGCATACTGCCGATAGCAAAGCGTGGCGGAATTCTGCCACTGTTACCATTGCTGGGAGTTCTTAATTCACTGGCTGGTGGGGCAGCTGGGATAGCAAAGGCTATGAATGATAGCAAAGCGGCGCAACGTCAACTGGAAGAAATACAACGTCATATTCGAGGTATAGAAGGCAATGGGCTCTATCTCGCTCCCTACAAGCGTGGACATGGATGTTCAACTAAGAAAAAAAAACGCCAAACCACGGTGAAAATGCCCATGTCTGTAACAACTAATGTACAATTGGAATGCTTAGCCAGGCGCATGCGTATACCATTCTTCAGAGGGGTCTTCATGCGCAATAATTTACCAGTTTATGGTGGCGTTCAACTAGATGAGAGCGGTATAGTAAATTTGGATGATGCCGATGGCCCCGGTACGCATTGGGTAGCCTATACTAAGAGGGGGGTCATATAATATATTTTGATAGTTTTGGAAATCTTCGACCGCCCAAGGAGTTGGTGCGATATTTTGAACCAAATACCACAAAAATACAATACAATCGAGAATCTTATCAGAATTATAATCAGAGTATTTGCGGGCAATTGTGCTTGCAATTTCTTCAAAAAGTCGATGATCAATATGTATTTAAGCCGTGACAATGTGTCAATCAACTCAGTATTCGAGGGAAACATGTCACTGACGCTTACGTTGACCGGCAAGAGTAGCCTTCTAGCCGCAAATCATTTCCCGTCAAGATTTCAATGATGGCTGTTATCAGCTCGGTTTGACGGATTTCGAAACTTATCACACAATACCAAATGTGAATTCATCAAACAACAAATTTTACTTTGACAATGATGACAAGGAAATTATAATCCCTGAAGGATCGTATGAACCGAGAGCCATAAATGCGTATCTGAATCGTGTAATTTTACTCAAAGGGGTTGATAGCGGTGATGATGCTGAAAATGAAATTGTTCCTCGAACGGTTGATAACGATGACCTCGATGAAAATGGCGAATACCCAATCGTGCTACGCGCTAATCATAATACACTAAAGAGCGAAATCAAATGTGCGTACAGAATAAATTTCAGTAAACCCGACAACGTAGGATCCCTGTTGGGATTTGCATCAAATCGAATACTGCATCCCTGGAAATAGCAGGAATCTGATGTACCGATGAACATAATGAATGCCAACATTATCCGCATAGAATGTAGTGTCACCACTGGTGCGTACTGCAATGGCGAGCGTGTACACACGATACATGAATTTTCGCCGAGCGTACCACCAGGATATAAGATATCGGAAACGCCTGCGCAAATCATTTATCTTCCGATCGTTGTGCCGAGCATTACGGATCTAACGGTACGTATCGTGGATCAAAAGGGAAAACTACTCGATTTTCGTGAATTTTTAGAATCGTGAATTTTTAGAATCTCTGGGATTTATTGTCCGACATACTTGAGGCAAA
Organism: Ophion ellenae; assembly: GCA_963210295.1. NCBI lineage: Eukaryota > Metazoa > Arthropoda > Insecta > Hymenoptera > Ichneumonidae > Ophion > Ophion ellenae. The sequence continues at coordinate 6,873,304 of OY723389.1, read as the reverse complement.
AGAATGACTGACGTTTTGAATATCAGTGGGGAGCCAATCTTTGACGATCGTATCAACAAAATTGAGACTCATACGTACAATCCGTATGCCAACTCAACGTTTGGACACAGCGACGAAATACGAATTCCTATACAACACCAAGACTTGTACACCCTACCATCTGAAAGTTTTCTCTACGCTGAGGGGAAGTTCACAGTTCTTAGAAAACCTGATGATCAAACAATAGTAGTATTGGGAAACAATTGCGTTGCATGCATGTTTGATGAAGTTCGTTATGAGCTCGATGGTGTGGAGATTGATCGCAATCGAAACGTTGGAATAACAACCACGATTAAAAACTACATCTCTGTAAGCCCTGAGAGGAGTCATACTTTGAAAAATGCTGCGTGGGATGTAACACATAATAATGGGGGAACATACTTCAATTTTTGTATACCTCTCAACATATTGCTAGGATTCTGCGAAGATTACAAGCGCGTTGTTATCAATGCTCGTCATGAGCTAATTCTGATACGTTCGCGCAATGATAACAATTGCGTATTCAGCCAGCATCCATTAGTAGAGGCAGAAGTTAAATTGCTCTAGATACGATGGCGTATGCCTCACGTAATATTAAACGAGATAACTAAATTGTCATTACTTCGAACATTGGAAAGTGGGCGATACTTGAATATGAGCTTTCGCTCTTGGGATCTATACGAGTATCCACTGCTTCAAAGCACAACGAAACACTCATGGACTGTGAAAGCTGCCTCCCAGCTGGAGAAACCAAGATATGTAATATTTGCGCTGCAGACTGGCAAAAAAAATTCTATAGCAAAAGACATTACACTATTCGACGACTGCAAACTCGCCAATGTTAAACTTTATCTCAACTCGGAATCCTATCCTTGCGGTGATTTGAATTTGGACTTTGACAAAAACAGATTCGCCATTTTGTTCAATATGTACTCTCGATTTCGTAAATCTTATTATGGCTGTAAAAGTGATAATTCTTTGCTCACTATTGCAAAGTTTCAATATAACGGCCCTCTTACGGTTATCGATTGTTCGCGCCAGAACGAGTCTGTGAAAAATGCTACCGTGGACGTGCGAATAGAGTTTGAATGTAAGGAAGATTTGCCACCAAATACGACTGCCTATTGTTTGATCTTGCTCAATCGTGTTGTTGAATATTGTCCATTGACAAATATGGTTCGTAAAATTGTATAGATCAGCAAGTAACCCCCGCTCGATGAATAAATAATTTAAAGACGAGTTTCTTAAATTTTAACGTCAGTTATCAATTGATCTTGCTATCGACTTCATCGAGCTAATACATCGTCGTTATGTCTGTACCTACATTTGTTGATCTACAAGGGTTCATTGTTGGGAGAAACTTTGTTGTGAAGGAAGTAGTGATTCTGAGAGCGGAATGTGTGCTCTCTCATTACATTTTCGCGAGTATCATACCATGGACACTTCTCACAAAATCTGAAAGATACGAGGCGTCATGGGTGATTCGGAATCATCATGGTCTAATGTGGGCCTATGGAAACGTTCCATATAGCATGGCTCAAGGTTTAATAACGGCTGCAGTTGTGGGCCCAACGGAAGACGATATGTATCCTATCGTATATGTTGACGGCCATGAAAAACGTGAATGGTTACCATATATATTAAATATGAAAAATGATCTAGTTATTGAAACGTTGGACGTGGACTTTGGCGACATGGATACCTTAAGTAAATTAGATGTGAGCTATACTCTACGATGCGAAAAGCATGAAAAAAATTGTGCATTACAAAATGTATTTAAAATTTTTAATTGGTGGTTGAATCATATAGATTCATGCAAATAAACGAAATGTGACATTATGTGATTTTTTATTCTCCTTACCCCTTTCTTTGTTCCATTATCTGTTATGAGATTGCACAGTTGTATAAACTATTGCTCTCGAACGTTCAAAAGACGTTCGCGAGACGTTCGGAGACGTTCGGAGACGTTCGTGAGACGTTCGGATACATTCGTGAGACGTTCGGAGATATTCGAGAGACGTTCGTGAGACGCTTGTAAGATGTTCAGAGACGTTCGTGAGACGTTCGTGCGACGTACGGAGACGTTCAAGAGACGTTCGAAAGCGTTCAATAGATGTTCGAAGACGTTCAATAGATGTTCGATGACGTTTGTGGGTTTGTTTGGGTAAAATCCCAAACAAACCCAACCGTTTTAGTCGTTGAATGTCTAAAATTAAATGTATATCTCGCTCTATCTCACATACATGCGATGCGGTCGCTCCATGTCACATTCTCTCTCTCTCTCTCTCTCTCTCTCTCTCTCTCTCTCTCCCCCCCCCCCTCCCGCCCTCCCATCAGCTCACGCTGATGCACCCAGGTCCGGTTTTCCAGTTCCGAGACCCCCAAGAACTGGAACGTTCGACTTTTAACCCTCGCTTTTTTTTAATTTAATTTTTCCGATTTCGTGTTTGTGCCGTTTAGTGGGGATCGACGTAGATCCATCCACCCCCCAAGTCATACCGGTCGCTAACCCGGTGAAACAAATTAGCTAGCGCCCACCGGAGCATGCGGGTGCTTCGGCGAAGGTGGACGGCCGAAGGTGACGCGAGTGTTCTCCCGAGGATCGAAAGATCCGAAGAAAAAGATTTACGTCACAATTGTTACTTTCAAATGTGAAACTTATCTTTTTTTTGTATGGAATTTCATTGAAAATAAATTAATATAATCGACCATGATGATCGAAGACATTCATCAATATACGTCCGATAGATGTTTGTTAGCCATTTGTTGGAATTTTCTGAGGCATTCGAAAATTTTCGACAGTCGTTCGTGAGACGTTCCAGAAACTTCCGAAGACATTCAAGAGACGTTCGAAAACATTCATAAGACGTTTGAAAACATTTATGAAAGGTTCGAAGACGTTCAGAGACTTTCGAAGACATTCAAGTGAACATTGACGATATTCATAATACGTTTAAGGGGTTACCCCCACTTGCGATTTTGTAAAAATCGATTTTTTTTATTGCATTTTTTTTAAGTATAAGTATCTGAGAATATGTCCAGAAAATTTCAAGTCGATCCGAACAAAATTAAATGAGATATGAGCGTTGAAAGAGAAGAATCCGCGTTGAAAGAGCGTTGAAAGAGAAACTTTAAACACGTTTTTCTCACAAAGGCATTTCTGAAGTCGGTGACCAAGATTACTCGAACACGATTGAACCGATCTTCTTGAAATTTTGCAGCCTTATGTAATACATAAAAATGTAGTCTTCAATCGTTGGTTTTTTTTTTCGAAAAAAAAATGGCCGTTTTATAGCCAAAAAACCGCCGTTATTTTCGTTAAAATCGAACCATTAACTTTGACTGTCCGCCATTTTGTGAAAAATGAATATTTTTTAAAATCCTTCGATTAAAGACTAGTTTATACTTATATTTGACTAAATCCATCCGCATTTTTTTTTCAGATGATCCACTTCGCCGCAATGTTGGTCACCGCAAACCGTGTATATAAAAACATTATTTCATTGACGGCCATTTGCCACTAAACAATGTAATATTTTTCAATTAAAAAATTAATGAAAGTTCTTCAAGATGTGTTCTTCAAGATCGTATATTGATCGATTAAAAAAGTTTTGTAGTTTTCTTTAAAAAAATTCATGAAAAAGGCCTTTTTTGCGCTACAAGTGGGGGTAACGCCCTAAAAACATCGATGAGGGGTTCGACGAAGTTTTAAAGACTTTCAAAGACATTCACAAAGGATTTGAAGACGTTTAAGAAACTTTCGAATACGTTCTAGAGACTTTCGACGATATTCATAATACGTTTGAAGACATTCATCAGGGGTTCGGAGACGCTTAAGAGACTCTCAAAGACATTCACCAGGGGTTCGAAGACGTAAAAGAGACATTCGACGACATTCATACTTCGTTTGACGACATTCATGAGGGGTTGAAATACGCTTGGGAGACTTTCAAAGACATTCACGAGGGGTCTGAAGGCGTTCAAGAGGCTTTCGAAGACGTTTAAGAGGTCTCATGAACGTTGTAGAAAGTCTCTTGAAACTCTTTGAACCCCTCATACATGTCTTCAACGTGTTATGAATATTTTCGAACGTCTTATGAATGTCTTCGGAAGTCTCTGGAACGTCTCACAAACGTCTGTCGAAAATCTTCGAATGCCTCGCAAACTTCCAACAAACGGCTCACGAACATCTATCGAACGTATACTGATGAATGTCTTCGATCATCATTGGGCGATTATATTAATTTATTTTTAATCAAATTCCATACAAAAAAATTGAGTTTCACATTCGAAAGTAATAATGTATTCAGTTGCACAATCCGATATCAGATGATGCTAAGTACGAGGTGAGCAGAATAAAAAGTACATAATGTTACATTTCTTTTAATTGCACGAATCTTTATGATTCAGCCACCAATTAAAGATTTTAAATACATTTTGTAAGGCACAATTGTTTCAATGCTTTTCACATCGTAGAGTAGAACTTCCATCTAATTTACTTGAGATATCCATATCGTCAAAGTATATATTCAACGACTCAATAAATAGCTCTTTTTTCATATTTAGTATATCAGCTAGCCATTCTCGTTTTTCATGATCCTTAACATATGATAGGACACATGTCGTCTTCCATTGAACCTTTAACTGCAGCTGTTATTAAACCTTCAGCCACGTTATATGGAACGTTTCCATAGGCCCACTTTAGACCATGATGATTACGAGTCAACCATGATGCTTCGTGTCTCTCAGATTTTTCTGATCTATACAATTTTACGGATAATGTCGGTCAATGGACAATATTCAGCAACGCGATCGTGTAAGATTAAAACAATATGCAGTTGTATTCGCTGGTGAATGTTCTTTGCATTCGAACTCTATTCGCACATCTACGGTAGTATTTTTTACAGGCTCGTTGTGATACGATCAATCATTAACCGTGAGAGAGCCGTTACATTAAGACTTAGCAATGGTTAGCAAAGAACGATCACTATTGTAGTCGTAATGGTATATACGAATACGAGAGTACATATTGAACAAAATGCCGAAACTTTTTTTGAAGTTCAAATTCGAGTCATCTTGAGAAAAGAATGCTGAATTGAGATAAAGTTTAGCACTTGTGAGTTTGCAGTCAGTGAATAATATAATGTCCTTTGCCATAGATTATCTTTTTTTGCCAGTCTGCGCCGCACCAATTACATATTTTGGTTTCTCTAGTTGGGAGGCAGCTTTTACGGTCCATGAATGTTTCGTTGTGCTTTGAAGCGGTGGGCAGTCGTATAGATCCCAAGAGCGAAAACTCATATTCAAGTATCGCCCACTTTCCAATGTTCGAAGTAATGATAATTTATTGATCTTGTTACGTGCCGAAGGCACGGGGTATTTATTTCCCCACAACTCTACTCGCGAGAAGCACGAGTTAAATTATTTATGTGGGCTCTCTCTACTTTGCGTCCCATACGGGCCCGCTTATTTTGTGTCCTGGAATGGGTGAAATAGGAAAATAACGATAAGACATACATTCACCCAACCAATAATTAATGTATATTATAGCATAAAGTAATGCGGTAGCGCAAAATACAGATAAAGATTAAAGACAATTAAAAGGAATGCGATATAACGCACGTTTAAAAGGCGAATAGCTGACGCGAGTCTGACATATGATAGCGCAAGGAGTCTCGGTGCGGCGTCCTACTCGCACACTCTCATGCATACACATACACTCTCCCGCACTCCATACAAACGTTGCAATATAGATATGAGCGACTTACACTTCGATGTCGCTGAATCACTGCGAGTGACTACGTGGAGATGGTACACAATAACGCGCAGGCACGAGATGGAACTGATGATAGTATAACACTCGCAGAGTGTTATCAAAGCAATATAATTGATCGGAAAATTTATTGCTAATTTAATGTAGCGCACGTACTGCGATTATCGCCAAATAATAGGAATACCGGTATAATGAAATTAGACCAAACTACATTTAGTATAATCAAAGAAATATTAAAAGATCTTAAAATTATCGGCCCGAGACTTATATTCGCGACGCGAGCAACTTCACGGGACAGCTAACAACCCACGCGACTAAACGACGGTAACAAAGGGGTTGTACTGCATCCGCGAGATTTACGGGACGCTATGCGAAGGCTAACGGGTAGGAGCCTCTTTTTCCAGTACTCGATAGTTCGGAGTTCTACTGGAGACTAAATTGGGGAAAAAAGTATTTCTCGCTCTTCAACAATGGTTATAATTATTGTTGGAGAGCGGGGATGGAAAAGTGAAGCGAAAACGAAAAAGGAGACTCCGCTCTGTCAGCATCGCGTGATCGAGCCCTGAGTGGTCGAACGCAGCCAAACTCACGCCACCCCGACTCTGCACATTCCTGGTGATCGCGGAGGTCACCGCACCCTGGGAAGGCACGAGGCACGGCCGCTTCTGCGAAATTCTCGAAAGAATGTCGCAAGAACGGCTCGTGACACCCACCCCCCACCCTTGAGATCAATCGACGTCCTCGTCGACAACAGAAACTGACAGAATCGGAACAATAATGAGATATATAGATGTCGGACTTACAGTTACGGCGCGTCATCACACACACACATACTCATACCGCAGCGCCCGCACAGGTTGTGAGTGAAGTGTCATCGGACGATTCTTCTTGATTTTGAAGCCATCCGTTGGTTCCTCCGAGAGCGACAAGGGATTGCTCATAGGGTCGTCCGAATCACCTTTGTCTGGAGTGAAGTCGTCTACGGCACTAGTGCTTCTTGGCGACGAAGTTGGCGAGGCGCGGGGTCAATGGCGGCCCCGTGCGCTTCTAATCCCGAGGAAGGTGTTACATTGCCTTCAACGAGTACTTTCTCGGTTCGGCGACGGACCGTAGCATAAACAGCATTATGTCGTGCCGAAGGTTGGAGTTCGATTTCGGCGTCATTCACTTTAGCAACGTCTTTCCTTGTAGCACAAGCTAACGCTCTACATGCGCGCGCGAGTGTGAGCGTCAACCATCCCCGAGAGAGATAGAGTAGTATACCGAGGGCTATGCCGGCCTGACCAGCAAATCCAGCATACGTGATGTACTGTTGATGTGCTTTCTCTCTCCGACGTTCACCGACGGCGTGAACCTCTCGCTCAATCGCGTAGAGAGACTCGCCATCGCCGTGTTTATCCCAGCTCGAGCCCTTATCACTTTGGGGTGAGAGCGAAGGGCGGATCGAGGTTCTCGTAGCGTTACTCATAGCGGGAACGAGCGTGGATACATTTAACGTTACACCTGGTTGGTAGTCGTATTGTATCGTATTCTCATACGTGCGCATACCAGCCAAAGTAATTCCATGGGTTGTTCCATAGCAGTTAGGGTCAAGTTGTAATAGACCTGCTCCCTTCAATTGCAGAGATTGATGCAACGCATTCGGGCAGACAACTCGAACCGTTGTCTCTCGTGGTAGGGAATAGAGCCATCCCCCCTGCGTTGGCAGGTAGATCCAATATACATCGTGTTGAGGCTTTATTCGTACATCGCAAGTTCTCAGGACTTGATGTGAGGGCCTGATTAGCATTAAAAGCTCACATGTTTCGGTGATGGCGGCATCGTACACGGGGGTTCCCGCCGTGCAAAATAGTCTTCGCTCCACTTGCTTGCACGTGGCTCGGTATGCCGAGTCAGCGAGGAAATACTTTCGTTGATCCGCCGAGATCGCGATGTATGGGGCGGCTGGATTGATGTAAGCCGTTCCCGTACCATTGTTGAATTGCTGCGGCACCGGCCATGATCGTATCTGATAAAAATCATATTTCATACGATCCAATAATGGTATATGAATTATTATCAGGACTTTGTCATGATGAGAAATCAAATCCGTGCGCACGATTGAGGTCAAGGACTCCGGTCGTAAATGTTCGAGTGGTATGGGGAACTCGAGTCCGTCGGATCGGAGTTGAGCTTCCTTCGCTATTGCTTTGAGCCTTTCCGTGTGTAGCATGGCGGGCTCGAATTTCCCTTCTCGAGCTGCTGCAATTATTCGCAGATATTCTCGACAAGCTTCAATATACCTATCGAGTTTGGTTTCAAGCCTGCCTGCATAATTCACAAGCATGGCATGGTACTGGTGGAGCATCGATCGGTTATTGGCTGCTTGAAGGTCTTTATGCATCTCCAATACGAGGTGGAATACACGATTGACTCGTTCACTCTCGATCTGATGGTTTTTATCGAGATCTTGTAGCTTGGAATTGGTGATATGCATCTGTTTTTCCATCAGGTGGGCGAGCTCCTGATTGTTGGAATATAACTGATCGATCTGGTCGGTTAAATATTTGGCATCCACCTCGTTGAGAGTTCCGAACATCGATCGACTGATAGAACCAATAAAACCGAATGGAGCAGATCGTTTATGAATTGTAGGAGGACCCTCCGCCGATGCAGATTGTAATCCTGCGTCATCGATTGCCGACCACAACTCAAACACGAGTTCTTGGGCCTGTTTTAGTCGTGTATTATGATAGTCACGTCGCAACAACTCGTTGCATGTTGCTGGAGGACTATATTTGTTGCAATCGTTATAGGTCTGGGTCAGTAATGTCTCATCCGTCGGGAAAGTACGTGCGAATTTTGCCACGTCGATGAATAGAGTGACTCTCCAATCAGCCTGTTGTATTTGTAGTGGTAGTAGGCGCTCGTAGTATAAGCCGGAATAGTCTTGTATAAGTGTGACTCGGTACGTAGTATTGGAGGCTGGCAGCGCCCGTACGAGTACGCACGCCAGCGTCGCGATGACCACGCACAACATCGTGGCGTACGTCAGTGGGACCTGTAAGATGACGCCGTTACACTCGGGATCGCTTTCTCACACCCTTCCGACTCACACATAATCACTCCTCACACTGCTATACTAGTGTACGCTAACTTCACCTTATCTACATGCTTACGGAATCTGGAATCTCTCCATTTACAGTCTGGAGGATGACATTACTTTCATCCGAAATTTGTACAATTGTATAGGGGCCGTGATATCGATTGTCGAATTTTCCCTTACGTGGTTCTTTTAATACGTAAACTTCATCTCCCACTTGACCTTCAAAGGGACGGCTTCTCCTATCATAATATAGCTTTGACCGTTCCTTGGCTTGAATAATACTCCTACCGGCTAATTCACGGACTTCGCATTGTCGTTTGATCAGTTTAGTAAGGAAGGAATTGTGGGTGGGAAGCTTTTCATCCGTAGGGAATTCACTCGGTTGTCGAGCGAGCTTCCCATAAACGAGTTCGTGTGGCGTAAAATTTGTCGCCTCATGAACGCTGGTATTATAGGAAAACTCGGCAAATGGCAACAGACGATCCCAATCATCGTATTTATTAACGTATTGTTTGATGTATTCCGTTAATACGATGTGACTACGTTCTAGAGCGCCGTTGGTCTGCGGCCGATACCCCGAGGTAGTGAGCAATCGAATTTTGTAGATCTTGCAAATTTCTCTGAGAAGGTGGTTCGTAAATGACGTACCGCGGTCGGAAAGAATTGCTCGGGGCGCTTCGAACTGGCTGAACAATCGTCGCACTAAATCTTCTGCGATCGTTTGAGCTTTTAAATTCGGAACCGGTTCCGCTAGGCAATATTTTGACAAGTGATCCTGCATAGTTAATATATGCCGGTTACCATGAGGAGACATCGGCAATGGACCAACGGTGTCCACGGATATTCTGTCAAACGTGTCGGCGGGGGTGTCAGTGATAAGCATCGGCTCGCGAGTTTTTGCTCGAACGAGTTTCTGCTCCTGACAACCCTTATAATGCCGGATATAGTTTCGAACGTCATTACGTAAGGTAGGCCAGTAGAAACGCTCGCGTATTCTACGATACGTTTTTGTTACGCCCTTGTGACCCCCGAGAAGACTGTCGTGAGCTTCATGGATTATTCTATCCTGCTCTTCGACACTCGGTATTTTGGTTTTACCATAGCAGGTTACAATGGAAATTCCAGAATTTCCGAAAATTTCATGAATCATTTCCAATAAACATTCCGCCGGTAAGTGGTCGGTAGGGCCGCCATGACGAGAAACTCGGAGAGTTTTAGTGTCTGAATTATTTAATAATCTTTTTAAATTTTCTAGACCCAGACGAATCTTTTCTGGCCTCGTTTCGTCATAGTAACGACGCTTTATTATTAGGCTATAAACTTTGTATTGACCGAGCGGGGTAATGGCGATTTGACCAATATTGAAATTCTTTTCCTTTATTGATGTGGGATCAACCATGCCCAAGTTGGACAATAATTTTCCATTTGGGTCAACGAATTCTCCATCCGAGGAAATAAAATGAGCAATATTGTCTCAACAATACGTTAGGCATTCGCGTGTTCCGGTTATGAGGGATTCGTTGGAAAATATGTTTTCTTTATTTCCCCACGTCGCATTATTCTTGTCCATGGCCTGGGCCTGTAACCGACAGGGAGACGTTTTGTCGTCTAGCATTACGACGGGGGTTCTCGCCGTTTCTGTTGTTGTCTCCTTCGTCAACACGCGTTGAACGGCCGTCGGAGAACCCGGCTTAAGCGATTGGACCCGGGGAGACTGAGGCAAGGAGGGGAGGAAAGAGCATGACGGCCTCTCGTCCGTAGACACGGCTTGGTCGTTCTGCTCGTGGGAAGATGGGAGTGGGGGAGTCTCTGAACGAAGCGTCCGAGGTAGCGATGGAGCTCTATGGCGAGGGGGCGAGGAGTGGAGCGCGGGTGCATCTCGCTCTACTACAGTCTCCTGCAGCATAGTTGAAGCGGCACAGGCCCCTCGGGCATCATACTATCGTATAGTGTAGTATGGCCTTGCTCATTTTCATGCTTCGTTCTAATACCCGCAAGACTCGTGCGTCTCAAGAGTTCTTCTTCGGTCAGTGACTGTGATTTTTGGGTCAGCTGATCGATTCGACGAGCGAGTTCGACATCTCCCTTTTCCTCGCAAAAGGGGTCTAATTCATTAAGTAATTCCTGAGCCTCCTCGTCCACTTCGTCTCCATCGGACACATGTTCCGGGAAGAGGGTCTGTTCGAGATCCGAGGAAGCTTCCGGATCCTTTTCAAACTTTTCCTCGAGTTGCCGAAGCGACTCATGAAATTGGTTAAAAGAACGTTGCAGTTCCTGTGTCATGCCCTTTTTTCGTACCGGCACTATTTCCTCCACGGGTGTGCTATCTTCGGAGTCACTCGCGGGGGGACTCACGATGACAGCCGTTTCCGCGGGGGAGGGAGTCTCGATCGGCTTTGCCGGGAAAGGTCGCTCTCTGCCCTCCTCTGGAAGTCGTTTAGGCGGCCTTCCGGCCCTTCGAGGCGGAAGGAGAGGGGCAGGGAGCATGCTACGATGCAAACGTTGTATCGGTCGCGCCTGTTCTTCGGAGCTAGATTCGGAGATCTCCGCGGCGAGGGGCGTAGGGCGAGGGGCAAGCCCCGAAGCTACTCGACTACGAGTCCGAGCGGCAACGACGCTCGCGCCAAGCGCTTCGGGTACCTTCGGGTTTTTGCTCGTAGACGGAGCTCGATGCGAACGTATTGACTGACCGCGCTGAGGATCTGAATAGAGTCTTGGTCTACTCGTCTCACTCTTAAGGCGTTGTATGGGCAATACTTTCGCTATTTCCTCGACCGACTCGCTCTCACTGGATTCCGAACTGAATGCATTGATCGGGTTTCGCGAGAGAGCATCAGCGTTGGTTTCGACCCGGTTTGTAGACAAATTCGTAGTCGTAATTTCGCAAAATTAGACGCCATCGTATTAACCTCTTACCTGGATCATTCATTGAACCTATCCATTTAAGCGGCTCATGATCGCTAATTAATTTGAATTTACGACCATATAGATACGGCTGAAAATTCTCTAAAGCTTTTATCACCGCGAGACATTCTTTCTCTGTTGTGCCATAGTTAACCTCGGCTTTCAGGAGAATGCGCGAGAAATAAGCGATAGGGAGGTCCATGCCGTTATGCTCTTGGCCCAACACCGCTCCGACTGCAAAGTCAGACGCATCGGTAGTCAGAGTAAAAGGACGATTAAAATCGGGGTATTGAAGAATCGGTTCTCTACACAGGGCTCTGCGTAGGCTTCGGAAACTGCGTCACTGCTCGACTCCCCAGTAGAAGGGTTTTCCCTTCTTCAATAGTTCTGAAAGGGGTTTCGCGCGACCAGAAAAATTCGCGATGAAACGTCGATAATATCCGGCAAGTCCGAGGAACTGCCGAACATTCTTTGCCGTTTTTGGGGTCGGGAATTTTTTCACAGCCTCCAATTTTTTTGGATCAGGCCTTAGCCCGTCTCGACCGATAATGTGTCCAAGATAAGCGACTTCCTTTCGGAGGAATTCACATTTATCGGGCTCAAGGATAAGGTTGGCTTGTCGTAATCGTTCAAATAGCCTGCGAACCTTTTTTTCATGCTCTTCCAACGTTTTGGCAAATATAACGACATCATCAAGGTATATAAATAATTCAGTGCCTTGTAGACCTCGCAATACATTATCCATAAGTCGTTGGAAGGTCGCGGGAGCATTTTTTAATCCCTCGGGCATTCGAACGTATTCGTAATGTCCGTTGAGAGTAGAAAATGCCGTTTTCAGGCTATCCCTGGGATCCATCGGGATTTGTTGAAATCCGCTGGCAAGGTCAAAGGTCGAGAAATACCGTGCCTCACCCAATCGGTCCAATATATCCAGTATATTAGGCAATGGGTAAGCGTCGGATATGGTTTTTTCATTTAATTTGCGAAAATCGATCACCATCCTCATTCGCGGCCTACCCTGAGAGTCAGGCTTTTTCGGAACTATTCATATCGGAGAGTTATAGGGCGATTGGGAGGGAACTATGATTCCGTTCTCGAGTTTCTTTGCCACCTGCGATTGAACCTCATCCCGTTGGATCGAAGGAAAACGATATTGACGCGTATTTATTGGTAAGTCGTCGACTGTAGGTATTCGGTGAGCGACGCGCGAGGTACATGGTAAGATGTCTCCCGGAAGCTCAAAGCGCATCGGATCCTCTTCAACCAAACGACACACGTGCTGTTGCTCATGCTCGTTCAGATTATCGAGACGCAATGCCCTCAAAACTGCGGACACGCGATCTTCCGGTGGTTCGACGCCCTCGTCGGTTGAGTTCTCACTCTCCGATCGAGGATCACCATCCACGTTGCAATATTCGAAGGGAATAATTTCTTGTGGGGCGATCTCTATATCTACATCGCGATCGAGAGTGTTCACCGCGAGCACGTGGCAAACACCGTTTTTTTGTGAGACCAGTGCGTCACCAATATACAGACCCTCTTCCGTATCGATGCGCGGTAGAAATCCCTCGGTCAAGTTCGTATTCGTCACCTCAATGGGCATTTGCTCTCGCATACGCGCCTTTATGGTGAAAATTCGCCTGACCGGGGAAGATTCCCCGCTCGTCGAACGTGAACTAGATTGATCTGACATTAAGAAGGGTCGAGGTCGAATCGGGTCGCTGGCCATCACGAGGGCGTTATGGTGAAATGAGAATTCGGCTTTTTCGCGACGCAAGAAAGGTCTTCCGATTAGGCCATTACTATCAGTTGCGAATTCTTCAACAACGTGGAAAGTATGAGGCAGGTTGTTTATCGATAATGTTACAGTACCGAGTGACCATGATTTTTCACCAGATGGTCCGGTGTATTGTCGGCGCTTTGACGGGTCGTAATTTATATCTTCGCGAAGAGCGCGTAATTTAATAAAGTTCAATCCCGATCCCGAATCACAAAAGAAATCATCGGTTCCTGATGAGAGTTCAGGGGCGGACAGTTTTATTACCGACGACTCGATACCATCGTCGGAATCCGAGAACGGCGAGACCTCGCGTTCGGAATCCGGAGCGGTGAACTTACCTATTTCCGTTGATCCTGAAAAGTGACCGCGGGTTTTAGAGGGTCGGTACCCGTTGTTCGCGATTTTGCTTGGCCCGTCGCTTCGCGGCGACGAGCCCCTTGCGAGTTTAAATGTTCCGTGCTCGATGTATCGGGTGTACCGCTACGCGGACTCGGGGATGCATTTCGCGGATTACTCGCGGCCCGAGAGCCTTTCTCCGTCCATGGGCAGCATGCGCATCCGCCATCATGGCAGCAGCAATATCTCTGTCCACAGTTAGCAATTGCCGCGGAACGAGCCGTCCATCGATTCCGAGGACAGCATGCACAGCCCGTTCCTCGCGTACAGCAATATCGTCGGTCGCATCCCTGATCACAGTCGTCGATCCGAGGACTGGAGGATCGCGAACGTTCCCTATCTCGGGTTTTTAATATACTGGCCAATCTTGAGCTTCCGAGATCCAACGGTTTTTCCCGATGACGCGATCGATCAGGGCGATCGGATTCGTCAAATCGGTCAAATCGATTCGACCGACTCGATCTTTCGACTCTATCAGATCGATCAGACCTCCCAAACTGATTCGGACTAACACTGCGGTCCCTAAACAAAGGAGCTCGTGAATCCGGAGAGGGAGTACGCGACTCGACTTTACGGGGATTCGATTTTCTTGGATCAACGTTCTTGGACTCGCCCTTCGCGACTAACGCGAGAGTTTCCGAGGATGAACGCGTACGATCTTGAGAAACGGCATCTCTCTCGTGGCTAAATTCCGCGAGAGTCGAAGCAATCTGAAAAGCATCCTTCAATGTTTTAGGGGCTGCTATTATCAATAACTCACCTACTCGCGAGGGTACTGCCCTGATGAATGCATTTGATGCTGATTTGCTGAGAGGATCGGTAGGTTGCGTAGGTAGATCGAAACTGTAGTCAACCTTCCAGGCATTACGCGCCAGGCCGATCAGACCGCGCGTACGATTGTACAAACCCTGTAACGATTCTCCCTGAGATAATCGAAGCCGAAGAAGATCCGACATATAGTCATCATACTTCCTAGGCTGCGACAATCCTTCTTTCAGAACCGTTATGAGCTCGGCAGTCGTGTTAATGACTTCACCCTGTACACAAGCCCGTGCTTCGCCGCGTAACCGACTTAACACGGATGCGACAAACTCCGCGTCCCTTCCCTGTTCAACGAACGGTAGTGCGTTTTGAATGTTTTGGAGGAAACCTTTTAAAGGATAATTTGACCCGTCGAATTCAGGGAAATTATTCAAACGACCCTGCAAGTTCATTCCCCCTATCATTGTGGACATCTGATTGATAGAGGTTGCGAGCATTTGGGAAACGTTAGGATCTTCAGCCGCCATTTTGAATGGAGTGAATCACACACGCGTCAGGATCAGATAAATTCGACAATCGATAGTACAATAATTATAATTATAAAATATGAGTAGGATAGCGACTCGCGTCAGGCACCGATTATGAAAAAGAATGAAATTTTTTTTTAATTTTTAGAGAGAATTTAGAATTATATTTTATGAAAATTTAGGAGGGTAGAGAGGTTATCCCACCGCTGCCACCAAAAGTTGTTACGTGCCGAAGGCACGGGGTATTTATATACCCACAACTCTACTCGCGAGAAGCACGAGTTAAATTATTTATGTGGGCTCTCTCTACTTTGCGTCCCATACGGGCCCGCTTATTTTGTGTCCTGGAATGGGTGGAATAGGAAAATAACGATAAGACATACATTCGCCCAACCAATAATTAATGTATATTATAGCAATAAGTAATGCGGTAGCGCAAAATACAGATAAAGATTAAAGACAATTAAAAGGAATGCGATATAACGCACGTTTAAAAGGCGAATAGCTGACGCGAGTCTGACATATGATAGCGCAAGGAGTCTCGGTGCGGCGTCCTACTCGCACACTCTCATGCATACACATACACTCTCCCGCACACCATACAAACGTTGCAATATAGATATGAGCGACTTACACTTCGATGTCGCTGAATCACTGCGAGTGACTACGTGGAGATGGTACACAATAACGCGCAGGCACGAGATGGAACTGATGATAGTATAACACTCGCAGAGTGTTATAGAAGCAATATAATTGATCGGAAAACTTATTGCTAATTTAATGTAGCGCACGTACTGCGATTATCGCCAAATAATAGGAATACCGGTATAATGAAATTAGACCAAACTACATTTAGTATAATCAAAGAAATATTAAAAGATCTTGAATTTATCGGCCCGAGACTTATATTCGCGACGCGAGCAACTTCACGGGACAGCTAACAACCCACGCGACTAAACGCCGGTTACAAAGGGGTTGTACTGCATCCGCGAGATTTACGGGACGCTATGCGAAGGCTAACGGGTAGGAGCCTCTTTTTCCAGTACTCGATAGTTCGGAGTTCTACTGGAGACTAAATTGGGGAAAAAAGTATTTCTCGCTCTTCAACAATGGTTATCATTATTGTTGGAGAGCGGGGATGGAAAAGTGAAGCGAAAACGAAAAAGGAGACTCCGCTCCGTCAGCATCGCGTGATCGAGCCCTGAGTGATCGAACGCAGCCAATCTCACGCCACCCCGACTCTGCACATTCCTGGTGATCGCGGAGGTCACCGCACCCTGGGAAGGCACGAGGCACGGCCGCTCCTGCGAAATTCTCGAAAGAATGTCGCAAGAACGGCTCGTGACAATCTCATCTAATATTGTGTGGGGCATACGCCATTGTATCTTGAGAAATTCAATTTCTACCTCTATTGGTTGATGATGACGCAATACACAATTATTGCCATAGCGTGAACGTATTATAATTAACTCATGACGAGCATTTATTTTCGTAGAAAATGTATTTTATCCACACCACTATGTTTTCCAATTCTGCCACAAACCATGATATCGAATCATCGCTGTGATGTGATCGATACGATGATAGCGATTCGTCATATGAAAAACACATATAGTAATCAATACTAAATGCTTCATGATATTGATACATATCTTCTGCTACGTTCTTCTCGTCAGTCTTTGCGCACTCTCATCTACTCTCTATAATTAGTCAAAAAAACTCCAAATAGGCATTTACAATGAACGGATGTCGTCCTTTCCGACTGGAGTTGATGATTTGAAGCCACTTATTGATAAGTGGCTTCCGACTATCATTTGATAGTCGGATGGTGCAGTTGCTTTATTACTCCACAATCGACCTCATGTGATTGCAGTTTACCCTCTGATCTAAAGTAATGCCAACACCTGCGACATAACGGATTGTTGTTTAATTCGTCTAGCTCATATAACGATGTAGTAATTATGTTAACTTCACACACTGATGACATATATATTTTTTTAAATGGCTGCCTCTGTTTAGTTGCGCACTCACGAGGCTTGACAGGTTCGTGATCTATGTGAAATGTTATACATTGTTATCCTCGGTATCTTGTATGTATAGCAAATTTATATGCTTTTCTCCTACTTATGTTGAGCCACGCGTATCGCAGCAATGTCTTCTTTGGCGATATACACATTCATGGATAAATTGTTTAAGTCACAATTTTTTTTTAAATTGGCCTCTGGTCACTGGAAATCCAATATTCGATAGATTCAATACCGTTAAATAATGCATGTAAGAAGATCCGTGGTCACTGTTTCGTTCAGCTGAGTATAAAGCTGTGACTGTCACCCATGCGAAACGTGTATTATCTCTCGATTGCACATTAATCGCAGCGCTCATAATCAATATCTCCCGTGGCAATGAGTTATAACATTCAACGCGTATTGATTTATACTTATTTACATTTATTGTAAGATTACGTATTTTTCGTAAAGCTCAACCACTTCCACGTTGTTGAATTTCATCGAGCAGGGTTTGAAGTATAGACCATCCCGCGTTCAAGTCGACTTCTCGCCAAATTAACCCATCACCGCTTTGTCCTGCACTCATGCATATAAAATGCCTGTACATGGAATACTTCAATCCTTCCAAATGCGATTGTTATGTCCGAACGTGGAGGCAGGGACGTGGAAAACGGTAAGGTCGCAGAATCACCAAGCTATATACACTTTACTTATTTGTTGTAACAAAAAGTGAATGAGTACATTGGTTGCCATTCCTACTTGTATGTCAGCCTTGTAAGACGGCCGGAGGGAGACTGCCCCGGTAGCAACGCGAGGTCGCTGGTACCGGTGGCTCACTGTGCCGGTAATGTGCTATTCGCAGTTACCGACACACACCTCCTCTCTCCCTAAATATTTGCCTCGCGGTTTTTGTAAAAATGAAAAAAAAAAGTATATTTTGTTCCTCGTATACTGTTGAATAGTGTAGAGAACCAAAAACCCCCCAAACCACAACAACAACAAAAAAAACTTAATCAATCGAGATAGTGAGAGAAAGGAAAAAAAAAGAATAAACTAAAAAAAATGTTAATAATGATAATAGATAATAGTAATAGTTCGCCCCTTTTTTTGTGTGTGTGTGTCTTACTTTGTACTTTTTATTTTGTCTCATGATCGTACGTCAGTCTTACTGGCGGTTTTCTAATTCTTTCCGGCCACCGCCGTGCCGGCACCTCGTTTGGTGATCTGCTTTGCGCGCGATCTTCGTGATTTACCTCTTTTGTTGAGTTCGTGTCGTCTTTTTTTTTGTCGGCACCGCGGTGGTGCACGGACTCGATTCGGAGGCGTCGGATGTTTCTGAGAGTTTTGGGCGTTGGTTTTGCGTCTCGACTTCCGGGTATTCGTTAACTCGTGGTCGCGGCGGCGTGCTCTCACCGATTATTCGCAATTGGTCGATGTGACGTCGCCAGGTTCTATCGTCGTCGAGCCGTATCTCATAATGTAATTTTCCGAGTTTTTTTTTGTACTCTTCCGTATTGCCATTTGGGTCGCGAGGTGTATTCTATCGCGGCTACCCGATCGCCGATTTTGAAAGTTCTGGTCGGTATCCTATCCGGCGACTTTGCGGCTCGTACTGTAGGTTTCATTCAATCGAGTCGCGATTTTATCTCGCGACCAAACATTAGTGCTGCGGGCGATTGATTTGTGATACTATGTAGCATTTTGCGGTACTGCAGTAACAATTTACATAGTTCTTGTTCTTTCTCACTCGATTCTGGGTTCATGGCGCGCAAAGATTTCTTTAACGTTTGCACGCAACGCTCGGCTAAACCGTTTGTTGCGGGATGATATGGGGCAGTCAACCTATGCTTTACCCCATTTTGTTCTAGAAAACGCTCGAATTCGCGCGACACGAATTGTCTACTGTTGTCGCTGACCAGTACACGCGGAACCCCGAACCGCGCAAACATTTCCCTACAGATTTTAGTCGTTGTTTTTGTTGACATATCCTTTGTAATGAAAATTTCTGGCCAGCGCGAATATGCGTCTATCAGTATGAAATAGTATGAGCCGTAGAACGGTCCTGCGTAGTCTATATGTACGCGATCGAAAGGTGTTTCAGCCTCTTCCCACGGGTGAGTGTCGACCTTCGGAGGATCGTGTCGTTCCGCATTACACGCCCCGCGGTTACGCGCTATATTATCGATATCGCGCTCGACCCCTTCCCACCAGCAGTAACTTCTCGCGAGTGCTTTCATTTTGTTTACTCCGAAATGCGCCGTGTGTAATTTGTCTAGGACCTCGTTTCTTAATGTTTTGGGTATTACTACTCTTTGTCCTCGGAGTAAACACCCTTGTTGCACGGAAAATTGGTTTTGGGAAATGTTGGAACGAAATTCTTTCTGTACTATTTTGCCTACTTGAAGGGCCTGGCACAGGGCTTGCAGATTCGGTTCGTTCTAGTTTCGCTAGCTAATCTTGACACGGTAATCGGAAGGGTCTCTATTTGGGTGATTTCTACAACGTCTGGTTCGTCGCAAATCGCGAATTTCTCCGAGGAGGTCGGGAAGCGTGATATCGCGTCCGCGTTCGTATTGGATTTCGAGTCCTTGTATTTGTACGTGAACGCTTGCAAATAAATCGCTTAGTGTTCCATACGTGTCGTGGTGAGTACCGGCACCCCCTTGTCTGGGTTGAAAATTTGTACCAGGGGTTTATGATCCGTGTACAGGGTAAAGCGTCGTCCGTACAGGTATTGGTAAAACTTTCGTATCCCGAAGATGATCGCGTACGCTTCTTTGTCGATTTGCGAATATTTACGCTGAGTTTTGGAGAGCGTCTGTGACGCGAATTGTATAGGGCGTTCTGTCCCGTCATCGCAGCTGTGTGACAATACTGCCCCTACTCCGTACGGAGATGCGTCCGTCGCTAGTATTATTGGTAAACGCGGGTCGAAATGTACCAAGCAGTCCGTCGATTGTATTTTCTCTTTTACTGCACCGAAAGTTTTGTCGCACTCGTCTGTCCACACGAATTCCGTGGCGTCGTGTAGTAGCTGATGCAGCGGGTATAGTAATGTACTTAGATTTTTAAAGAAACGCCCGTAGTAATTTACTAACCCGATAAACGATCGTACTTGTGTTTTATCCGTTGGTCGCGGGGCGTTTTGTACCGCGTGTATTTTCGCGATGGTTTTGTGAATACCGGTTTTGCCGATTCTATACCCGCAATATTCAATTTCGTCCATGAAAAATTGTGATTTCTCTACATTGATGTGCAAATTGTGTTTCGCGAGTCGCGACACTACTTCCCCGAGATTTTCCAGGTGTTTCTCGTCGGTTTCCCCCGTGATTCGAATATCGTCTAAAAACACCGTAATCCCCGGAATCCCTTGTAAAATTGTTTCCATTTCGCGTTGCCAAATCGCGGGGGCGGATGCGACGCCAAACATGAGCCGGTTGCTTTGGTACAGTCCTCGGTGTGTGTTCAATGTTAAGAGGTGACGGTCGTCGGGGTGGATTTCCATGTGCAAGTATGCGTTATTTAGGTCGATTTTTGAGAATTGTTTTCCTCCTGCCATAGATGCGAATAGTTCGTCAATTGTCGGTAGGGGGTGCTCGTCAATGTGTAGGTTCGGATTAACTGTTATTTTAAAATCCCCGCAGATTCGCACCCCCCGTTTTTTTTTAACCGGAACAATCGGCGTGGCCCACTCTGAAGTGTCCACTTTTGTCAAGACTCCCTCTACTTCCAGGTTACGCAACGTCTCTTCGATTTTTTGTTTTAACGCGAAAGGTACTGGCCTAGCTTTTCTGAACACGGCCCTCGCCCCTTCTTTCAAGTATAACCTTGCTGTTATGCGCTGGACTGTAGTACTGTTGCATTAGCTCGACCACCTCTTCGTATGTTTTCCCTACCGGTTTGGCGGGGGCGACTTTGTCGCACAGCGTGTCGTAAGCCTCCGGTCTCATGAAATGGAGTAAGTAGTGGAGTCTGTGTTGGCCCTCGGTCACGTTGAAGATGATGAAAGCCCCTTTCCAAGCGCTCCACCCATCGGTCCCATTGGAATTTTGGATTTTCCGAACGTTTCGATCGTGAATACGCTCTGCACGGTAGTAGTTGTGGCCCCCGTAGACGATGTCGATGTAGTTGCGGTTGTTGTCGTCATCGTGCCTGTATGTGTGCTCCGTCGTGTGATTCGGATTGGATATGATGCGTGTGGTTCAGTTTCTCGTCCGTATTAGTACGGCGAGGGAGGGGGGGGGGGGGGAGACAAGAATCGTAGTGTGCGTGGCTTTGCTCGCTCGCGACGGTGCGGCGAGCTTGGTTCCCACGTGATATACACCACATGGTCCGACGTGCGTGATGGGTTCGTCCACGCTCAATACCGGTGTGGCTCCCCCATTTTCCGTTTTACTTGGACCCGTCCAAAATGTTGTACCTGCCTCCCCTCAGTTTCGGAGACGTGGACTCGCCCGATTTTGCATGTCGAAACAATGGGTAGGAATGCACGTATTTTGCGATTCGTCTCACCCTCTTGATGGCGGTTCTCTCGATCCGTCGTTCCTCTCCCCGAATCACGTAGGCTTTCTCTTCTTTTTATTTTTCCGCTTATGCACTTATTGCCACTAATAACTGCTGGTTTCTATGCCACGTGCAACGTTTCGATACGTGCGTGACTCCGTTTCGAATCTTCGTCGCCAGTTTGTTATGTCCGAACGTGGAGGCAGGGACGTGGAAAACGGTAAGGTCGCAGAATCACCAAGCTATATCCACTTTACTTATTTATTATAACAAAAAGTGAATGACTACATTGGTTGCCATTCCTACTTGTATGTCAGCCATGTAAGACGGCCGGAGGGAGACTGCCTC
This sequence comes from Ophion ellenae, assembly GCA_963210295.1. Taxonomy (NCBI): domain Eukaryota; kingdom Metazoa; phylum Arthropoda; class Insecta; order Hymenoptera; family Ichneumonidae; genus Ophion; species Ophion ellenae. Next base: position 6,851,202 of record OY723389.1, on the reverse strand, counting down.
GGTAGCAACGCGAGGTCGCTGGTACCGGTGGCTCACTGTGCTTGTAATGTGCTAGTCGCAGTTACCGACACTACACCGACATTTGGACTATCAATGACTATTGATGTTTAGTTGATAATAGTTCGCGCTTAATTCGGCTTTGCGTTTTCAGTACTTTGATGGACTCGACGATCTGTTGCTCCCGCACAGCAACGTCTTCGATCGCACTTAAGAGCGTGGCTTGGTTGTGCATTATTTGTTCCGATGGTTCATTGTTGTTCTCTATATTAACGAGTTGAAAAGTCTTCCCAGAGAGATTATATTAACTCACTGCTTCATTCAAAGTGTGGCCACTTTTGAGCGCTGTCGATTATTAAAAATGGTCTCCTATCCGAAAATATTTTCGACGTTCCCTTCTAGCTCGGAAAATGTAATAGAATCACCTCCACCAGAGTTTTTTAAATATCGCGTTGATATCTATTACCGCGGAAAGCATGAAAAATAAATACATACACAGAACGAGCCGGTCGGGGTTCCACGGGAGCAAAAAAAATTATTTTGTGAGTATTCCAGACCTCGAGTTCATCGGTGCTCAAATGGTGCATGCAACGGGATCAGCGGTCGAAGCCTAAAAAAATGCTCCGGCCATTGATCCCTAAAGTTTATCGTTTTTGTAATATATACCTCGTTTTCGTATATGTGTTTTGGATATCCAAGACATTACTTGAGCGGAATGTAAAAAAAAATGTTCCCCATACTCGAAGGGTGGCTTCGAACGTCAGCAAAGAAAAAATAAAGCCTTAACCATGTGGCTGATTTGGTCAGAACTGTCTAGGCTCAAGGGTCACAAGGATCAATAGGTTTGATGTCGCTCTGCGGAGAGCCCTATGATTCTTGACAGGCTGGACTTCAAACATACTGGAACACTTAGCAATATATATATATATATGTTTTCCTTCAGGGATGCAAACCAGATCTCGGTAGAACTTTTAAAAAATCTATATTTTTTGAACCGCCCTAGTACATCTACTAACATAAAAAATCATACATCTTATTAATCTATTAAACATATTCATATTTTGAATATATTGAAATGCAAGCACTACAATTTCACCGTACTCGTCATCGTCATCATCGGCGATATTCATAACTTTTTCTTCGTCTACCCAAACTCGCACTTCGTCGTCATCAGCGATATTCACCACCACCTCCATGTCATTATCGACGAAGTCGATCACTTCAATTTGTTCGACATTTTTCTTCACCTATTTTTCCGTTTCCGACTCTTTCACAATAACACCTTGGAGGGTGGAGACTGGAATAGCGAAAACTGCTGTTCCGATCCTTCTTCAGATATCGATTTTTTGATCCTCATAGGGTTATAGTAGGGTGGGGGATGGTCCACAGGATATGTAAATAGTTTACCTTTTCAACATTAGTTGGGACTTGTGGAAAAAAAACCTTCCAAGTAGACTGAACTGGCTTATTATAAAGAGCATCTAAAGGGGCCAGTCCACGTTGGAGCCACGAAAAAAGCTATTTTCGCGATTTTTCTTGAGGATTTTATAAAAGATATGAATATAAAAGTTGTTGGGCTTGATAAATAAAGTCTTGAAATACATTAATAAAAAAAAAATTGTATTTATTTTTATTCATTTTTCAGTACAAAAACTATAGTTTAACGTAACACCTCAAAAATAGGTGGGCTAGGTAGCTCTATCACAACTCGGCAACGGCTTGTCTGAAACAAAAAAAATCAAAGTCCATTAGATTCAGTATGACACCAGCTACAAAATAACCCTCGGATATAAAGTTTTATCAAAAAATACAAAATAGTAGATGGAAAACGAAAAAAGTATTTAAAAACGCGTTTTTCCGCAGTTTTTCGCAAAAAAGAGTAAAAATAAAAATTTTAAAACCATCGGGGGTCATCTTGTTGCAAATCATGTTTACAATATGTGGTTCAAATTTCAAGAGAATCGGTTTATTAGTTTTAGAAATACGATGGAGCTAGATTTGGAAAATGTTGGTACGAGAAAAACGCCTTTGAAGTTTATACTATGAAAAACTCTTACCAGAACTCAATCGGCAATTTCTGCACCGTACAAAATCCCTTCTCATTGCTCATCATCGTCGATTTCTTCAAATCTTGCTTGCTTTGGATTTCTTTAAATTTTCAAAGTGGACTGGCCCCTTAACTGAAAGGCAACGCTATCAGCCTTCTAATATAATCAATCGAAGGTGAAGACGGCAAAATATTTCGCTTTAAGTTGTGAAACTGTTTTTTCTTAGTGCGATCGCCTGCGTCCTATACCTTCACGACCTATCGCTTCACATATGCAACATGAGCGTGATCGTTGTGTACGCTCACACTTGGAAGCCCACTAAAAATGTACAACAACCATAGTGTGAAGACCAAAATGCGAAAAAAATAAGGATTTTTTAAAAATTCTACCGAGATCTGGTTTGCATCCCTGAAGGAAAACATATATATATATATATATATGTATGTATGTATATATATGTTTTCCGGGTATGAGTACGGTGAAATTGAAGTGCTTGCATTTCAATATATTCAAAATATGATTATGTTTAATAGATTAAAAGATGCATGATTTTTTATGTTAGTAGATGTACTCGGCCGGTTGTAACGCAAGTGGCGGCATCTCAGGGGGGGGGGGGGTGTCCAGCGCTGGAAAGCCAAGTGCGGAGTGAAGAGGGGGGGTCGCCGGGCGCGTGTGACGTCACAGGATGTCCCTATGGAGGGGGTAGCCATATGGTTCGAAGAGCGACTGGCGGGGAAGCGGCTGTCGATGAGTGTTGTGTGTGCATGTGTGTGAGTGCGTGCGTGCGTGCGTACGTGTGACAACCAGATATGGGTCGGAAAATTTTTGGCAATATGAAAACGTTAGGCGCCACATGAATGACGGCCTTTCAAAACCCATTATTTATGACATGCAGCTGGTTCCATGCGAAAGACAATGTCTATTGCATGCGCCCCGTCTCCAAGATCGCCAACACTCGAGACAGGTCCGGACAGGTTCCTTGGAAAAACTAAAATCTTTAGGGATCAAAGGCTGTGACCGCGGATGGACCACTTGAGCGCAGCTGCACTCTTGAAAAGTGTCATCGAGGTCTCCATTCCGAAAGATAATGTCAAGAAATTCGCATGCAAGTCCACCCACCACGAATCTCGCCAACACTTTAGACAGGTCTCGACAAGTCAGGATTTCTTGGAAAAACTATAAACTTTCGGGACATATCGGGGAGGGCCGTTGGCGCCGACGGACCACTTGAGCTGCAGGACGCATAAAATCTTTTGACCCGATGCATTCCGACTTCCTGTTTTTTGTCTCATGTCCCTCGAGCGATCTACACCGACGCGTTATCGGGAAACTCCGTTTTCCCGAGAGAGAGGGCCGATTTTTTTCCCGACGGAAGAGCCGTTTTAATGATCCGCTCCGCTCAAATCTGGCCGCACTTTGCATGAAGCAGTCAGTCTGTTAACATCGTTAAACTTCTTCCAACTCGTCAACATGGAGGAAATCTTGCATGACCAAGCCGTGCTTTTAGGCTCGATCGAAGATTTTACCGCGTGGGAGCAACGATGCGTCGAGTTCATCGAAGGGCTGGAAACGCAAAGCCGGATTAAGTGCCCGCGATTATTAATTGGACATCAACAGTCCCTAATAGCCCAAATAACGCGTCTGGAAGGATTGAGGAATTGTGTGCGGAGTCGTTTCATACACGCGGGCGCAGGATATGGTGATCATGAGTTAATCTGGCGGGAGATTGAAACATCCTTCGAGAGTCGGATATTGACCGGTTCCATCATCAATCGCAGCCACATCGAGCCAAGACACTTTCTAAATGATGCTCGCGTCCTAGTGCTTCATCATGTGCAAAATATTATCGGCAAGCACAACAGCATCAAAATCAATACAGTGTTTAATGGTGAATTTGCGAGTGGTGACAAACATGCGAATAAAAGTGTCAACACGCGAAACTGCGAACTATTTAGTACAATCGATTTGAACGCGTGGTATGAACAGCGTGTTGTGGAGCCCACTTTAAACATCCTCGATGAATTTCAAGAACGCGATAGTGGCTGGACTCTGCAGAAAATATTTAACCTCACGATAAATGTGAATAAGTATAATCCGATGCGTGCCAGGTGCTCCATATCATTGCCGCGGGGAATAATGATGAAGAGGGCTGTGGTTAACGTCAAATCGGGCGGTAATGCATGTTTCGCATGGGCAGTTGTCGCTGCTCTATACGCAGCCGAACGAGACAGTGACTGTCCTTCTTCTTATCCTCATTATTCGACAGTACTGAATCTGAAGGATATCGAATTCCCGGTGACGAACCATCAAATTAAAAAATTTGAATTTCATAACAATCTGTCGATCAACGTGTATACCACCACCACCACCAAAAAGGACATTGTTCCGATACGCGTAACTCAACGCAAGAAGGAATAGCACATCAATTTGCTGTACATGCAAGATACCGAAGACAGCAATGTGGGGCACTTCGTATGGATCAAGAACCTGTCGAGACTCGTGAGGGCACAACTGACCGAAACGGAGCATAAAAAATATATCTGTGATCGGTATGTAGTTAACATAATATATATATATATATATATATATATATATATATATATATTGTAACGGGTCTTATTTCGTTACATTGAAATTTATTGGTTCGGGGCTCGAACAGGGAAGACATTTGTTGAGACTCAGGTGTTTTGGTAATTTGCAACAAACGAAATTTATTAAGGGGTTTTTGGCTCGATATGAAAAATAAAAAAGAATGCTTTGTGTAAGTTTTGGTTGTTGGCTCGATATAATACAAATAAAAAAGAACGCTTTGTGTGAGTTTTGGTTGTTGGCTCGATGTAATAAAAATAAAAAAGAACGCTTAGTGTGAGTTTTGATTTTTGGCTTGATATAATAAAATAAAAAAGAACGCTGTGTATAAGTATAGTGTGCCGTTTCGTATTCCTCGCAACGCCCTTCTCGGTCGGTAACGTTGTTATCTCGCGTGGTAAGTGTACTTAGTGTCTACGCTTATCATCGATCGATATAGGTTCCCTCTCTTCCTTGCTTCTCCCTATGCTCAGAACGTATTGGGTTGTTCGGTGCTCTCGCTTGCGGCGCTGTCCCTCTCTCTTTCTACGCGGCGTGTTAACTTACGACGCGCTCCCGCTCGTGGCGCTGTCCTTCTCCCTATCTAAACGGCGCGTTGAGTTATGACGCGCTCCCGCTCGTGGTGCTGCCCTTCGCCCTATACGTGAGACTCCTAGGGTGATAGCGTTACGACGCCCTCCCCCTCGTGGCGCGGTGAGTCCCGACACTCGATGATTTCCTTACTACACTACTTCCCCTTCCATACTCGCCGTACCGTCGCTATCGGTGGGCTCTCCCGATCGATCTACCGGAGCGCGATCGATCATCACGCGTCGATAATTACTCGCTTATCTATCGCGCCAGGAGATGTCGCCACGCACCGCTCAACAGTGTCGAGACGCGTCGAGTCTCGGCGAGCCCTTTTTTTTGTTGTTACAAGATTTCGCGAGCTATCTGCTCGTCCTTTCTATGTTCCTAATACCAATTTCGATTTTGCTCTTGATGGTGAGTATCTGTGTGTGTGTATCAGTGTGGTTGTATAAATTCGCTTTCCCAGTTACCTCCTAGCCTCTTCTGATCGCCTAATGAGATTTTTGTGTTTAAATTTCGATTATTGACATTCTTTTGTTTATAACCTTAATTTATTCTTATGCCTTTGGTTTGTTCCGACTCTTAAGTATTTTTTCTTTGATATTTTGGTTTTCGTTAATCTTTTAACCCTTTCTCAATTTCTTGCACCATGACCCTCCATCCACCACGCGTTCCTTCCCTTGTGGTCAGTATTAACGACGGCTGAGTACCGGCCAAGGTTTTTAGATAATTGAGAGTATTTTTTTACTCTAGCGCCTCCACCTTTTAGCTGTGTTGCTTCAAGTTAATCTTTTAACCCTTCTCAATTTCTTTCACCTTGACCCTCCATCCACCACGCGGTCTTTCCCTTGCGGTCAGTATTAACGACGGCTGAGTACCGGCCAAGGTTTTTAGATAACTGAGAGTACTTTACGACTCTAGTGACTTCACCTTTTAGCTGCTCTTTCGATTTTCCGCCTTCCACAATTTCCTTCCCCGAGGGTCAGTATTAATGTGCTTGGTACCTATCGACTTACCAGCCAAAGAAGGAGTGCTTTTCCCCAAAAATTTCCGTCCTTTTATACGCATATTTTACCGCTTTTTTGTTTCCCCTTCTCTTCTACCTCCCTTAATTCGATTAGTTGGTTTGTTTTGGTGTTTACCGGTTTTTCATTCCCTCTCCTTCTTCCCTCAATTTAATTAGTGGGTTTCTCTGGGTTTTACCGATTTTTCTGTTGGTCTAAGCTATTTGACCTTGTTTTTGTCACCATCTGTACGCTTCCCGCTCTCTCCTAAACTCGATTGCCCTGTTGACTTTTGTGCTAGGGTAAATAAGACGGACCTGTACGTCTCAATATATATGTAATTATATATACTTGACGAATTAAACAAAACAATATTTTTTTGCAGGTGTTTGCACTACTTCGGATCAGACGAAAAATTGCAATCACACGAGGTCGATTGTGGAGCAATAAATGACTCTGCAATTCGGCTACCAGGTGACACCAATAAGTGGCTACAGTTCAGCAACTTTATCCGCAAAGAGCGACATCCCTTCATTGTGTATGCTGATTTGGAGTGTGTGCTGGCAAAGACCGATAGGGAAAACCTAGCGAAAGATATGTATCAGCATCATGAAGGATTTAGTATCGGATATTACGTGTGTTGTTCATATGACGATTCATAACCTTTGTATCACTCACGCCGCAGTGCTGATTGCGTATCGTGGTTTGTCGAAGGACTAAAAAATCTAGCACTGCGGATAAAAGAAATTTTCTGTAATAATGTACCAATGGTATATTTAACACCGAGTGAGTGGGCTAGTTTTCGAGCAGCGACTCAATATCACATATGTAAGAATACATTTGCGGAAGAAGATGTACGCGTTCAGGATCATCGCCATCTGACTGGGAGCTATAGAGGCCCTGCCCATTCCAACTGCAACTTAAATTACAAACAGTCATTTTTTATTCCAGTAGTTTTCCACAATTCATCCGGTTATGATGCGCATTTTATAATCAAGGAAGGAGCCACAGCGTTCGAAGGAAGAACCAATGTTCTTCCAATCACAAAGGAAAAATACATCTCCTTTACGAAGAATGTTGGAATTAAAGACGATTCAAAACACAAGATGCAATTGCGCTTTATCGACTCATACAATGTCCTCAACACCAGTCTCGACAAATTCGCCTCATTTTTGACCGAGGATAAAGTCAAAATTTTACGCACGCAATTCCCAAGTCTCTCAACAGATGATTTCAATTTGCTGACGCAGAAAGGGGTGTTCTCTTATGAATATATTGATGACGTGATAAAGCTAGACGACACTTGCCTACCACCACGTGACGCATTTTACAGTTCCCTGACAGATGCAGTATGTGAGAGCGAGTACGCACATGCTGAGAAAGTTTGGGAGCGATTCTCCATTCGAACGCTGGGTGACTATAGCGATTTGTACTTCAAGACAGATGTCTTGTTATTAGCCGATATTTTCGAAAACTTTCGAAATACATACGCTGAGAGCTATGGCCTAGATTCCGCGTATTACTACACATTGCCGGGGTATACCTGGGATGCAATGTTAAAACATTCGAATGTCAAGTTTGAATTACTAACCGACATCAATATGGTTTTATTCGTTGAGCGGGGTATGCGCGGTGGCCTGAGTTAATGGTCAAACAGATATGCACACGCTAATAACAAGTACATGGAGTCGTTTGATCCATCGAAAGCATCATCATACTTCATGTATTTTGATGTCAACAATTTGTATGGATGGGCAATGTGTCAACCCTTGCCATATGCATATTTTCGATAGGTCAACGACGTGTCCAAATTTGATCCATCATGCATCATGCTAGACTCACCTATAGGCTACATCCTTGAAGTCGACTTGGAATATCCTCAATGTCTACATGATGCGCACAAAGATCTACCGTTTTGTCCAATACATGAAAAACCACCGGGTAAGCAGGGGGAAAAGCTACTAGCAACTGTTTGCGATAAAAAGCACTACATCATACACTACCGGAACATTCACTACACTACACGAAAATTCATAGAGTCCTACAGTTTACACAATCGCCATGGCTGCGTTCTTATATTGAGTTGAATACCCAGTTTCGAATGCTTGCCAAAAACGATTTCGAAAAGAATTTATTCAGGTTAATGAATAATGCGGTCTTTGGCAAAACGATGGAGAATGTGCGCAACCATGAAGATGTAAAGCTTTTAACAAAATGGAAGGGCAGATATGGCGTAGAGTCAATGATTGCGAAGCCAAACTTCCACAGCCGAAGTGTTTTTTCGGAAAACCTCGTAGCCGTGGAATTGCGCAATCTCGAGGTGAAATTCAACAAGCCGATATATGTGGGCATGTGCATACTCGACATATCCAAAACGTGCTTGTATGGATCACGAGTATATTGTACCCGTGGATCGAGATAAATGTAAAGTCATGTATACCGATACGGATAGTCTCATATGTGACATTGAGAGCGATGATATATATTTCGACATGAAGCGCGACATTTCAAAATACGATACAAGCGATTATTTGGCGTACAATAGGTATGGTACACCGCTCGTCAATAAGAAGGTACCCGGTCTCATGAAGGACGAATGTAATAGAGCAATTATGACCGAATTTATTGGACTTCTATCGAAGATGTACGCAAAACGTGTCGAGGGTAAGAAGGACACGAAAAAATTAAAGGTGTCAAGAGTAGCGTTGTGGCGAGGACAATCACGTTTGACGATTATGCTCGATGCTTGAAAGAAAAAGTTGAAATGGAGCGTAGTCAAACATGCATTCGATCAAAGTTGCATAAGGTCTACACCATTCGCGAGACGAAAATTGCTCCGAGTCCTCATGACGATTTACGGTATATCAAACCTGGGACCTCTAATACCCTACCATGGGGGCATTATAGAATACCATCGTAAAAAGTTTTGTAATTTTTTTTTTTCTACAACCTTGATGTAACAGTCTGTACATTTTTGTGAATATCGATGTATAAAACTCGTGAAAATTATGTATATATTTCTTCACTCGATGTCAAACTTGTTAAAATTATGTTTGTTGTTGTAAATATTTAATCGTGTAAGAATGGCTTCACTATTTTCTGTGAATAAAGAAATGGACTTTTTATAATCCCTTGTGTTTATTCACTCTATCCATCTTCTCGTACCCACGTTCCACGAAAAAAAAAACATGCACGAGGGGTTCAAAGAGTTTCAAGCATCTTTTTACGACGTTCATGAGACGTTTAAAGATGTTTGTAAGACGTTCAAGAGACTTTCGAAAACGTTCATAAGAGGTTTGAACACATTCATGAGAAGTTCGAAGACGTTCAGAGACCTGTGACAATATTCATAATACGTTTGAAGACATGGACGAGAGGTTCGAAGACGTTTAAGAGGCTTTCAAAGACATTCACGCGGGGTGTGAAGACGTTCAAGAGACTTTCGAAAAGGTGCATAACACGTTTGTAGATATTCATAAGAGGTTCGAAGACGTTCAAGAGATCTGTGACAATATCCATAATATGTTTGAAGACATCGATGAGGGGTTCGAATACGTTTGAGAGACTTTCAAAGACATTCACGAGGGATTTGAAGACGTTCAAAAAACTTTCGAATTCGTTCAGGAGGCTTTTGACGACATTCATAATACGTTTGAAGACATTCATGAGAGGTTCGAAGACGCTTAGGAGAGACTTTCCAAGACATGCACGAGGGGTTTGTCCGACGACATATATAAGATGTTTGAAGCCATTCAAGAGACGTTCGAAAACATTCATACGGCGTTTGAAGACGTGCATGAGGGGTTCAAAGAGTTTCAAGAGACTTTCTACGATGTTCATGAGACGTTTGAAGATGTTCGTGAGACGTTTAAGAGACTTTCGAAAACGTTCATAAGACGTTTGAAGACATTCATGAAAGGTGCGAAGACCTTCAGAGACTTTCGAAGACATTCAAGAGATATTTCACAATATTCACAATACGTTTGAAGACATCGACGAGGGGTTCGACAACGTTTCAGAGACTTTCAAAGACATTCACGAGTGGTTTGAAGACGTTCAAGAAACTTTCGAATACGTTCAAAGACTTTCGACGACATTCATAATACGTTTGAATACATTCATGAGGGGTTCGACAATGTTTTAGAGACTTTCAAAGACATTCACGAAGGGTTTGAAGACGTTCAAGAAACTTTCGTATGCGTTCTACAGACTTTCGACGACATTCATAATGCGTTTGAAGACATCGATGAGGGGTTCGACGACGTTGTAAAGACTTTCAAAGAGATTCACGAGGGGTTCGAAGACGATGAAGAAACTTTCAAATACTTTCAAGAGACTTTCGACGACATTCATCATACGTTTGAAGACATTCATGAGGGGTTCGAAGACGCTTAGGAGAGACTTTCGAAGACATTCGCGAGAGGTTTGAAAACGTTCAAGAGGCTTTTCGAAGACGTTCAAAGATCTTCGACGACATTCATAATACGATCCTCCGCCATATCCATAAACCAAAGACTTTCATGACGTTTGAGTTTCGTTAGAATTGTTTGGGATTTTCACAGTTTTGGTGATATTTGAAGTTAGTTTGGGTGCGCACCCAAACACATCCAAACACATTCCACCAGAACTGTGAAAATCCCAAACAAACCGAAACAATTCCAGCAAAAGTCAAACGTCATGAAAGTCTTCGGCGTATGGATGTCGCGAACATCACATTATGAATGTCGTCGACAATCTCTGAACGTCTTCAAAAAGCCTCTTGAACGTCTTCAAACCTCTCGCGAATGTCTTCGAAAGTCTCTCCTAAGCGTCTTCGAACCTCTCATGAATGTCTTCAAACGTATTATGAATGTCGTCGAAAGTCTCATGAACGTAATCGAAAGTTTCTTCAACGTCTTCAAACCCCTCGTGAATGTCTTCTAAACTCTCTAAAACGTCGTCGAACCCCTCATCGATGTCTTCAAACGCATTATGAATGTCGTCGAAAGTCTTTTGAACGTCTTCGAACCCCTTGTGAATGTCTTTGAAAGTCTCTCGAGCGTCTTCGAATCCCTCATGAAGGGAAGTCGTCGAAAGTCTCTAGAACGTATTCGAAAGTTTCTTAAACGTCTTCAAACCCATTGTGAATGTCTTTGAAAGTCTCTGAAAGATCGTCGAACCCCTCATGAATGTATTCAAACGTATTGTGAATGTTGTCGAAAGTCTCTTGAACGTATTCGAAGGTTTCTTGAACGTCTTCAAAGCCCTCGTGAATGTCTTTGAAAGTGTCTAAAATTTCTCCGAAGCCCTCGTCGATGTCTTCAAACGTATTGTGAATATTGTCAAAGATCTCTTGAATGTCTCCGAAAGTATCCGAAGGTCTTCGCACCGCCCATGAATGTCTTCAAACGTCTCTTAAGCGTCTTCGAACTCCTCATGAATGTCTTCAAAC